>CM031606.1:2297866-2358255 GCA_018398815.1 Conus ventricosus
GATGATGATAGTGATGATGAGGATGATAGTGATGATGATGATGATGATAGTGATGATGATGATGATGATGATGATGATGATGATGATGATGATGATAGTGATGATGATGATGATAGTGATGATGGTGACAGGACTGGTTTTTGTGATAGGAGTTCTGAATGGTATGAGTGTGGAGATGATGATGATGATGATAGTTATGATGGTGACAGGTCTGGTTTATGTGATAGGAGTTCTGAATGACATGTGTTTGGAGATAACGATGATGTTGATGAGGATGACAATGATGATGGTGACAGGACTTGACTGGTTTACATTATGGGAGGACTGAACGACAAGCACCTGAAGATGATGATGATGATGATGATGACAGGACTGGTGTATGTGGTAGGAGAACTGAACAATAGGAATGTTAATTATGATGCAAGATGATGACATTGATGATGATGGTGATGATGAGGATGATGGTGATGACAGGACTGGAGTACATGGTGGAAGGACTGAATGACACAAGTGTGGAGATAATGATGATGAAGACATTAACGTTGATCCTGAGTAATGATGATGAAGACATTAACGATGATCCTGAATAATGATGATGAAGACATTAACGTTGATCCTGAGTAATGATGATGAAGACATTAACGTTGATCCTGAGTAATGATGATGAAGACATTAACATTGATCCTGAGTAATGATGATGTAGACATTAACGTTGATCCTGAGTAATGATGATGAAGACATTAACGTTGATCCTGAGTAATGATGAAGACATTAACATTGATCCTGAGTAATGATGATGAAGACATTAACATTGATCCTGAGTAATGATGATGAAGACATTAACGTTGATCCTGAATAATGATGATGAAGACATTAACGTTGATCCTGAGTAATGATGATGAAGACATTACCATTGATCCTGAGTAATGATGATGAAGACATTAACGTTGATCCTGAATAATGATGATGAAGACATTGACGTTGATCCTGAGTAATGATGATGAAGACATTACCATTGATCATGAGTAATGATGATGAAAACATTAACGTTGATCCTGAATAATGATGATGAAGACATTAACGTTGATCCTGAATAATGATGATGAAGACATTGACGTTGATCCTGAATAATGATGCAACAAATGAAGACATTAACGTGGATCCTGAATAATGATGCAACAGGACTGGTGTATGTGATGGGGGGACTGAACGACATGGGTCTGGAGATGAAGATGATGGAGAGCTTCAACCCAGTGACCCAGGAGTGGCAGAGTTTGTGCCCCATGGGAGAGCGTCGGGCTCATGTGGGGGTGGCAGGCCTGGACAACTACATCTACGTCTTTGGGGGCTGGAACGAGCACGAGGGGGCTCTGTCCTCTGCTGAACGCTATTCCATTGAAGAGGTGAGGCACTGCGTGTCAGGGCTCATGAATCGAGTGGGGGCTAGGATATCCTTTCACATTTGCAGACGTGCTCAACAGCAGACTAAGTTTCAATTTACTTTTGCACAACAAGTGATGATGAATTACAAAAGACTGCATTTGCATACACTCAATCACAAACACAGTGTACTCCATTCATTCAAAGGAGAATCTGAGGAAACAAGAATCCACTTTTTTGTGCTCCCTTTACCAAAATAAAGCAAAGAGTTTCACGATGCCAATCAACATTAAACGAAATGACATATGAGATCTTCTGACCAACTTTCGTTTGAAGTTTCCACAAAAATGTCACAAATCATTTGGCATTGATTTCCTTATGTTCAAAGTGCATCACATAAAGTATTGCACCTGTCTTCCTGCTTGTTCTCACAATACATTGTTACATAGGAATGTCTTTGTTGTATAAAAGTTCCACCAGTGGGAGTCCAACTCTCAGGATACAGTCCACTGAGATCTTCTGGAAAGAAACCCCAAGTCCCACAGTTAGGTATGGAACAGGTAATTTCTGTCAAGTTTTTTTCTTAAGACAATATACATCAAAACATGGTAACACATCATGCTCACAAATTCGTAGCATTCCATTTCCAGCACATTCCTACCTACAGTTGGGGATACAAAGTGAAACCAAGACAAAAAAATATTGATCTAAAAAAAAGAGATTTGTATTATTTTCTTTTATAAACCAATCATGCACTTTTACAAAATGCTTCTCATTACACAATCTCATTACATTTACTTGGAAAAAAAAATTAATCACCTCAACATTTGTGAATCAGTCATATATATTCACTCATGAATAATTCCACTTTTCTCTTTATTTCTTTATTATTCTCCAACTGGCAACTTACCCATAGGGAATCAATACTATAACAATTTCCTCGCAGACTTCTGTCTGCATTACATCAATGACCACTCACTGGTCGCTCGGAAAACAAAGTTTTCCATTTCAACCCCCATGTTGAAACATTTATCTATCTTTCCTTGACCGAAGTCAAGAGACCTATCCTTCTGTTTTGCAACTCCTTGTCTGCCATACAGATCAGGAACACACCCGTCCTACAAACTGAGCTTCTCTCACACGTCACATGCCCCAGCGTCCAATCAACAACAAGGAAATGTCAGGGATTTAAAGCACTGTGATGGTCTGACTTTGTGGCCATACTTGAAAAATTCTCCTTTTTCAAAATTGCCACACATACTCCTCAATCTCGAATTCACTTCTGTTTTATATTCAATACATTCACACATAATATATCTTGTCATGACCCTAGACAAATAGTAGTTATATGTGGGGGTGTGGGTAATGATAATAATGATTGGAAAGGTAAGATAAGATAAGATAATGTTGCTTATAGCCCAGCCGACCGCAAAGGGCCACATCAGGGCTGTCACGTTAAAATCAACTCACCAGTCGATTGGAAAGGTAACATCTTTTGTCATTACACTAGACAAATAGTAGTTATATGAGGGGGTGTGGGTAATGATAATAATGATTGGAAAGGTAACATCTTTTGTCATTACACTAGACAAATAGTAGTTATATGAGGGGGTGTGGGTAATGATAGTAATGATTGGAAAGGAATGAAAGTGGTCAATGGGTGAAGGACTCGTTGCTGGGGGAAAAAAAAAAGAGGGGGGGGGGGGCTCATATCTCTCCACCTACACATACTTATGCACAGGGAGGAGGGGTGGGAAACTCATGCACACAGTATTATTGGAAAAGTGTCTGCTGCTTTAGCTTCTCGCTGCTCACACAGACCACACTCAACCCTCCCTCTCAGAATGGGTGAGGACACTGGGAATGGAATCGTGCATACCATATTAAGGAAGAGCTATGTACCAAGAACAGAAACACTCATACTCAGTTGAGCTGGTGCAACCAAATCTGACCTGTGACACTGGGAATTTCCAGTTTTATGGTGGATGTGCCTGCGTTCCTTCAGTGAAGAGGGAGGAGGATTGTGTTTCTTTCTTTCTTCCTTTCCTCTTTAATCTAAGGTGTTATCTAGTTCTGTGCACAGTTTTCTTTGCTTTGGTTTATCTGCAGCATGATGCAGTTCTGTAATGTGTTTTCCTTTGTATAGTTGGTCATTTCACAGTTTTATACAGTTGTGTTATCTGTTTCCCGTGTATAGTTGGTTAATCTACAGTGTTATACAGCTCTGTGACTGTTCTATAGTTTGGTTAATCTGCAGTATTACACAGCTCTGTTATCTATTTCTTTTGTGCATTTTTTTGTTGTATAGTTGGCTAGTATGCAGTATTATGCAGTTTTGTGATATGTTTTTTTTTCTTGCATAGAGTCATTAATTTACAGTACAGGTCTGAGATTGGTTTTGTTTGCACAGTTTTATTAATATAGAGTACTATGCAACTTTGTGACCCCTTTTCGTAGAGCAGTTTTAATCATGTTACTGATCTGTATTGTTTGACTTTATCAGGTTTCATCAACCGCATGGAGGAAACCCATTCATGTTCTCGTCTTTAAAATGTAACAGGAGACGGAAGGGGAATCTGTGTTCAGAAGCAATTAAAACATAAAGGGATCATGTTATTACTTCCAGTGTGCAAATGTCATATCACACGGTGAAGCAGCTTTGAAACCCAAGTGTTTATTGTTATGCTATGTATGGTCATTGATTTCTTGTCTCCAGTGCTTTAGAATTGTTACTTGACTCACAACAATGGAGGGGCTAGGGGCCAATAACATTATCATGGACAAAGTAATGAAAAGGGAACAGACATCATGTATGAACTGCGGGCAACACCAGGCCAGCACAAAGAAAACAGAAGAGCAGAGAGTCATCACACCCAGTGTGTGTAGTCAGTGACTGACTGTTTCTGTGGCTGTGTTGTAGTCATCACACCCAGTGTGTGCAGTCAGGGACTGACTGTTGTTGTGGCTGTGTTGTAGTCATCACACCCAATGTGTGCAGTCAGGGACTTACTGTTTCTGTGGGTGTGTTGTAGTCATCACACCCAGTGTGTGCAGTCAGGGACTGACTGTTGTTGTGGCTGTGTTGTAGTCATCACACCCAATGTGTGCAGTCAGGGACTGACTGTTTCTGTGGGTGTGTTGTAGTCATCACACCCAATGTGTGCAGTCAGGGACTGACTGTTGTTGTGGCTGTGTTGTAGTTATCACACCCAATGTGTGCAGTCAGGGAATGATTGTTTCTGTGGGTGCGTTGTAGTCATCACACCCAATGTGTGCAGTCAGGGACTGATTGTTTCTGTGGGTGTGTTGTAGTCATCACACCAATGTGTGCAGTCAGGGACTTACTGTTTCTGTGGGTGTGTTGTAGTCATCACACCCAATGTGTGCAGTCAGGGACTGATTGTTTCTGTGGCTGTGTTGTAGTCATCACACCCAATGTGTGCAGTCAGGGACTTACTGTTTCTGTGGGTGTGTTGTAGTCATCACACCCAATGTGTGCAGTCAGGGACTGATTGTTTCTGTGGGTGTGTTGTAGTCATCACACCCAATGTGTGCAGTCAGGGACTTACTGTTTCTGTGGCGGTGTTGTAGTCATCACACCCAATGTGTGCAGTCAGGGACTGACTGTTTCTGTGGGTGTGTTGGTAGTCATCACACCCAATGTGTGCAGTCAGGGACTGACTGTTGCTGTGGCTGTGTTGTAGTCATCACACCCAATGTGTGCAGTCAGGGACTTACTGTTTCTGTGGGTGTGTTGTAGTCATCACACCCAGTGTGTGCAGTCAGGGACTGACTGTTGCTGTGGCTGTGTTGTAGTCATCACACCCAGTGTGTGCAGTCAGGGACTGATTGTTTCTGTGGGTGTGTTGTAGTCATCACACCCAATGTGTGCAGTCAGGGACTGACTGTTGCTGTGGCTGTGTTGTAGTCATCACACCCAGTGTGTGCAGTCACGGACTGACTGTTGCTGTGGGTGCGTTGTGTGCAGGACAAGTGGACTGACTGTTTCTGTGGGTGCGTTGTGTGCAGGACAAGTGGACCGACTGTTTCTGTGGGTGTGTTGTGTGCAGGACAAGTGGACTGACTGTTTCTGTGGGTGCGTTGTGTGCAGGACAAGTGGACAGAGCTGCCCCCATGTCTGTGAGTCGGGCAGGTCCATCGTGCATTGTGGTGAGTGGTATGGTGTATGTGATTGGTGGACGCAGTCATGCTGGGCAGTGTGCCGCTCCCCTCACCCTGGACACGGTGGAGTGCTTCAACCCGGCCTCATCCTCCTGGACCTTTATGCCCAAACTGCAGACTGGCCGGTGTGAGGCAGCTGCCTTTGTCTTCTGAGGGATCACCGGTGTGAGGCAGCTGCCTTTGTCTTCTGAGGGATCACCGGTGTGAGGCAGCTGCCTTTGTCTTCTGAGGGATCACTGGTGTGAGGCAGCTGCCGTTGTCTTCTGAGGATCACAGGTGTGAGGCAGCTGCCTTTGTCTTCTGAGGGATCACTGGTGTGAGGCAGCTGCCTTTGTCTTCTGAGGGATCACCGGTGTGAGGCAGCTGCCTTTGTCTTCTGAGGGATCAGCGGTGTGATGCAGCTGCCTTTGTCTTCTGAGGGATCAGCGGTGTGATGCAGCTGCCTTTGTCTTCTGAGGGATCAGCGGTGTGATGCAGCTGCCTTTGTCTTCTGAGGGATCAGCGGTGTGAGGCAGCTGCCTTTGTCTTCTGAGGGATCACTGGTGTGAGGCAGCTGCCTTTGTCTTCTGAGGGATCACCGGTGTGAGGCAGCTGCCTTTGTCTTCTGAGGGATCACCGGTGTGAGGCAGAGCTCTGCCTTTGTCTTCTGAGGGATCAGCGGTGTGATGCAGCTGCCTTTGTCTTCTGAGGGATCACAGCACCTGTGCCACATCCTGGACCCTCAGAGGAAAGGGAAAATCCCTTTTGGTGATTCAGTGAAGGCAGACTCGCAGAAAAGAACTGGGTTAGTGGGTGGTGGTCACAGACTTTTCATGAACAAGGTGGTGATCTTGTACACCCAGGACTCTCTTGTGACGACAGTGTGCACAATCACATGCAATGCAATCACTATATTGCTTACTGGATGGACTTCTGTGAGGCGGCCAAAGTCATCTTCTGAGGTAAAACTGTCGTCCAAGTAAACAATGTGTCCTGAGTATGTATGGTTTTCTGACTGCAACAGTGTTCTGAGTAAGAACTTAATTTTTGAATGCTAGAGTGTTCTGAATTTAAGTGAGGACTTTTTTGAGAGGAAAAGCGATGTGATTCATGGCATATCTGAGTGCAACAGGGATCTGAGTATTATTTTTTTTTTTCTGATCAGGGAGTTTGGTCACTGCAGGGAACTGCGGACACTGTGTTAGAGGAGCGGGAAGCATGTTGATGTGATGGAGGAATGGATGTGATGAGGATGGGATGGTCACTGCAGGGAACTGCGGACTCTGTGTTAGAGGAGCGGGAAGCATGTTGATGTGATTGAGGAATGACTAGATGTGATGAGGATGGGATGGTCACTGCAGGGAACTGCAGACTCTGTGTTAGGGGAGCAGGAAGCATGTTGATGTGATTGAGGAATGGATGTGATGAGGATGGGATGGTCACTGCAGGGAACTGCGGACACTGTGTAAGAGGAGCGGGAAGCATGTTGATGGGATTGAGGAATGGATGTGATGAGGATGGGATGGTCACTGCAGGGAACTGCGGACTCTGTGTTAGAGGAGCGGGAAGCATGTTGATGTGATTGAGGAATGGATGTGATGAGGATGGGATGGTCACTGCAGGGAACTGCGGACTCTGTGTTAGAGGAGCGGGAAGCATGTTGATGTGATTGAGGAATGGATGTGATGAGGATGGGATGGTCACTGCAGGGAACTGCGGACACTGTGTAAGAGGAGCGGGAAGCATGTTGATGGGATTGAGGAATGGATGTGATGAGGATGGGATGGTCACTGCAGGGAACTGCGGACACTGTGTTAGAGGAGCGGGAAGCATGTTTATGTGATTGAGGAATGACTGGATGTGATGAGGATGGGATGGTCACTGCAGGGAACTGCTGACACTGTGTTAGAGGAGCGGGAAGCATGTTTATGTGATTGAGGAATGACTGGATGTGATGAGGATGGGATGGTCACTGCAGGGAACTGTCCACACTGCTGTGCTGAGGAGGGCTGTCAGTTGGGTGTGGTTCTCTTCCGACTTCTAACAGTAGTGTGGGTTCATTCAAAATAGAGGTACACATTTAGTGTGTACAACCAATGATTATTTGTGATAAGACTGGACAGGTATTCTGATCGTTAACCAGGTATTCTGATCATTAACCAGCTTGTCTGCGGGAGTGATAAACAATCCAGGTATTATCGATGGCTCATTAATCTGCCAGCATACAGCTGTCAGAGGTCTGCTCAACCACTACGTGTTGAAATTGTGGACCACTATTTACTGCAAACTGCAGTTCCATTCTGTCAAAAGACTGAAATATACCACAATGTTACTGAAAACAAGCCCCAATACTAGTAAAAATGCAAAACGAAGTTCCAGTTAACACTTACACACACAGTAGGAAACAGACATGTCGATTTTCCACCAATAGGTTTTCTTCAGACATGACATAAAAGACATGCTGTCAGCAGTCCTCCCCAGATGGCTTTCAGCAAGAGAATGGTAGTGTAGGGAATGAGCCTGTCAGTCATGATTTGAGTGCAACAGCCTCCGTCAGTCATGATTTGAGTGCAACAGCCTCCGTCAGTCATGATTTGAGTGCAACAGCCACCGTCAGTCATGATTTGAGTACACCAGCCCACGGCAGTCAGCCCACGGCAGTCAATGCAGTTTACCTGGTCATGATTTGAGTACACCAGCCCACGGCAGTCAATGCAGTTTACCTGGTCATTATTTGAGTACACCAGCCCACGGCAGTCAATGCAGTTTACCTAGTCAGAATTACATCTGTATCTTGCCATGATTTCTCTGTAGCACATACCATAGTCTGAGATGTCTACAGATGTTTATCTCATCCCGAGTCTTTGTTTTTCTTTTCTTTTTTTTTTGCAGTCAACATAAAGTCATTATCATCATTCGCCTGTTGCTGAGTCAGGCGAAGTCAAGTGATGTGACTGGAGTATTGGGACTCTTTGCTAAGCCAGGTCAGTTGGAGCTGAGCCAGGCAGCATGTGCTTCATGGACACCGACAGACTGATTTTGAACAGACGGACGTCTCTAGCTTGTGTGGTGGACTGTGTGTTAGATTGAATGATTATGTGAATATGGTGTGTTAATGTTTGACAAGGACGCTAGGTAAGTCTGAACTTTATTTGCCTTTTTTCTTGAGGATGAACTTTTTATTGACGCTTTGCTTTGTTGGTGTGGCTTTACTATGTAAGACAACATAATTCTGGAATCTACACTTGGTATTCATGTTTTCTGACACTGTGATACGTTACTGAATCTTTGTTAAATTTAGTATTTGCACGGGAATTTTCCCCATTGCCACTGAGCATGACAGAGAGAGGAAAGTCCCCAGAGAGAGATCAAAAACTGAACAGTCAGTCCTCTGAAGAGGGAGATAGTAACCAGAGCAGAATGGATAAATTAGAGGAAAAGGGAAAGAAGATTTAACAAGGTGACTACCATGCTTTCCTGGTTTGAAGAGAAACTTGGTGCTGCCCTATAGGCAGAATGTAACAAAAGTAGAGGCAAGATTGAGAAAGGTGGAAATCACACCCAAGAGGTGGTGATCGCCGACAAAAAACGGCACTCACATGCTGACTCTCTTGAGCAGGACAGTGATTCAGATTCCTATTGGAACAGTTCCAAACACAGTTTGCCTGCACTAAAAAGGAAAAGAGAAGAAAGATATTATATCTGTTCTGAGGGAGAGTTGACAGATGATGGAGATGCCATTTCAGTTCTGATGAAGACGTGGAAAGGTATTGAAACTGAGGGCTGAAAAAGGATCCTGACATTCTTGAAACAGTTAATGGACTGTATCTTGAGTTTTACTGTTCAATCAATGATACATCAAACATACCTCCTAGACAACATGCAGTGTAATTCATACATATGTGAAAAAGGGACTCGACAAGTCATTTGAAACAATGTCGCTTTCAAAACTTGGAAGGCACAACATTGGATCTGACTTCGTGCAAGTGATTTGTATTAAAAAATATCAGGACTACCTACAAACTGGTGATGTTTTCTTTTGTGGTCCATTTTGTACAGATGATTACAAAATGGGACTTTGTGGTACATTGGTTTTGGAGTTATGAAGTGTGTGTGGCTCCATTTCATATTACAGTTCTTGCAACATGTTATGTGGTCTGCGTGAAGTGTGTGTGGCTCCATTTCATATTAGTTCTTGCAACATGTTATGTGGTCTGCGTGAAGTGTGTGTGGCTCCATTTCATATTAGTTCTTGCAACATGTTATGTGGTCTGCGTGAAGTGTGTGTGGCTCCATTTCATATTAGTTCTTGCAACATGTTATGTGGTCTGCGTGAAGTGTGTGTGGCTCCATTTCATATTAGTTCTTGCAACATGTTATGTGGTCTGCTTGTTGTGCATCAATGGGCTGAGAGGTAGTTTCATTGGTTTTTGCCTTTTTTTTTCTTGGTGGTAGTGGTGGTTGGCATGCCTTTTATGGTGTTGTAGAGTGTGATGCCCTCATACACTGGCTACTCTGACACTGATCAGTTCTTGGTGATAAATGACACAACCTCCCTTCTCCCCGGGAAATCAGACAAGGGCTTTTTCAGGGTGATAAATGACACAACCTCCCTTCTCCCCGGGAAATCAGACAAGGGCTTTTTCAGGGTGATAAATGACACAACCTCCCTTCTCCCCGGGAAATCAGACAAGGGCTTTTTCAGGGTGATAAATGACACAACCTCCCTTCTCCCCGGGAAATCAGACAAGGGCTTTTTCAGGGTGATAAATGATACAACCCCTTTGCCCATGGGAACCTCCCCCTCCCTTACCCATGGGAAATCAGGTGTTTATAAATGATGCAACTCTCCTCCTGCATTAGAGATCCGACAGGAGCTTTTCTTAGTTGATTAACAATACAACGTACCATCCCTCATGAGAAATCAGACAGGGACATGGCTTACTTCCCTTTTTCTGCTACAGGAAGGGACTGTTACCATCTGTAAACATGACTACATTCTTCTCAGTCACGTCTCAGGCATTTCTGCTACAGGAAGGGACTGTTACCATCTGTAACATGACTACATTCTTCTCAGTCACGTCTCAGGCATTTCTGCTACAGGAAGGGACTGTTACTGTCTGTAAACATGACTACATTCTTCTCAGTCACATCTCAGGCATTTCTGCTACAGGAAGGGACTGTTACCATCTGTAAACACGACTATATTCTTTTCAGTCACGTTTCAGGCTTGAAATGCGAATTGCACTTCTCACTTCATCATCTTCAGATAACTTTCAAGTTGAACTGTTCTGTTAACTGTATTTCAATAAGACAATCCTATTCAAGATGTGCCATATCTGGGGATTATTCCATAGGCAGCACAAACTTCCTCACACCGGATTCTGCTAGGGTAGTATGAAAGATGTCATATCTATTTTGTAGATAACTCAAACCTCACACATGGTTTCACCAAGACGGTACAGTATGTTTCATACCTGTGGAATACTTCACTGACAGCACAAACCTCCTCAAACATCAGTTCACCAAGACAGTGGATGTATGAGATTTATAACATTTCATTTCAACTTTTCCTCTCTAAAGCATAATGTACAAACATAGCAACATCTCTCAATATGACAGCATTATTGTTTTGCAAACTTGTCTTCAGCTGGACAGAAAATGTATCTTTATAGTGTTTATGAATATATTTTTCTCGTAATTTTTTGTAACTTGGACATTTTGGAAGAAAATGTATTTCGGTGTCTTCTTCACTACAAAAAGGGCAGGTGGCAATTGCTATTGTATTGGTGTACTTTTTATTTGTTCGAAGCTCATTTACACCTAATCTGACTTTTGCTAATGCTCTTCTGAATGTTGTAATTGTGATATCATGTAAGTATTTCTTAGGTTGATGCAGTGATTTAAAGGATCGGTAGACGGTATAACGATCCCCCTTCTAATTTAATGTGCCAGTCCTGTTTGAAACAGATACCATTCTCTGTCTAAACACTGATAAGAAAGTCTTTTCATCTCCCACTCCTCCATTTATACACTTCTGAAAATTTGTAGGAGTCAATACAGTGTTTTATGTCTAAAGCCCAGTTGGGGGATTTACTGACTTTTCAATTCTTTTTCGTATGCTTGTTTCGGTATTTGGTTTGGTGTCTTTTTTTTTTAAATCTTGAACCAGTATTTCACTGCCCGTAAGTACTGAGAGGTGCGCACTGAAGCCAGTTCTCAACCCAGCAGTTACACTGAAGAAGCCGGCCGGATTGCCGACGAAAGCTATGCACACAGTGAGTAGTTTTCTTCAACCGAGTGACTTTAGTCTGGTAGCCATTATAAATATATAGAGGGTATCTGCATAGCTCACCATAATAGCATATATAAACAATTTCATGGTACGTGTCATGTGGATAGGCTGAAGGCTTCACATTAAAGTCTCTCTCTCTCCCACATGGTACTTCTCTTTAGTCTAAATAATTTGTTCCAGACATGTAAATTTTGTAATTTCTGCCATTGTATGGATATTTCCATATGCCCGTATTTTGCAACCGTATATTAGAAGGGAAACAACCCTTGACTGACGGAGATCAAGAATGATACCTGCTGGTAGTTTTGCTCGTAGATATCTGCAGTAGATAAAATACTGGTATTTGTGCATGTCCATATGCCACTTTCTTAACATTGTCTTTTTTGTCTTGTTCTGAGTAAATGTTATCCCTACACATTCATCACCACATGGTGTGACATACACATTGAATCCACACTGAAGGACCATCACTTTACAGGCTGATGATACAGTCTGCTTCAAATTATGAGAACTACGTAACATTCATCAACACAAGGTGTGACATGCACATTGAATCCACACTGAAAGACCATCACTTTACAGGCTGATGATACAGTCTGCTTCAAATTATGAGAACTACATAACATTTCTTGTCTGTTTGCTTGATCTTTGTTACAAGGATAGGAGTGTGTCTGTGTGTGCAAGCACTTCACATTTCGAGTATTTGAGACACTTCAAAAGCAGAAATGTTCTTGGTTGGTGAACTGAAAGGTTTAAAACCATGCAGTTTGCAGAACAGAGATCAATACATCACTACCATGTTCTGAAGCATCTCATTTTGTCAATTCCTTATCAGTGAATCTTGTTTGCAATGTCTGTAACTTTCATTGCTACATCCACCACCACAACTGCTCTAGCTACTACTCCCTTGACTTTTGAGAGAGATTAGCATTTTTCATCCGATTTAAGATTTTACGGAAGAAAGATTTTTAACGTTTCTGGTGCGTTTGTAGAAGATGTAATTTAAAGAGATGTGTGAAAGTTTTTTAATACTTTTTTTTATCAAGATGACTTGAGTCAATTTTAACATGGTGACAGCCCTGATGTGGCCCTTTGCGGTCAGCTGGGCTGCAAGCAACATTACCTTACACCCTTGACTGCTATTTTTGATTTATTTTGCTACTAGGTTACTTTTCATGCGACTTCTGCAAGCAACTAGTGCTACTGCTGCTGCTGTGTTTTTCTGTGCATTGTCATATTAACAAATTCTGCCATGTAGCAAATCTTGGGCAAATTGAACCTTGCAGAGCCTGGACAGCTCCAACCCTGATTTTCTTGTTTATTCCCCACATGTGGCAGGCAGTACTACATAACAGTATTCAGTAGCAGGGGAAAACTTCTGATGTGACTGAAATGGACACAGAAACCATTGCTGGACCCAGCCCACAGCACACAACGGAGAGTTGGAGAAATCAGATGACCGGTTCAGTGTGGTGTCCCTGTGACTGGTCAGAGTTTACATTCCCCACAACATGACATACCATGCTTATGAAAGAAAGGAGGCAAAAAGATAACAGAAGTCAAGGCATGCAGCTTTATTTTCATGGGGGGAAAACATTGCACTCAAATCAATTTCATATGCATGCCTCTGCTGGTGCTGATCCTCTCTCTCTCTCTCTCTCTCTCTCTCTCTCTCTCTCTGTCATTCCCATCTCTCTCTCTCTCTGTCATTCCCATCTCTCTCTTGCTCTCTTCACCCCCCTCTGTCTCCTTTCTCCCTCCACCCCCACGTTCCCCTCTAAATCAAACATGTGCATTCACTTGCTCTTTCAAAGTATGATTTGTCACGTAGGTTTAAGCGCAAGACCTGTCTCATCATCCCAACCATCAGCTGGTGATCCATTCACACAATTAAATTGGAAATTGAAAGCAGTTAAATCAGAAATTTGAAGCCAGTTTCTTATAAAATATAAAACTACAGCATCAAGTAAAATACACAGGACTGCGTTATGAATATGACAAATCCGTAGAAGTTGTAAAAACTTACTTTTAAAAAGCAATTTTTTCTTGGTGTATTTAAAGAAAAATGTAAAGAATGCAAGCTTTAAATTGCAAAGCTCAATACATCTTAAAATACAGCCTGAATAGTGTGGTGTTAACCCCAGTCTATTATGCATACTATTAATCTTACACTATTGTTCAGACAGTTAACCTCACTATTTTGTGTTAACCTGTTGCTGGTATTCTTACCGTTGTAAACCACAGACTGTCATTCATACTATTAACCTTGTTCATACCATTAACACCAGAATGAGTTGTTTCTACTGTTAACCACAGACTGTGGTGTTCATAATGTTAACTTCAGATTTGTTCACACTACTAACCCCAGACATGTTCATACTATTAACCCAAGACATGTTCATAACCTCACACTGTATTGTTAACCCTATGTTGTTCATACTGCTAATCCAGACTGTTGTTCATGCTGGTAATCTGAGACTGTTTATACAGCTGATCTCAGATTATTGTTCATACTGTTAACCACAAACTGTGTTGTTCATACAACTGTTAACTTTAGACTGTGTTGTTCATACTGCTAATCTCAGACTGAATGTTCATACTGTTAACCTCAGATTGTGTTCATAGTGCTAACCTGTGACTTGTTCATACTGTTAACCTGTCTTGTTCATACCGTTAAACTCAGACTGTTGTTTACACCGTCAGCCTCAGTCTGTTGTTTACACCGTCAACCTCAGTCCGTTTTTCTGATGGCTAACCTCCGACTTCAAGTCAAGTCAAGAACACTTTAGTATCCCCAAGAGCTAACCTCCGACTTCAATTCAAGTCAAGAACACTTTAGTATCCCCAAGAGCTAACCTCGGACTTCAAGTCAAGTCAAGAACACTTTAGTATCCCCAAGAGCTAACCTCAGACTTCAAGTCAAGTCAAGAACACTTTAGTATCCCCAAGAGCTAACCTCAGACTTCAATTCAAGTCAAGAACACTTTAGTATCCCCAAGAGCTAACCTGAGACTTCAAGTCAAGTCAAGGACACTTTAGTATCCCCAAGAGCTAACCCAGACTTCAAGTCAAGAACACTTTAGTATCCCCAAAGGGGAATTAAGAGTGGCCATGAAAACATGTCTTGGGATCTATATTTCACAAATCACAAATTATACCCACCCACTCACACACACAGAATGATATACACACACTCACATACAAACTCTCTGAACCGGGTCTTATTTAAAGTTCAATTTAAAGTTCAGTTTCGATTCAAGAGTTTGATGGAATTGGGAATACTGTTTTTAGTTGTATTTGTTTTGGAATTTGGAATCTTCATCCAGATGTTAGAATGTAGTAGTTTTTTTTTTTTTTTTTTAAAGAACATGAGAACTTTCGGCAGCAATTTTCACAGCTTTTTGTGTAACAAGACATTCATACAATTTATCTAACAGTTCTTGTTTTTTGCCAGTAATCTTTCCACATGTCTTCACCACCACTCTGTTTAACAGTAATGTCCACTCTGTTTAACAGTAATGTTTTATGGTCGCTCTTAATTTCTCTTTGGAGATAAGTGTTCTTGACTTGACTTGACTTGTTCATAATGGTAACCTCAGACTGTTGTTCTTCCTGTGAACCTCAGAGTGCTGATCATACTGTAATGCTCATACTGTGTTGTTCATACTCTTCACTTCACACTGCAGTTGATTTCTGACAATTTTTTCGGTTGTAACTTTTGACCTCAGATGTGTATACCGTTAACTTCAGACTGTGACTGCTAATTCAGACCGGCTAGTCTGTCAGGCATACTATCCAAAGTTCATAGGCGTTTTGTCGATGCCAATACCCTTATCAGGAGGGTAGTGTTCATTGCTGTTCTACGTAAGGCATCGTCACATCACTAAGGTAGTGATGGCAGTTCTATTGGTGCACAGGCACTGTGCAATACTGAACGGCCAGAGGGCTTCAGCATAACTGTGAAAGTGAACTGGTGCCAGGTAACCCTTGGTTTGTGCTTTGGATGCTGCCAGGTGAAGTATGGAGATGGTGGATTGGTTCAGGGTGAACAAGGTGGAAGGTAGGTTTAGGGCAGACGTGGGAATGGTGGATTGGTTCAGGGTGAACAAGGTGGAAGGCAGGTTTAGGGCAGACGTGGGAATGGTGGATTGGTTCAGGGTGAACAAGGTGGAAGGTAGGTTTAGGGCAGACGTGGGAATGGTGCATTGGTTCAGGGTGAACAAGGTGGAAGGTAGGTTTAGGGCAGACGTGGGAATGGTGCATTGGTTCAGGGTGAACAAGGTGGAAGGTAGGTTTAGGGCAGACGTGGGAATGGTGGATTGGTTCAGGGTGAACAAGGTGGAAGGTAGGTTTAGGGCAGACGTGGGAATGGTGGATTGGTTCAGGGTGAACAAGGTGGAAGGTAGGTTTAGGGCAGACGTGGGAATGGTGGATTGGTTCAGGGTGAACAAGGTGGAAGGTAGGTTTAGGGCAGACGTGGGAATGGTGGATTGGTTCAGGGTGAACAAGGTGGAAGGTAGGTTTAGGGCAGACGTGGGAATGGTGGATTGGTTCAGGGTGAACAAGGTGGAAGGTAGGTTTAGGGCAGACGTGGGAATGGTGGATTGGTTCAGGGTGAACAAGGAGGTGGAAGGCAGGTTTAGGGCAGACGTGGGAATGGTGGATTGGTTCAGGGTGAACAAGGAGATGGAAGGCAGGTTTAGGGCAGACGTGGGAATGGTGGATTGGTTCAGGGTGAACAAGGAGGTGGAAGGCAGGTTTAGGGCAGACGTGGGAATGGTGGATTGGTTCAGGGTGAACAAGGAGATGGAAGGCAGGTTTAGGGCAGACATGGGAATGGTGGATTGGTTCAGGGTGAACAAGGAGGTGGAAGGCAGGTTTAGGGCAGACATGGGAATGGTGGATTGGTTCAGGGTGAACAAGGAGATGGAAGGCAGGTTTAGGGCAGACATGGGAATGGTGGATTGGTTCAGGGTGAACAAGGAGGTGGAAGGCAGGTTTAGGGCAGACATGGGAATGGTGGATTGGTTCAGGGTGAACAAGGAGATGGAAGGCAGGTTTAGGGCAGACATGGGAATGGTGGATTGGTTCAGGGTGAACAAGGAGGTGGAAGGCAGGTTTAGGGCAGACATGGGAATGGTGGATTGGTTCAGGGTGAACAAGGAGATGGAAGGCAGGTTTAGGGCAGACATGGGAATGGTGGATTGGTTCAGGGTGAACAAGGAGATGGAAGGCAGGTTTAGGGCAGACATGGGAATGGTGGATTGGTTCAGGGTGAACAAGGAGGTGGAAGGCAGGTTTAGGGCAGACGTGGGAATGGTGGATTGGTTCAGGGTGAACAAGGAGATGGAAGGCAGGTTTAGGGCAGACGTGGGAATGGTGGATTGGTTCAGGGTGAACAAGGAGGTGGAAGGTAGGTTTAGGGCAGACATGGGAATGGTGGATTGGTTCAGGGTGAACAAGGAGATGGAAGGCAGGTTTAGGGCAGACGTGGGAATGGTGGATTGGTTCAGGGTGAACAAGGAGATGGAAGGCAGGTTTAGGGCAGACGTGGGAATGGTGGATTGGTTCAGGGTGAACAAGGAGATGGAAGGCAGGTTTAGGGCAGACGTGGGAATGGTGGATTGGTTCAGGGTGAACAAGGAGATGGAAGGCAGGTTTAGGGCAGACGTGGGAATGGTGGATTGGTTCAGGGTGAACAAGGAGATGGAAGGCAGGTTTAGGGCAGACATGGGAATGGTGGATTGGTTCAGGGTGAACAAGGAGATGGAAGGCAGGTTTAGGGCAGACATGGGAATGGTGGATTGGTTCAGGGTGAACAAGGAGATGGAAGGCAGGTTTAGGGCAGACGTGGGAATGGTGGATTGGTTCAGGGTGAACAAGGAGATGGAAGGCAGGTTTAGGGCAGACATGGGAATGGTGGATTGGTTCAGGGTGAACAAGGTGGAAGGTAGGTTTAGGGCAGACGTGGGAATGGTGGATTGGTTCAGGGTGAACAAGGAGATGGAAGGCAGGTTTAGGGCAGACGTGGGAATGGTGGATTGGTTCAGGGTGAACAAGGAGATGGAAGGCAGGTTTAGGGCAGACGTGGGAATGGTGGACTGATTCAGGGTAACCATAAAAACGGAGTTTCACAATAACCACGGAGATGGGATCATTCAGGGTAACCATGGAAATGGACGGGTTCAGGGTAACCATGGAATTGTAGGGGTAGTTCAGGGTAACCATGATAATGGGGTGACTCAGGATATTCATGCAGATGGTGGCCTGCTTCATGGTAACCGTGGAAACAGTAGGGCGGGCAGTTCTGGGTTGCTCCACAGAACAAGAAAAGTGGGGAGTGGAGAATGAAGAGCAGTGGGGAGTGGAGAATGAAGAGCAGTGGGGAGTGGAGAATGAAGAAAAGTGGGGAGTGGAGAATGAAGAAAAGTGGGGAGTGGAGAATGAAGAAAAGTGGGGAGTGGAGAATGAAGGGGAGTGGGGAGTGGAGAATGAAGAGCAGTGGGGAGTGGAGAATGAAGAAAAGTGGGGAGTGGAGAATGAAGAAAAGTGGGGAGTGGAGAAAGAAGAAAAGTGGGGAGTGGAGAATGAAGAAAAGTGGGGAGTGGAGTAGAATGAAGAAAAGTGGGGAGTGGAGAATGAAGAAAAGTGGGGAGTGGAGAAAGAAGAAAAGTGGGGAGTGGAGAATGAAGAAAAGTGGGGAGTGGAGAATGAAGAAAAGGGGGAGTGGAGAATGAAGAAAAGGGGGGAGTGGAGAATGAACAGTGGGGAGTGGAGAATGAAGAAAAGTGGGGAGTGGAGAATGAAGAAAAGGGGGGAGTGGAGAATGAAGAACAGTGGGGAGTGGAGAAAGAAGAAAAGTGGGGAGTGGAGAATGAAGAGCAGTGGGGAGTGGAGAATGAAGAGCAGTGGGGAGTGGAGAATGAAGAAAAGTGGGGAGTGGAGAATGAGGAGCAGTGGGGAGTGGAGAATGAAGAATAGTGGGGAGTGGAGAATGAAGAACAGTGGGGAGTGGAGAATGAAGAAATGTGGGGAGTGGAGAAAGAACAGAAGAAAAGTGGGGAGTGGAGAATGAAGAGCAGTGGGGAGTGGAGAATGAAGAAAAGTGGGGAGTAGAGAAAGAAGAAAAGGGGGAGTGGAGAATGAAGAAAAGTGGAGAATGAAGAAAGGTGGGAGTGGAGAATGAAGAAAGGTGGGGAGTGGAGAATGAAGAAAGGTGGGGAGCGGAGAATGAAGAAAAGTGGGGAGTGGAGAATGAAGAAAAGTGGGGAGTGGAGAATGAAGAAAAGTGGAGAATGAAGAAAAGTGGGGAGTGGAGAATGAAGAAAAGTGGGGAGTGGAGAATGAAGAAAAGTGTGGAGTGGAGAATGAAGAAAAGTGGGGAGTGGAGAATGAAGAAAAGTGTGGAGTGGAGAATGAAGAACAGTGGGGAGTGGTGAATGAAGAACAGTGGGGAGTGGAGAATGAAGAAAAGTGTGGAGTGGAGAATGAAGAAAAGTGGGGAGTGGAGAATGAAGAAAAGTGGGGAGTGGAGAATGAAGAGCAGTGGGGAGTGGAGAATGAAGAAAAGGGGGGAGTGGAGAAAAGGGGGGAGTGGAGAATGAAGAAAAGTGGAGAATGAAGAAAAGTGGGGAGTGGAGAATGAAGAGCAGTGGGGGAGTGGAGAATGAAGAGCAGTGGGGAGTGGAGAGAATGAAGAAAAGGGGGGAGTGGAGAATGAAGAAAAGGGGGGAGTGGAGAATGAAGAAAAGTGGAGAATGAAGAAAAGTGGTGGAGGATGGGAGAATGAAGAAAAGGGGAGGGAATGATGGAGAATGAAGAAAAGGGGGGAGTGGAGAATGAAGAAAAGTGGAGATGAATGAAGAAAAGGGGGGGGAGTGGGAGAACGAAGAAAAGGATGGGGGAAGAAAAGGGGATGGAGAATGAAGAAAAGGGGGGAGTGGAGAATGAAGAACAGTGGGGAGTGGAGAATGAAGAAAAGTGGGGAGTGGAGAATGAAGAAACGTGGGGAGTGGAGAATGAAGAACAGTGGGGAGTGGAGAATGAAGAACAGTGGGGAGTGGAGAATGAAGAACAGTGGGGAGTGGAGAATGAAGAACAGTGGGGAGTGGAGAATGAAGAACAGTGGGGAGTGGAGAATGAAGAACAGTGGGGAGTGGAGAATGAAGAACAGTGGGAGGAGATAAGAACTGGAGTGGAGAATGAAGAACAGTGGGGCAGTGGAGAAATGAAGACAGTGGGGAGTGGAGAATGAAGAACAGTGGGGAGTGGAGAATGAAGAAACAGTGGGGAGTGGAGAATGAGAAACAGTGGGGAGTGGAGAATGAAGAACAGTGGGGAGTGGAGAATGAAGAACAGTGGGGAGTGGAGAATGAAGAACAGTGGGGAGTGGAGATGAAGAACAGTGGGGAGTGGAGAATGAAGAAGGGAGTGGGGAGTGGAGAATGAAGAAAAGTGGGGAGTGGAGCATGAAGAACAGTGGGGAGTGGAGAATGAAGAAAAGTGGGGAGAGTGGAGAGAATGAAGAACAGTGGGGAGTGGAGAATGAAGAACAGTGATGGGAGAAATGGAGCATGAAGAACAGTGGGGAGTGGAGCATGAAGAACAGTGGGGAGTGGAGAATGAAGAACAGTGGGGAGTGGAGAATGAAGAACAGTGGAGAATGAAAACAGTGGGGAGTGGAGAATGAAGAACAGTGGGGAGGGAGAATGAAGAACGGTGGGGAGTGGAGAATGAAGAAAAGTGGAGAATGAAGAGACAGTGGGGAGTGGAGAATGAAAGAACAGTGGGGAGTGGAGAATGAAGAAACAGGTGGGGAGTGGAGAAATGAAGAAGGAGAGTGGAGAATGAAGAAAAGTGGGGAGTGGAGAATGAAGACAGTGGGGAGTGGAGAATGAAGAACAGTGGGGAGTGGAGAATGAAGAACAGTGGGGAGTGGAGAATGAAAACAGTGGGAGTGGAGAATGAAAGAGCAGTGGGAGTGGGATCGAGAAACAGTGGGAGAGTGGAGAGAGACAGACAGTGGGGAGTGGAGAAATGAAGAACAGTGGGGAATGGGAATGAAGAGCAGTGGGAGTGGAGAATGAAGACAGTGGGGAGTGGAGAAAAGTGAGATGCGGGATATGGAGTGGAGAAATGAAGAACAGTGAGGAGGAATCAGAAGAAGTTGGGAGACACACAGTGGGAGTGGAAGGAACATGGAGTGAGTCATGGAGACATACAGGTGGAGTGGAGCAATGAAGGAAGTGGGGATGAATACAGGGATGAGTCTTCAATAAAAAACATGGAGTTGTTCAGAGGACACATGGAAGGTGAAGTTGGGAGACCATCACAGGTGGAGTTGTTCAAGGACATCATGGAAGGTGAAGTTGGGAGACATCACAGGTGGAGTTGTTCAGGACATCATGGAAGGTGAAGTTGGGAGACCATCACAGGTGGAGTTGTTCAGGACATTATGGAAGGTGAAGTTGGGAGACCACCACAGGTGGAGTTGTCCAGAAGGACATCATGGAAGGTGAAGATTGGAGACCATCACAGGTGGAGTTGTTCAGGACATCATGGAAGGTGAAGTTGGGAGACCATCACAGGTGGAGTTGTTCAGAAGGACATCATGGAAGGTGAAGATTGGAGACCATCACAGGTGGAGTTGTTCAGGACATCATGGAAGGTGAAGTTGGGAGACCATCACAGGTGGAGTTGTCCAGAAGGACATCATGGAAGGTGAAGTTGGGAGACCATCACAGGTGGAGGTGTTCAGAAGGACATCATGGAAGGTGAAGTTGGGAGACCATCACAGGTGGAGTTGTTCAGGACATCATGGAAGGTGAAGTTGGGAGACCACCACAGGTGGAGTTGTTCAGGACATCATGGAAGGTGAAGTTGGGAGACCACCACAGGTGGAGTTGTCCAGAAGGACATCATGGAAAGATGGCTGAGAAGAACGTCAGAAAGTGCTGTTCATCGGAACATTAAGGAAGGTATATTTGCCGGGTAGAAAGTCTTTGGCAGTGCTGTTCACCTGTTCTACAGAGAGGTTCAATATCAGGTCATACGAGGTGGTGTAGGTGGAGACCAGCCCATGACGTTGGGGTGGAGGGGGTCCGGCTGGTGGCAGGGTCTGATCATTGAAAATGTTCAACCATGTGCTGCCGTGGACAGCCAGCCACAACACCGCCATCAACACCAGCAGGGCCTCCGTCACTGTAAACAGACATGTCATGACCTCGGTCACTGTAAATACATACCACCGTCTCAAGCACTGGAAACACACATACGTGTATCAATCTCCGTGATGATAAAGATAGTTGTCATTCACTCTTTAAATATATTCATCCACGCATGGCCCCTGTCACTGGAAACACATTCACAATGATCTCTCCTCACTGGAAACACACATACACAATGATCTCTTCTCACTAAAAACACACATACACAATGATCTCTCCTCACTGGAAAAAGTATTTGTCCACCATGGCTTCTGTCCTCGAGAACATACACATCCGTATCATAGCATGTGTCCCTGCAAATCTACATACCCATATTGTGGTTTCTGCCTCTGCAAACATACACATCCGTATTATAGCATATGTCACTGTAAATCTACATATCCATATCTTGGTTTCTGCCACCGCAAACGTACACATCCATATCATGGCCTTGTAATACATGTTCATTCCATTATTACAGAGTCTGTCACTGAAAACGACTATCTCCGTTACGGCTTCTGTCAAAGTAAATATAAACACCCATATCTTGGTATTTCTCACTATAAACCAAAACATCCATATCATGGCATCTTCAATTCTGTTGTTGTTGTCATGCCCTGGCTAAAAGGCTCCATAGATCATCCGAACAGCCGAAGAACTTGAACACTTTAGCACAGGTGCTTCAGCTAGGGATGAGAACATTGCGTGTGTGACAGTTTTTGATTACCCCGCCATGTGGGCAGCCACACTCCGACTTCGAGGGATTTTTTAGATTGATAGTGTTACGCTAGGAGCTTGTCACGACTGAAGACAATCCCCGCATAACTATGCACAGCATAACAACATGATGTAGCCTTGGTGTTCTAACCTATATCAATTGGTCTGACACAGCGGATCATTAATTATAAATGTTTACGTCCATATCATGACTTCCGTCACGAAACAATACACATCCACATTATTGTGTCATCCACAAAGCCTGTGTGACTAAAAACCACCACATCCACATTATTGTGTCCGTCTCTTAAGCCTGCTCCTCCATCATGGTCTGTCTCTATATACCTGTACTTCCGTATCACGACCTATGCTAACCAGCAAATGTCAGTGCTGTCCTATATGGTTCAAATGTTGTTGAGATTGCCATTGCTATTTCCCAGTTACAGGTTGCAAAATTTTTGTAAAGATCAACAAGTATTTTGTTCCTCGGGGTATTTCAGCTAGGTAAATATACATATATAAGATGGGAGCTGAACGTTCTAAAACGGGTGATAAGCTGCGTGTGTAGGGTTTTTGTAACAATATCAAGTATCAATTCTTATGTTTAATATCATCTTGCGATGAAAAGACGTTAAACAGAATCACTGAACTGTAACCGACAGGATAAAGGCGATGGCAAATACAGGGAGAATGCAGGTGGAGGAGAAAGTCCATGATAGATATATGTGGATTATAGATAGATAATACAACTGATAGATAAATATAGACTACAGGCGCGGGGGAGGGAGGGAGGGGATAACAGCGATGATACATACCTACAGACTATACGTGGAGGAGAACATCGATGATACATACCTACAGACTACAGGTGGAGAACATCGATGAGAGATAGACAGACTGCAGGTGGAGAAAATCGATGATAGGGACAGACTACAGGTGGAGAACATCGATGAGAGATAGGGACAGACTACAGGAGAGATAGAGACAGACTGCAGGTGGAGGAGAACATCGATGAGATAGGGATAGACTACAGGTGGAGAACATCGATGAGAGATAGGGACAGACTGCAGTTGGAGGAGAACATCGATGAGAGAGATAGGGACAGACTGCAGGTGGAGGAGAACATCGATGAGAGATAGGGACAGACTACAGGTGGAGGAGAACATCAATGAGAGAGATAGGGACAGACTACAGGTGGAGGAGAACATCGATGAGATAGGGACAGACTACAGGTGGAGAACATCGATGAGAGATAGGGACAGACTGCAGTTGGAGAACATCGATGAGAGAGATAGAGACAGACTACAGGTGGAGGAGAACATCGATGAGATAGGGATAGACTACAGGTGGAGAACATCGATGAGATAGGGACAGTCTACAGGTTGAGAACATCGATGAGAGATAGAGACAGACTACAGGTGAGATAGAGACAGACTGCAGTTGGAGGAGAACATCGATGAGAGATAGGGACAGACTGCAGGTGGAGAACATCGATGAGAGATAGGGACAGACTACAGGAGAGATAGAGACAGACTGCAGTTGGAGAACATTGATGAGAGATAGGGACAGACTACAGGTGGAGGAGAACATCGATGAGAGATAGAGACAGACTACAGTTGGAGGAGAACATCGATGAGAGATAGGGACAGACTACAGGTGGAGAACATCGAGAGATAGGGACAGACAGCAGGTGGAGAACATCGATGAGAGATAGGGACAGACTACAAGTGGAGGAGGACAGACTACAGGTGGAGGAGAACATCGATGAGAGAGATAGGGACAGACTACAGGAGAGATAGGGACAGGCTACAGGAGGAGAACATCGATGAGAGAGATAGGGACAGACTACAGGAGAGATAGGGACAGGCTACAGGAGAGATAGGGACAGGCTACAGGTGGAGAACATCGATGAGAGATAGGGACAGACTACAGGAGAGATAGGGACAGGCTACAGGAGAGATTGGGACAGACTACAGGTGGAGAACATCGATGAGAGATAGGGACAGACTACAGGTGGAGAACATCGATGAGAGATAGTGACAGACTACAGGAGGAGAACATCGATGAGAGATAGGGACAGACTACAGGTGGAGAAGATCGATGAGAGATAGGGACAGACTACAGGAGGAGAACATCGATGAGATAGGGACAGACTACAGGTGGAGGAGAACATCGATGAGAGATAGGGACAGACTACAGGTGGAGAACATCGATGAGAGATAGGGACAGACTACAGGTGGAGGAGAACATCGATGAGAGATAGGGACAGACTGCAGGTGGAGGAGAACATCGATGAGAGATAGGGACAGACTACAGGTGGAGAACATCGATGAGAGATAGGGACAGACTGCAGGTGGAGGAGAACATCGATGAGAGATAGGGACACGACTCCAGGTGGAGAACATCGATGAGAGATAGTGACAGACTACAGGTGGAGGAGAACACCGATGAGAGATAGGGACAGACTACAGGTGGAGAACATCGATGAGAGATAGGGACAGACTACAGGTGGAGGAGAACATCGATGAGAGATAGGGACAGACTACAGGTGGAGAACATCGATGAGAGATAGGGACAGACTACAGGTGGAGAACATGGATGAGAGATAGGGACAGACTACAGGTGGAGGAGAACATCGATGAGAGATAGGGACAGACTACAGGTGGAGAACATCGATGAGATAGGGACAGACTACAGGTGGAGGAGAACATCGATGAGAGATAGGGACAGGCTACAGGAGAGATAGGGACAGGCTACAGGAGAGATAGGGACAGACTACAGAGAGATAGGGACAGACTACAGGAGAGATAGGGACAGAAGAGATAGGGACAGACTACAGGTGGAGAACATAGATGAAAGATAGTGACAGACTACAGGTGGAGAACATCGAGAGATAGGGACAGACTACAGGAGAGATGGGGACAGGAGAGATAGGGACAGACTACAAGAGGAGAACATCGATGAGAGATAGTGACAGACTACAGGTGGAGGAGAACATCGATGAGAGATAGTGACAGACTACAGGTGGAGAACATCGATGAGAGATAGTGACAGACTACAGGAGGAGAACATCGATGAGAGATAGTGACAGACTACAGGTGGAGAACATCGATGAGAGATAGTGACAGACTACAGGAGGAGAACATCGTTGAGAGATAGTGACAGACTACAGGTGGAGAACATCGTTGAGAGATAGTGACAGACTACAGGTGGAGAACATCGATGAGAGATAGGGACTACAGGTGGAGGAGAACATCGATGAGAGATAGGGACAGACTACAGGTGGAGGAGAACATCGATGAGAGATACGGACAGACGACAGGAGAAATATGGACAGAATGCAGGTGGAGGATAACTACAGACTGGGAAGGACGGACTACACTGAAGATAAAAGTGAGTACAGATATGGGCAGGTTACAGGTGAAGGATGACCGGCGATAACATAGCGATAGACGGCAGGTGGCAGATCAAAGTGATCATAGATACGGATTGACTAAAGGTGAAGGATTAAAGCCATCATTGATACGGAGAGACTACATGTGAAAGATAAAAACGATCATTGATACGGATAGAGTACCGGTGAAGGATAAAAGCTATCATCGACACGGATAGACTACAGGTGGAGAAGAAAAGCGGCGATAGACACAGACATACTGGACGTTGAGGAGAACGATGACTGAAACGGATGAATTATTCTATAGGACTGAGAAGTATGCCAGTCTAGCGGGCAGTTTGAGGGAATTTGGCTTCCAGGCCCAGATCCTCGCCATAGAAGTTGGAGCGAGGGGATTTGTAGGCTCATCAGCCTGTGACCTCATGAAACAGCTCGGATGTCCAGGTAAGAAGAGGACCAGAACCCTGAAGGCAATGGCAGAGGTAGCCGAAAAAAGTTCCAGCTGGATCTGATCGAGGAGGAACAGAAGTGAATTTCATAATGCTTCAATGTCCCAACTTAGAACAGGTCTGCCGTTAGCAGTGGGGTTACATATCCGTTAAAAAGGCACGCCATAAAACGCCCACCCATCCAAAAGTTTCGGGTTCGAAAATGTTAGCAGTAGACGGGCAAAACAAAGTTGGCAGAAGACGGGCATCTGGGAGTGATGACCTGGATGCGGCCCGGCCCCCTTAGTGTGTAAGGAGTTCAGGGTCAGTTCAGGGTCAGTTCAGGGTCAGTTCAGGGTCAGTTCAGGGGGGAGGGGGGGTTCTTCTCTGAAGACCTTCTGCTGTCAAGCCCTCCCTGGAGTTTGTTCCTACACAGTGGAAGAGAAAAGCGATAATGGGCGCTGGCAGAGGCACCGGGACTCACCATTTAAAGTCATGATCCACAGGGCGTACAGAGAGGGCAGAGGCACCAGGACTCACCATTTGACGTAATGATCCACAGGGCGTACAGAGAGGGCAGAGGCATCGGGACTCACCATTTGAAGTCATGATCCACAGGGCGTACAGAGAGGGCACTGGCAGAGGCACGAGGACTCACCATCTAAAGTCATGATCCACAGTGCGTACAGAGAGGGCAGAGGCACCAGGACTCACCATTTAAAGTCATGATCCACAGGGCGTACAGAGAGGGCAGAGGCACCAGGACTCACCATTCAAAGTCATGATCCACAGTGCGTACAGAGAGGGCACTGGCAGAGGCACCGGGACTCACCATTTAAAGTCATGATCCACAGGGCGTACAGAGAGGGCAGAGGCACCAGGACATACCATTTAAAGTCATGATCCACAGTGCGTACAGAGAGGGCACTGGCAGAGGCACCGGGACTCACCATTTAAAGTCATGATCCACAGGGCATACAGAGAGGGCACTGGCAGAGGCACGAGGACTCACCATCTAAAGTCATGATCCACAGTGCGTACAGAGAGGGCAGAGGCACCAGGACTCACCATTCAAAGTCATGATCCACAGTGCGTACAGAGAGGGCACTGGCAGAGGCACCGGGACTCACCATTTAAAGTCATGATCCACAGGGCGTACAGAGAGGGCAGAGGCACCAGGACACACCATTTAAAGTCATGATCCACAGTGCGTACAGAGAGGGCACTGGCAGAGGCACCAGGACTCACCATTTAAAGTCATGATCCACAGGGCGTACAGAGAGGGCAGAGGCACCAGGACTCACCATTTAAAGTCATGATCCACAGGGCGTACAGAGAGGGCACTGGCAGAGGCACGAGGACTCACCATCTAAAGTCATGATCCACAGTGCGTACAGAGAGGGCAGAGGCACCGGGACTCACCATTCAAAGTCATGATCCACAGTGCGTACAGAGAGGGCACTGGCAGAGGCACCGGGACTCACCATTTAAAGTCATGATCCACAGGGCGTACAGCGTACAGAGAGGGCAGAGGCACCAGGACACACCATTTAAAGTCATGATCCACAGGGCGTACAGAGAGTGCACTGGCAGAGGCACCAGGACTCACCATTCAAAGTCATGATCCACAGGGCGTACAGAGAGGGCACTGGCAGAGGCACCGGGACTCACCATTTAAAGTCATGATCCACAGGGCGTATAGAGAGGGCAGAGGCACCAGGACTCACCATTTAAAGTCATGATCCACAGTGCGTACACAGAGGGCACTGGCAGAGGCACCAGGACTCGCCATTTAAAGTCATGATCCACAGGGCGTACAGAGAGGGCACTGGCAAATGCACGAGGACTCACCATCTAAAGTCATGATCCACAGGGCGTACAGAGAGGGCTGAGGCACAAGGACTCACCATTTAAAGTCATGATCCACAGGGTGTACAGAGAGGGCAGAGGCACCAGGACTCACCATTTAAAGTCATGATCCACAGGGCGTACAGAGAGGGCAGAGGCATCGGGACTCACCATTTAAAGTCATGATCCACAGGGCGTACAGAGAGGGCACTGGCAGAGGCACCGGGACTCACCATTTAAAGTCATGATCCACAGGGCGTACAGAGAGGGCAGAGGCACCGGGACTCACCATTTAAAGTCATGATCCACAACGCGTACATAGAGGGCACTGGCAGAGGCACCGGGACTCACCATCTAAAGTCATGATCCACAGGGCGTACAGAGAGGGCAGAGGCACCAGGACTCACCATTTAAAGTCATGATCCACAGCGCACACAGAGAGGGTACTGGCAGAGGCACCAGAACACCATTTAAAGTCATGATCCACAGGGCGTACAGAGAGGGCAGAGGCATCGGGACTCACCATTTAAAGTCATGATCCACAGTGCGTACAGAGAGGGCACTGGCAGAGGCACCAGGACTCGCCATTTAAAGTCATGATCCACAGGGCGTACAGAGAGGGCAGAGGCATCGGGACTCACCATTTAAAGTCATGATCCACAGGGCGTACAGAGAGGGCACTGGCAGAGGCACCAGGACTCACCATTTAAAGTCATGATCCACAGGGCGTACAGAGAGGGCAGAGGCACCGGGACTCACCATTTAAAGTCATGATCCACAGGGCGTACAGAGAGGGCAGAGGCACCGGGACTCACCATTTAAAGTCATGATCCACAGTGCGTACAGAGAGGGCAGAGGCACCAGGACTCACCATTTAAAGTCATGATCCACAGGGCGTACAGAGAGGGCAGAGGCACCAGGACACACCATTTAAAGTCATGATCCACAGGGCGTACAGAGAGGGCACTGGCAGAGGCACCAGGACTCACCATTTAAAGTCATGGTCCACAGTGTCTGGAGGATGCTGTTGGCTGACCGGTAGAACTGTTGTCTTTGGCAGTAGGATCTGGCCACCGTCATCGCCCCCAGAAAATACACCATCTCTCTCGTGACCTCTGACACTGCCCTGAAACACCATTGTAACGAAATAATTCATCATCTTCGTCACCTCTGACTCTCATTGTAACGAAATAATTCATCATCTCTTTCGTCACCTCTGACATCCCATTGTAAGGAAATAATTCATCATCTTCTTCGTCACCTCTGACTCATTGTAACGAAATAATTCATCATCTCTTTCGTCACCTCTGACATCCCATTGTAAGGAAATAGTTCATCATCTTCTTCGTCACCTCTGACATCCAAATGTCAGGAAATAATTCATCATCTTTGTCACCTCTGACATCCCATTGTAAAGAAACAATTCATCATCTTCGTCACCTCCGACATCCCGTTGTAAGGAAATAATTCATCATCTTCTTCGTCACCTCTGACATCGCATTGTAAGGGGGAAAAAATCATCACCTTCTTCGTCATCTGACATCCCATTGTAACGAAATAATTCATCATCTTCGTGACCTCTGACATCCCATTGTAACTGAATAATTTATCAACTTCGTCGCCTCTGACATCAGTCTGAAACTGCATGGTTCGTTGCTTCTGGCACCAGTTTCCAGCCTTACTGTAAAGACGACAACATTCTTATTAACACACAATGTCAGGGGCAATGTAACGCCGATTCCCTACACAAGTGCAAAGAGACAAGCGGACTTTCAACAAGTGTAATTATCTTCTTCAGGTGTTAAATACAGCAGACAAAGAAAACTGCACGTCGCAATGCTCTCTTGATGGCAGCCAGCATGAGAATGTGTGTGTGTGTGTGTGTGTGTGTGTGTGTGTGTGTGTGTGTGTGTGTGTGTGTGTGTGCGTGCGGCGGGGGGATGAGGGAGGCGAGGGTGGAGTGGTGGGGTGGGGGTGTGCACGCAAGCGTATGTGTGTTGCGCGCGCTTCGTGTGCGCGTGTGTGTGTGCGTGTGCGTGTGCGTGTGTGTGAGAGAGAGAGAGAGAGAGAGAGAGAGAGAGAGAGAGAGAGAGAGAGAGAGAGAGAGAGGGAGAGGGAGGTCCCTGTACTTATCGATTTGTGTGGTAATCAATTCGTTTTGTTTTTTTTAAATTTAAGCACCGTGTTTTGTGTGTGCTTTGCTGCCTGGCAGCAATGTGCGCGCGCGCGCGTACGTGTGTGTGTGTGTGTGCGTGCGTGCGTGCGTGCGTGCGTGCGTGTGTTGTCTGTTTATGAGCGCGTGCGCTCGCGTGTGTAGTGCATGTGTATGCGTGTGCGAGAGGGAGTGAGGGGGAGGGAGAGAGAGAGAGAGAGAGAGAGAGAGAGAGAGAGAGAGAGAGAGAGAGAGAGAGAGAGAGAGAGAGAGAGAGAGCGCGCACACCCACATCCACACGTACACACACATGCACGCACGCACCGCGTACATGGGAAGATTTCCATTTTTATCCACTCTTGCCCAGTTCCTTCTTTTCGCTATATGTCAAAGTCGGTTAAGTCGCATAAAGAACTCAGATCATAACGTGACAAGGGAACAGAGTGCCGTGAACTCTCTGCGGATCAGCTTCAGTCTGCTGACAGGAAAGGTAACTCTGTTACAGGGCAAGGTATAAATGGACGTATTAAGAAGCAAAGAGATTGCAGGCTCGCTTTACTTCAGCATGGGAATCAATACATTAGCTTCAATATTTGGACAGAAAGATCCATTACAGGAGAGGCACAACTGGAAATATTTCCGAGTTGGGGACTTCTGACAAGATCAACCCCAGTATTGGCCCACATCAGGGAACCACATCAGAGAAAAGGGGAATACTAGGAAGAACATGAGGAAATTAGAATGGAAACCCTTAGAAGAGAGAAGAGCTTTTATTAAACTTAACACCTTTTTCAAAGGCAGAGCTAAAGTAATTGATATTCCAATGGAACAACTAGTATTGAATAAAAGTAGCACCAGGAGTGGCGGTCAGTGTTATACCATACCTGCATCAAATATTGACAGCCACTTGCATTCTTTTTATCCCAGTTCTGTACGGCTGTGGAACTCACTGCCGGGTGCCATCAAGATTGCCACAAATGCAATCTCTTTTAAAAAACAAATTGATACAACAGTTTTGAGATCTGCATATTGATGTTTTTCTATTTTTTACTTCCCCAGATATTTTACTGTTAACTGGGCCTGAATTTGGCCATTGCTTTTAACTTCTTGAATATCGAGTGCGACCCCTTGTTGCCAAATTTGCTCCAGGGGCCAACAGTCTGAGTCGCACTATTTTATGTTATTTTATTTTACTTTTTAACATGCGCGCTGGTGACCTACTCGTTTTTGAGTGAACCAGTATTTTAGGAAGAAGAAGAAGAAGAAGAAAATACCGCTTAAGAACAACCCAAAGGGTTGCGCTTTATCGAGAGATTGTCGAAAGAGCGCAATAATAACAATAATGATAGTGAAAATAATAATAATGATAACATTAATGATAATGATTATAATGATGATGATAATAATTATTGTGATTACTGTCATCATTGGTATTGTTATTATTGTTATTATCATTAGCATTAGCATTATTATTATTATTATGTTGATACTGCTGTTGCTATCATCTTCATTATTATCATTATTTTTATCACTAGTAGTAGTAGTGGTAGTAGTAGTAGTAAGTAGTAGTAGTAGTAGTAGTAGTAGTAGTAGTAGTAGTAGAAGTAGCAGTAGTAGTAACTCTTAAGCATGCAGTGGCCGGCGGATATTTTTTTTTTTGAACCGACTGATCCGCACTGTTGACAGCAAAAAGACTTACAAAAGGGTTGGGGGTTAGAAAGGAAATCTTGTCTCTGATTACGGATCCGCACTGGTGACAGGAGAAAGACTTAGAAAAGGGTTGGAGGTTAGAAACGAAATCTTGTCTCTGAGTACGACAGAACTTTCTATCAACTCACCAAAACATAGTATTCAAAAGACGGCCGTAGCGATCGAAGTCCATTGCCTTCAGTATCTCATTCATCACAAGCGTCAAAGAAGTCTTCCTGCCGTTGGCCGGACGATATGTAGACCTGCTGTCTGTGTCAAGCACGAGCTATGAGGATTGTGTTCCGAGGTAGAGCTGTCCTCAGTGCCTCAGTCGACTGCCCGAGGTGAGTTCTGTTCTCTGGTTATCCACCGACCCGCTCATTGGCCACTTGGATCTCACGTCGGGAAAACGTGCTCGGAAGATGCATGGTCAGTCTGTTAAAATAGCAGGTGGTGTGTGTGTGTTTGTGTGTGTGTGTGCGTGCGAGCGTGCGTGCGTGCAAGCGTGCCTGCGTGTGTGGGTCGGTGCATGCGTGCGTGCGTGCGTGCGTTCGTGTGTGTGTGTGTGTGTGTGTGTGTGTGTGTGTGAAAACGAACATAAGCAGACATTTTTCTGGCAGACGAAATATCTCGTTTTCACCCCTCGCCCTCCTCGCCCACAGCAACCCCCCCTCACCCCTACTTCCAATGCCCCCATTTCCACTCTCCATCTGCAATGTGCGAAGGAAAGTTGTTGGGTGGTGGAGACGAGGGGAACAGAAAGGGGGGGGGGGGGAGGGGGGGAAATATACACAAGCCGGTGCTCGGCTTGTTTGATGATCTTTCATTAAAAAAAAAGACAACCTCCCCCAAAAAACAAAAACAAACAACAACAACAACAACAACAAAAAACACAAAACAAAACAAACAAACAAACAAAAAACACTGGAAGCTTCACATGCGTTGTGGTGGCTTTGTCTATGGCGTGGGCCATCCACAGTGCGATGTTTTCAGCAACACTGATATATAGACAGCCATGTGAATACCATGTCTTCAGCAACACTGAAATATAGACAGGCATGTGGATTCCCATTCAGCAACACTGAAATACAGACATCCATGTGAATTCCCTTTCAGCAACACTGAAATACAGACATCCATGTGAATTCCCTTTCAGCAACACTGAAATATAGACAGCCATGTGGGTTCCATTTCAACAACACTGAAATACAGACATCCATGTGAATTCCCTTTCAGCAACACTGAAATATAGACAGCCATGTGGGTTCCATTTCAACAACACTGAAATATAGACAGCCATGTGAATTCCATTTCAGCAACACTGAAATATAGACAGCCATGTGGATTCCCTTTCAGCAACACTGAAATATAGACAGCCATGTGAATTCCCTTTCAGCAACACTGAAATATAGACAGCCATGTGAATTCCCTTTCAGCAACACTGAAATATAGACATACACGTGAATTCCCTTTCAGCAACACTGAAATATAGACAGCCATGTGGATTCCCTTTCAGCAACACTGAAATATAGACAGCCATGTGGATTCCATTTCAACACCCACCTTTGCGACAGCAAATACATTTTTCTTTTCTTTATCATTTGGATGACGTGTGGAATTAAAAGCTCCCTGAACTTGTCAACACAATCACAAGATTTCAGATAAAGCATTACAACTATGACAAGGGGAGGTGGAAAGGAAGAGAGAGAGAAAGAGAGAGAGAGAGAGAGAGAGAGAGAGAGAGAGAGGGGGGGGGGTTCTGGAGAGGAGAAAAGTGTGTGTGTGTGTGTGTGTGTGTGTGTGTGTGTGTGTGTGTGTGTGTGTGTGTGTGTGTGTGTGTGTGTGGAAGGGGAGGGGGGGGGAGGGGGGGGGTTGTCAACAAAGACTTCTTCTTCGTTCACTCAGAATTTTGGATCAGTGAAGCCAAGTGCTGATCAAGACTGTGTTAATGAGTTTCGTGATGTGGTATGTGATCAGGGCCGACCTCCAGTAAGTGTACTATTACACAACGCGAAACTGAAGACGATGTGACAAGTGCGTGTGATGATGATTTACAGGATAGAGATGAACCAAAAGACGTTTCATTTTTCTTCAGGTGAATGAACAACACAACGACCCTCCAGAGAATGTGACTGTCAGTGACATTATGTCGGATCTACAGGAAATGATGAGAACATGCACAGCGTTCTTTCCACGAACAGAGAAAATATGCAACTGCCTTCCAGCAGCAATTCAGCTGTGCAGAACGGAAATTTTGATGATTGTGGATACCCTTTTGGCGATCACAATGACAATAATATCAGTGTTCGATGTTTATTAATTACTTCCGTGATTTGGTTTCCCAACCGCGATGTTGGCTTGTGACATGCATTGTCTGTGTTTATTCTTTGACATGTATTTTTCGTACAGCCCCCATCCCCCCTTTTTCCTTTGCATGAGAATGGGCCTTGTAAGCTTCCCTCATCAAATCATTCATTCATTCATTCATTCACTCTCTCTCTCTCTCTCTCTCTCTCTCTCTCTCTCTCTCTCTCCCAGAGAACTAATAAATGCCGCTTCTAACTCACTTTCGCCCTCAAACCAGTTTTCGGGCGAAAGTGCCCTAGAAGCGGCATTTATTAGTTCTCTAACAAGTAAGACTTTAATAACCAAAAGATAACGACCCTACAAACAAACATACTGTGTAGGATTATCCGTTTTCAATACTAATTTACTAAACTTTTCAGATTTCAGTTTTTGCTTAATCCTGCGTTTTTCTTGATCGTTTTCAATAACATCATTTTCACGCATACATTCATTAAATGCATCTCTGTCTTTTAAAACTGAGCTTATTTTTGCTCCGAAACTTGTTATCCTACCTAAATCTGGAAATTATGTATGGCTTGACTAAGGCACTGCGCTTGCAGAACTAATTATAGGGGCTGTAGATTGTGGCAGGGGGGCGTATTAGCCAGGGCCAGGCGGTGTCAGGCACAGCGGCCCTTTTTATGTTCTTACTGCCGGCACCAGCAATTAGGGGCGTTGCCCCTGTGTTTAGGGGGTGGGCTTTCTGGCTGTCCTGAGAAACCTGTTACCACCACCACCACCACCAACACCACAGCCCAGGCTTAAACTGCCGAGTCATGGAGGCTTCTCCTTTCTCTCTCTCTGTCTCTCTCTCTCTCTGCCTCTCTCTCTGTCTCTTACCCGCCCACCACACAGTGTTTGACCAATCACCGGCTTTGTTGCTTTAATCTACACTGCAACCTTTGCAACACCAAACAATCGGTATAAAAGGCGTTGACAAGCTCAAAGAATATCTATGTTTAAAGCAAGTTTTGTGACTTACTTCTGCGTGTGCGACCCATTTATTTTGGTTTGACATGTGACATGTTCCTGGGTTGACATTGTTTTGGGGTTGACATATAAAAAGGTATTGGCACTGTTTATAGTTACGTGTTCTTGGAGACATGCATCAGTTTTAAAATGACGGATCAGGCAACAACATCGGGAACATCAAGAACTGTTGAAAGTTTTTTGACCAGCGTTCCACTTAAAAAGAACATTTGGAAGATCAAATAGTGAAAAAGAGAAAAGAGTTGAGAAAAGATAAAGAAAACAAAGAGTGAAACAAGAAGAAAGAGTAAAACTAAAGACAAAAATTAAAATCATTGATTGATAAAGAAAAAATGTGAAAGCTGCTCTTGATGAATTAAATATTCAATGGGATGTGGCAGAGGATTCACAAGACATTTAAGGTAAGTTTATTATTATAATTTGTAGTTGTTTTTAAAATTATAGCATTTTTTACTGATAATAACTATATTATATTCTGAACATCTGTTTCTTATAAATAATCAAAGGTGCGTGCACGCACACCCTACCCCACCCCCACCCCCCCCCACCCGCGCATGCACACACTCAAGTCACTTCTAATTCTTACTCAAGTTGTCCTCAAGTCATCCTCAAGTCATCCTCAAGTTGTCCTTAAGTCATCCTCAAGTCATCCTCAAGTTGTCCTCAAGTCATCCTCAAGTTCTTACTCAAGTTGTCCTCAAGTCATCCTCAAGTTGTCCTTAAGTCATCCTCAAGTCATCCTCAAGTTGTCCTCAAGTCATCCTCAAGTCATCCCAAGTCACTTCTAAGTTCTTACTCAAGTTGTCCTCAAGTCATCCTCAAGTCATCCTCAAGTTCTTACTCAAGTTACCTCAAGATTGTAATTAAGTCATCCTCTAAGTACAACCAAGTTCTTATTTAAGTTATCTTATAATTATCAAAAAAACAAGACAATCTATGTTTTTATCTTAAATAGTAAATTTCTAATATATACACACAACGCCTCAAAAAAACGCGCCATCGTTGAGGATGTCTTGCTCAGCGTCCTTGGCGCGAGATTGGTTAGCATAGATCTTAATGAAGTTCTTACATCGTAAGCAACCACATTGATTACAATTCTGGTCTATGGAAATGTCTTTTATAGACTCCATGTCTTTATTTATTGACTTCATTATTTTAAACAAATAATAATCCGCCATAATCTATTTTTATCAAAAAAATTTTAAAATTAAGTTTTAAAAATATTATTCCATTTGAAATGGATCAAAATGATCTTTTGTTGTTGGCGGTTCTGGCATGCTGTCGTCTTCTGTATTTAGCGGTTCAGATTTTTTTTACTGCTTTTGTTTTTGTTACCATTTTTTATATATTTTATAACCGTAATAACCGCCCCCAACAGCAGCAAGGGGACCAAAAATGACAACAGTTTTAAGTTCAATATTCCATGAAGACTTTGGCGCTGTAGGTCTTGAATCACATGGGGTTTTTATAGCTGGCATTGAATCAACTTGTTCTGGCGTTGGCGGCGTTATGTTTTCATTATGAGCTATACTCTGTGATTGTAACTGTAATTTTTTTTGTTTGTTCCACTCAGCTAATTTTTTTCCTGCTGCCCATGCGTCCAGGGTGAGGTGTTTTAGTGACCACTTTCACCTGATTCAATGTTTTCTGATTCTGATTCTGCTGATTTTCTGGCTCGGTCATTTTGAAGGGAAATAAAATCTATATGATTAAAATAATTAATCCCATGATTAATGGCGATAATAATGTTCCAAATCTGTAATATAGATCACATCCTAGAGACTCTAATGATTTTGTTAAAACTGGATCCTGCGTTAAATCATACATAAAGTCTTGTTCAGAATCAATGGAGCAAATCTACTGACTAATTTTGTGTACAAACTAAGAACCGTTTGTCCTACGCTTTTTACCATTCTTGATCCTAGTTGCGCTTCATACCTGTTATGATACTTTATAATGTCTTGCGGCGACATCTTTGAATCTGTTCTATGCTGAATTCATTGCCGAGGAACTGTTTTGTTTTTTCCGCATGCTGCCAAAGAATACAACCTCTCCTTTTGGGGCATAACAGCTTGGTCATCAACTTCTTCATTTGTAAGTCCAAGACGGGTTAGGTCGCCCTGTAGCTGTAGTAGATCATCACTGTTCATGTTTTTTATTAATATAATTATTTTGTTTTTAAAAATGAGCACCGAAAAAACTGTCCGCCAACCTTGTATACCATTCTGCTGTTATTGGTGGCCTAAGTATAGGATACACAATGCTTGGTAAAGCCTGTTAAGAATTAAACCAGCGGATCTTGGCAAACTAGACTTTGAGGATTCGGCAAAGCTAATTGCTATTATTGCAGCTTCGTTCGCTACGAAAGATTTTCTAGTTAAGCAAGGAATAATTCCTGACAGTATCAATATGTAAAATAAAAATACATTTATAAAAAATGGCTTCATTCGTAATGATGTTAGGGGCGCAGTAGTGAATGCGCTTGCTTTTAGCAGAAGTAATTACGCATTTAGTAAACTGCGGGATGACGGCGAGAGAAAAAGACATAACAAAGCTGTGGAGCAACTAGCTGCAGCACAAGATCGCTATGAAAGCAGAGAATTGAGCAGTTAGATTTTATTAACGATACCCTGAAAAAACAGGACATGCAGCTTACACATTTAAAGATGTTGATCAAGCAATAAAAGAATATGATCTTGTAACATTAACAGGCAAACCAACCGAGACATTGCCCCCACCTAAAATTCAGCGACTTTTATCAACCATCAGAAAAAAAAAAAGATGCAAGAAATCGCGTTTATTGTCTTTGGCATGACCGTTGTGTATTTTGTTGCGCATAATATTGGTTGAATAAAAAATGAACAAAATCTATTATTCGCCAAAAGGATATTGGAAGGGAATTACAGCAATCAAAAAGCTAAGCCAAGCAGCTGGTGTCAGTGAACAAACAGCAAAAGAATGGTTATCTAAACAAGCGATTTGGCAAATTTATTTACCTGCACCTAGACGAATACAGAGACCACACTTTGTGAATACAATACCGAACGACACCCATCAAATGGACCTTCTATATTTACCCCATGATACGATTAGACGAAAAAGATTTAAGTACGCACTCACAGTCATTGACATAGCTTCAAGATACAAAGATGCGGAACCTTTAACACAAAAGAGTGCTTCTGCTGTTGCTGTTGCCATACAACTGATATATCAACGAGGCCCCTTAACTTATCCTCGCATGATTCAAGTCGATGATGGAAAAGAATTTAAAGGCCGAGTGAATCAATTATGTTAAAGCATAGAGTTACCATTAAAAGAGGCAATCCAGGAGTTCACAGATCACAGGCTTTAGTTGAAAACTTTAACAAACAGTTAGCTGAAGACTTTTTTCCTACCGTATCACAGAGAGCTGATTGACAATTCTCGCAACACAGAATGGGTCAGAAGACTGCCCTCAGTTTTGCGTGCAATGAATAATGAACGAATTTAAAGGACTAAAACCAGTACAAGCAATCAAAAAACAAACAATAGATGTTGTTGAAGGAGAGTCTTCATCCGGCAAACTATTGCCGTTTGGTTTAAAAGTAAGGTACCTTTATTTACCGGGGGAAGCAGAAGGGGACACTCGCATCAGGGCAACCGATCCAGTTTGGAGTGTTGATCCATGTCACGAGTTTGTCACGAGGCCTACGACGTTCGACCCACCTAGGGTGGCGGAATTACTTTATTTATTTATTGTCGTTGCTTTTGTCGTGTATTCCGTCCCTTAGTGTGGCTTGTGGTGCGGTTGCACCTTGGTGTAGTTCAGCTCAACTTCGGTTTGCTTTCTCTCTCTCTCTCTCTCTAATTCCACCGCCCGTGCTATTCATCCTGCAGGTTCACGGTGTGGCCGGTACCTTTCTCTCGAACTTTCTGTCTATCGGCCTCTCACCTGTCTTTTTACCTGTCGCACGTGCTTCATTTCTCTTAGTTTGAAGTATGCTCACTCTGTGACGCAGCATGGCATGTTGGCCACCATTGCTGAGGGAGGTTAGCTCTTCACTCGAGCGGAAGATGTCTCTGGGAGCGCCTGCTCCGGTCTTGTTCTTCACCGTATCATCGAAAGTACAGTCGGTACTTTCAATTCCTGCAGTCGGCCTGTAGGAGAGGGACATCACTTCTTCTGTTTCCGCATCTTCGCCTCTGTCCTCTCGACTGGACAGAGGGTAGAGAGAGTCGTTTGACCGCCTCTTCGGGGTCACCCACGGGTAGCTGGTAAGCATCAGTTTCGTGGTTTGTTTGTTTTGGTTTGTTGTTGTTAGCCGCTTAGTCTTCTCTTTTGCGCAATTTTCTTTTGTTTTCGAAATTGTAAGAGAAATATTGTGTGAGACCTTTTCTCTGGTTAATTCAATCTTTAACCTGGCCATTCTAAATTACTTCCAAAATTCTTTCTCCTGTTTATGCATCTGGTGATGCGGTAGTCGGTGGGGAAGGGAGAGAACCTGGTGATTCAGGGTTGGAACTTGCTTGGTCTCGCTCGTCCGCCCCTGTCACATTCGCCGGACTCTTATCTTTCGGCCACCGTCTGTTTGTGTGTGCAAGGAGAACGAGTTTTATGTTCGCGAGCGTGCGTACGCATGATTTGTCGTTTGGATGCGTGGTTGGAGATTTGTGTTGTTTTGAATGTGGCTATAAAATGTGACAATTACGCCATTGAATTATTATTTGCAATGTGGTGACAGTTATTAAGCGATGGTCGCTGTGTTGGTTTATTTCCTAAGAAAGGAAAAATGTTAAACGTGAGTGAGAGAAGGGTGAAGATAATTCATATTTGTTTTATAACCTGTTGATTTAATGCGTCTTTTACCTGCATCGTGTGAGAAGACTTGATTCGATGGGTTTACTGTGTGCGTTTAATAGACTTCCCCTCGCCCATCATGCGAGTGGCTGTTAAGATTTGACAGCATGGGTCAGACTGTACTGACGGCGGGGTTCCAGTATCCTTCTTCCTTCCTCCTTCCTTCTTCCTTCCCTCCCTTTCTCCTCTCCTCCCAGCTACGTTTCCCTCCCCCCTTTCGGGGGCTTCACCCGGAGTATGGACTGGATGGTGCCACGTGCTGGTTGAGGCCACGCTCTGGCTGAGACCACGGACTGGATGGTGCCACGTGCTGGCTGAGACCACGGACTGGATGGTGCCACGTGCTGGTTGAGGCCACGCTCTGGCTGAGACCACGGACTGGATGGTGCCACGTGCTGGCTGAGATCACGGACTGGATGGTGCCACGCGCTGGTCGAGGCCACGCCTTGGTCGGGACCGTGGACTGGTAGAGGAGCCCGCCGTCTTGACTGGCCGGCCCTGACCCCCGTCCAGGACCTCTAGTAACAGCGCCACGTTTCCCCCCCCCCCCCCCCCCCGGGACACGCTCTTCACTACCTGCTTGGAGTCGAGGGTGTCGGCTTGAGCGACTCCCTGCGAGAGCCGACCCGGTTCGGAGCACCTAGTGCGACAGGGTGCTCCCAGTAGGCCCGACAGAGGCAGGGGTGTGGACGCACGGCAGGGTGTTAGAAGGGATCGATGCTGGAAATGTTCTTTATAATTGTTATGTTACATGTGCTGGAATGCTGTAATTGTGATTGTGTACGTCGTATGGTGAAATGTTTATTTATAATCGTGCATGTTGTGGGTGTTGGAGTGCTTGATTGCGATTGTGCATGTTGTGTGCGTTGGAGTGCTTGATTGTGATTGTGCATGGTGTGTGTGTTGGAATGCTTATTTTGCTGGTGTGAATAAATGGGGTGTTGTATCGTAATCTTTATTGTGTGGTCTCTTGCGGGCGTGTGAGGTCAGTCACTCCCTTCACTCCCACCTAGACCGATCCTGTCAGGGCAGACCTCCAGGGGTCGGTCGTGACAATTGTGGGGGCTCGTCCGGGATGTGAGGGGCTCTGGCTGTCTCTCTCTCGTTTCGCAGAGTACCTGTTTAGTTTTGTCTGTTTTGTATATGTTTAGTCAGTTTGTCGTGTTTGTTCGTGGTGGTTGGCTGGGTGACTCTAGCGTGAAGGGAGTCTTTTGTGGCCTGAGGGAACATCCGGCGCGACTGGGGAATCGAGTCGAGACGAAGGGGAGTCGACCGCGTCCAGACCTCTTTCCGCCGGGTACCTCACGCAGATGCGGCCGTAAGTCTTGCCTTTCTGTTGCCGCTCAGTCTTCCATTCCTGTTTTGTATTTAGCCAGTTTTTTGTTTTTTTTCTACCGGGTTATTGAGTACAGGGGGTTGTATCGGACTCTAGTGTCTCTTTTTCCTCTCTCCGGATTCCGTCTGCTAGTTTTTGTTTTTTCTTTTTTTTCGGCCAGCCCCACCGCACTGTTGCTCGTGCTGTGGAGCGCGGTGTTGCCAGAGTGGGGGCAGCCGGACATAGTTTTTTTTTTTTTTTTTTTTTCGGTGAGCCCCACCGCACTGTTGCTCTTGCTGTAGAGCGCGGTGTTGCCAGAGTGGGAGCAGCCGGAACTTGTCCGCACACACGCACACACACACATACACACATATACACACGCCCCTAAAATATTTGTGTTTTTTTTTGTGGAATTGTCTTTCCCCTGTATTTGAAAACCGTAGGATATTGTTGTCATGGCGACGTCCGGCGCTGGTGGTGTGGCGACGCGTGCGTCGAAGAAGAAGGGTATTCAAAATGTTACTGTAGTCCCTACTATTAGTACCAGTACTTCGACTACGGTAACTTCTACTTATTCCAGTGCTGTAGCAGGTAGCCCAGTGAGTACTTTTACTACCTCTTTGCTGGGGGGTCTTCCTGTCGAGACCCCGACTGGCACTTCCGCTCGGAAGCGTCAGAGCATAGCGAGGCAACTGTGGGCTTCTGTTGGGTCGCAGAGACCGAAACCTTCTCCTCTCCAGGCTTCCCCTCGTAAGGGGCATGCCCCAGAAGACTTTCCTTATGGGAAAGTCGAGACCCAAGGGACGGGTCAGACGGGTCATCCTCCCGTGTCGGGAGTGGTGAACCCCGCTCAGGATATTGCCTCCGTCCTTATGTTTCTGGAGCAGCAGCGTAGGGAAGAGGCTGCTAGGCAGGAAGCCCTCCATAGGAAGAGACTGTTAGGCAGGAGGCCCTCCGTAGGGAAGAGCGCAGAGAGGAGGCTGCTCTGCGCAGAGAGGAGACTGACAGACAGGAGATTATGCATAGGGAGGAGGCTATTCTGCGCAGAGAGGAGGCTGCTAGACAGGAAGCACAGCGTAGGGAAGAGGCTGCTCAGCGTAGAGAGGAGGCTGCCAGACAGGAGGCTCAGCGTAGAGAGGAGGCTGCCAGACAGGAGGATCAGCGTAGGGAAGAGGCTGATCAACGTAGGGAGGAGGCTGCCCTCCGTAGGGAAGAACTAGACAGGATGGAGGCTCTGCGTAGGGAGGAGATGGAACAACTTCTTTCGCGGCCTCCCGCTTCTGTAAACCAGGGGGTTAATCACCAGGCAGGTGATAGAGTTAGAGGCCCAAAGTTAAAGCTTCCAGAGTTCAGACCTAGTGAGGACATTGATATGTTCCTAGAGCATTTTGACAAAGTTGCTAGTTCATACCAATTGTCTGAGGAACAAAAGGCTATGCACCTATTTTCTGGGTTGTCTGGTACTGCAAGGGAGTGTGTGCTCACTCTAAATGAAGGTGCGTCTTATGCAGACATGCAGTTGGCTCTGCGTAAGCGTTTCCACCTTACCCCAGAGACGTACAGGAGGAAGTTCAGGTCCATGAAGAAGAATAACGACGAGACCTTCGTGCAGTTTGGTGATAGGCTGCGCAAAACGCTAGGGTACTGGCGTCAGTTGGCCAGGTTGGAGCTGGAGGATCTGATCCTCATTGAACAGCTCACCAACACTGTGTCCCCAGAGTTGAGGATCCGGATAGGCGAGACAGCACCTCAGGATTTCGCGGCTGCGATTCACACCGCTGAGGTGTTTGCTGAAGCTCGCAGGGCTTATGGGCATCGCCCAGATACGGAGAGGAAGCCCTCCACAGGATTTAGTGGCGGTAAGGCGCCGACAACTGCTAGCGGGGTGAACAAGGCAGGCAGTTCATCGGGGATTTCAGCACCCCGGTTTTGTTTTCTTTGTGGTCGTCCTGGCCACATCAGGAAAGATTGCCCTAGAGCCGCTGGTAGTCATGAGGCTAGTCCTTTCCATCGTCCTCGTGCCTCGGCTAACGTGGGTTCCATCCCAGCTTCTGGTGGTGCGGAGTGCCCGGTGTTTCTTTCTGTTGTTGGTTCTTCCTTGGTCGACACCATCAGGGATTCGGGAGCATCAACACTCTTTGTGGATAAGGATTTAGTTTCCCCTAAGGCCCGGCGGGGCGCCAGTTACGATGTGTGCGGGTTGGAGGCTGGTTTTACCTCCACCCGTCCTTCTGTACTCGTTCCTATTTCCACCCCCTACTTCTGTGGCGAAGTATGGGCCATCGCGGTGGAGCGACCTCTGTATTCCCTTATCATAGGGAATACTATCACCTTCGCAGACGGACGCAGTCAGTCCGTGTCTACGGATCTGCCCGTACAGGCGTGTGTGGGAGTCACCACATGCGCCAAAGCTAAGAAGCAGGAACAGGAATTGCGTCCCGTTCTTCAGCCGATCTCTGACGAGGTTCTGCAAAGGCCGATCCTGCTTCCATCGCTCGTCTTCAGGCCAAGGACTTGGATGTCCAACGCCTGCGACAACTGGTAGATCGTCCCGCTCAGTCTGCCCAACACGCCAAGGTGAGCTTCAAGCTCCCAAGGGGATCCTCTTTAGGGTTTTCACTCGGGCAGATCGTGTGGCCAAGCAGCTAGTCGTCCCCCAAAGCTTGAGGGAATCTGTTCTCCGGCAGCCCACGATTCACCCAGGGCAGGTCATATGGGCTCCAAGCGGACTCTCGAGCAAGTAAGACAGAACTTCTTTTGGCCAGGGATGAACTCACAGGTTAGGCAGTACTGCCGCAGTTGCGATGTCTGCCAGCGGACACGCCTAAGGGTCGCTTGAAGCGTGTTCCCCTAGGGTCAGTGCCACTGGTTGGGGAGGCATTCAGCAAGGTTGGGGTTGACCTGGTGGGACCCATTAATCCTCCATCCGATCGCGGTCACCGCTACACTTCGGTAGTGGTAGAATCTGCGAGTCGATACCCAGAGGCTGTCCCGCTTAGGACTATCGATGCCCCTACTGATGCTGAATCTCTCAGGCAGATTTGGACGCGCACTGGCGTACCCAAGAAGAAGTACGGCCGGAAGTTTGTACTGGAGAGCGATCATCATCCTCTCCAGTGCTTGGACCGGATCCGGCCAGTCAGTCGTCGACTCATGAGTTAGGCAGTGGAACTGCAGAGTCATGCGTTCACTTTCCGTCATATCAAGGGTTCCTGTAATACGGATGCTGACTATCTTAGCCGCGCTCCGTAGTCAGCACATTGGAAAATCAGTCAGAGGGACACTTCCCCTCAACCAGGGTCATATCCCTTTTTGGTCTCTGTATCAGGGTAGTGACAGTTTTTCACTTCAGTGATGTTAACGATAGTGAATCACCAATGGTTTGGATTGTTACTTTCATGGTTGGAAGGTTCGCTTAGTTGTTTGATAAATGTAGTATTATGTATTTCTCGGTGTGATTCTATCGTAGAATGTTTGTATGGATTTATCGTGCTCTGTCGATCACAGAGAGTTGGGTTCGGTCCCATTGTTGTGAATTTGCACATGCGTCAAGGTTCAAAGGAGCACTGTATCTCAGAGAAACAGATGCTTTTAGAAGGGGGGTTTGTCACGAGTTTGTCACGAGGCCTACGACGTTCGACCCACCTAGGGTGGCGGAATTACTTATTTATTTATTGTCGTTGCTGTTGTCGTGTATCCGTCCCTTAGTGTGGCTTGTGGTGCGGTTGCACCTTGGTGTAGTTCAGCTCAACTTCGGTTTGCTTTCTCTCTCTCTCTCTCTCTAATTCCACCGCCCGTGCTATTCATCCTGCAGGTTCACGGGTGGGCCGGTACCTTTCTCTCGAACTTTCTGTCTATCGGCCTCTCACCTGTCTTTTTACCTGTCGCACGTGCTTCATTTTCTCTTAGTTTGAAGTATGCTCACTCTGTGACGCAGCATGGCATGTTGGCGCCATGCTGAGGGAGGTTAGCTCTTCACTCGAGCGGAAGATGTTCTCTGGGAGCGCCTGCTCCGGTCTTGGTTCTTCACCGTATCATCGAAAGTACAGTCGGTACTTTCAATTCCTGCAGTCGGCCTGTAGGAGAGGGACATCACTTCTTCTGTTTCCGCGTCTTCGCCTCTGTCCTCTCGACTGGACAGATGGGTAGAGAGAGTCGTTTGACCGCCCTTTCGGGGTCACCCACGGGTAGCTGGTAAGCATCAGTTTCGTGGTTTGTTTGTTTTGGTTTGTTGTTGTTAGCCGGCTTAGTCTTCTCTTTTGCGCAATTTTCTTTTGTTTTCGAAATTGTAAGAGAAATATTGTGTGAGACCTTTTCTCTGGTTAATTCAATCTTTAACCTGGCCATTCTAAATTACTTCCAAATTCTTTCTCCTGTTTATGCATCTGGTGATGCGGTAGTCGGTGGGGAAGGGAGAGAACCTGGTGATTCAGGGTTGGAACTTGCTTGGTCTCGCTCGTCCGCCCCTGTCACATTCGCCGGACTCTTATCTTTCGGCCACCGTCTGTTTGTGTGTGCAAGGAGAACGAGTTTTATGTTCGCGAGCGTGCGTACGCATGATTTGTCGTTTGGATGCGTGGTTGGAGATTTGTGTTGTTTTGAAATGTGGCTATAAAATGTGACAATTACGCCATTGAATTATTATTTGCAAATGTGGTGACAGTTATTAAGCGATGGTCGCTGTGTTGGTTTATTTCCTAAGAAAGGAAAAATGTTAAACGTGAGTGAGAGAAGGGTGAAGATAATTCATATTTGTTTTATAACCTGTTGATTTAATGCAGTCTTTTACCTGCATCGTGTGAGAAGACTTGATTCGATGGGTTTACTGTGTGCGTTTAATAGACTTCCCCTCGCCCATCATGCGAGTGGCTGTTAAGATTTGACAGCATGGGTCAGACTGTACTGACGGCGGGGTTCCAGTATCCTTCTTCCTCCTCCTTCCTTCTTCTTCCCTCCCTTTCTCCTCTCCTCCCAGCTACGTTTCCCTCCCCCCTTTCGGGGGCTTCACCCGGAGTACGGACTGGATGGTGCCACGTGCTGGTTGAGGCCACGCTCTGGCTGAGACCACGGACTGGATGGTGCCACGTGCTGGCTGAGACCACGGACTGGATGGTGCCACGTGTGGTTGAGGCCACGCTCTGGCTGAGACCACGGACTGGATGGTGCCACGTGCTGGCTGAGATCACGGACTGGATGGTGCCACGCGCTGGTCGAGGCCACGCCTTGGTCGGGACCGTGGACTGGTAGAGGAGCCCGCCGTCTTGACTGGCCGGCCCTGCCCCCGTCCAGGACCTCTAGTAACAGCGCCACGTTTCCCCCCCCCCCCCCCCCCCCCCGGGACACGCTCTTCACTACCCGCTTGTGAGTCGAGGGTGTCGGCTTTGAGCGACTCCCTGCGAGAGCCGACCCGGTTCGGAGCACCTAGTGCGACAGGGTGCTCCCAGTAGGCCCGACAGAGGCAGGGGTGTGGACGCACGGCAGGGTGTAGAAGGGATCGATGCTGGAAATGTTTCTTTTTTAATTGTGTATATGTTACATGTGCTGGAATGCTGTAATTGTGATTGTGTACGTCGTATGGTGAAATGTTTATTTATAATCGGCATGTTGTGGGTGTTGGAGTGCTTGATTGCGATTGTGCATGTTGTGTGCGTTGGAGTGCTTGATTGTGATTGTGCATGGTGTGTGTGTTGGAATGCTTATTTTGCTGGTGTGAATAAATGGGGTGTTGTATCGTAATCTTTATTGTGTGGTCTCTTGCGGGGCGTGTGAGGTCAGTCACTCCCTTCACTCCCCCCTAGACCGATCCTGTCAGGGCAGACCTCCAGGGGTCGGTCGTGACAATCCATATGAAATAAAAAGAATTGTAAAAATGAATCCGCCCGTGTATTGTTTACGAGAAACTGACACAACGAAACAACCGGCTCCCCAAAGATCTTTTGTGAAGGAAGAACTGCAGATAATCCCCCCAGACACAGTTCCGCTTTAATTAATTTACGGTTCTCCAATGTCCAATTGCATATGAAAACTCTGGATTAACTAACAAACACACGTTTTGTGTTTGTTCTATCTAATGACTTCTTTGTTACAACAGTTGTGTTGATCTCATGTAGATTAGATCGTAGTTTTACGTTGTTATGATGAAAAGTCTTATTGTCAAACAATGCTTCTTTGTAGTTGTTATGTGATATGTTTGACTGCACAACACTGGGAGATATTCCTTTTGCTTTCTTAATGATTTTCTCCTGGCTCGAAATACTGTACATTTTCGATCTTAAACCAATAAACTCCTTAATCACCCCTCCAGATAATTCATCCTTCATCTTTCCTAAAACCTTCTTGTTAGTAATTGAATGTAAAGGCGAATCTTTAGGGTAATCGGATGTGTCATACCATCCTGCATGCCCTTTAGCTACTTCTAATTCCATGTCTTTATAGATATCTTCAGTAGGGATATCTATAACAAAACTATCAGTATCTGTGTAAAGTACTCTGGACTCTGGATACGAGGGTTTAAAGTAGTCATAAAGAAACTCTAACATTAAAAGCTTTGATAATTCTAAAACGGTAAACCCAATAAAAACAGGTTTGTCTAATTTGACTTTCTTTTTTTTCATCATTATGCCAAAAAGCTGATCATGAAATCTTCTAAAGTCCTGATAATTAGGTTTTGAAGTCAGCTTAATTGCTTCGTTCTCTCTGGTGACCAATCTGACATCTTTACGCTTGTGCGGGTTCTCCATAGTCTTTCCGAAACAACTATTGTTCATCAGCTTGAAAAAGTCTTTTTCTGAAGCATCTGCGGATTTAGTTCTGAGATCAGTGTTCTTCATGATGTATGGTTTCATGAACTGTTCTTGATCAAAAGCAATTATACGATGAACAGCTGTCAACTTCAAACCATGCCTTAAATAAAATTGTAGAAGTCTGTAATGACAGACATAATTTTTTTTGCCTCGAAGATTAGGCACAAGTTTAGGCGGTTCTGTTTTTGCCATCTTTAGGCTTTCTGCTGCTAATGGATAGTCATTATGCAGGTCATGGAGTTCCTGAGGATATTCTACGTCAACTTCTAGAATGAAACCACGCTGTTGACCCGGCGTCAAACTGCCCAACCACTTTAATGCCTTTTGAATATTTTTCGGGTTGTCTTCTGTGTACATTTTAAAGTTACGTAATGGAAGCGATTGCGCCATTGCCCATCCATACAGATTGTTTGCATCTAAATACATAAGATAGTTAGACCTTTTACTTGGATCATAATCATCTAGGTATTTGTTGTTTGCTTTACAGTAATGATGCGACGCCATACTAATTCCTCCACGCAATCCGTTTTCAATCATCTGAATCATTGGTAAATCTGACAATAAATCAATCTGTACTCCAGTAAACTTTAAGAAAGCATCCCAACTCATCCCAGGCGCAGAAATATAATGCGTAGGATCCAGGCTATAATGTTTCATGCAGGTCTTTCTATAATTTTCAAAGACGTCCGCCAACAAACATACATCTGCCATCAAGTATGCATCATGATAGTCTCCCATCGTTTTACAATCTAACTTCTGCCACGCATCTTGAGCATGCTGGTAATCTGAATCACTGATGCCCTTTCCTCTAAGACTAGAAAAGAACGCTTCTTTAGGTGGAAGTGTGTCTTCGTCAAACCTTTGCCAACTGTTCATGTACTCATAAGGGTAAACGCCCTTTCTAACAAGAGTTGGGTCAAAATATTCTTCCGTTATTGGGCAGGACTTTAAGGACATAGCCAGTGACTCTAATGATCCCATCATGTGCTGCATAGAGTCATAAAAAGACATGTTATTTAAAGTGAAACACATGTACTTTTCTGATGACTGTGCAATGCATGCTACCCTGAAGGCGCTGGTTACTGCTTGCATTATAAGGTGAGAGTCATAACCTTGCAAGTTGTGAAAGAATACAGGCAGCTTCCATGTCTTTGGTTCAAACTTTTGTTGAAGATTGCATTTACTGTGCGCAGCTCCTCTGAACTTTCCGCTAATGTGATCATGGTCTCTTACTGTCGGATTCACTACGTCTGATGAGAGGCCTAAACCGCAAATCCAACAATGTGTGGCTGAGTCATACTGCTGTTGGTCTTCAGGTGTCATCATGATTTCAGATAAATTCAGATTATTAGAACAATCATTACGCACTTGCTGCATGCGCTGTAAAAATCTTCTAGCCGCATTTGGGCCTCTGTATAATTCTGGCGTTGAATGAGCGCCATTCGATCTGACGACAATGAAAGCAAATGAACAAATCTGGTGATTACTCTTTTTGTCTGTTTTTGGAAGTTTCTGTGGGGTTGGTCCCTCATAAGAAACAATGAGTGATTCGAAGTCTGCGTAAACAACATATGGAGAATTTTGCATCCGTTTCCAGTTCTTAAAACTAACTTTAGATCCGGGCGGGGGCGTAATTAGTTCCGTATTACAGTCAACTGGGCCGATACAATGTTTCTTATGTTCGCTTGCGGCTTGAGCAGATGGAATTCTTGTTAAACATTTTCTACAGAATTCTTGTTTATGGTAATGCTTTGAAGTATGCCGCAATAATCTACTCATTGTTCGTATCAATGTGTAATGGGGTAGCCCTGCTGGTGAAAACATCAGTGGTAAGTCAACATGGCTTTTGTCTGGATCGCCTATTGTTGGACTGTTCTTGGACACTCTAATAGGCACCAAATTTGTTTCCTCATCCCATGTGTATACATTAACAGTTATTGGTTTGTTTTGTTCTTCAAACTGATCAATTTTGTCCACGCTAACAGGAAAGGATATTCCACTAAAGTTAAGATCATTGATGTAAGGTTCATAGTTAGATACTCTCTCTGCGTTTTTGCGGGCGTGATGCAGCCTTGCAAGAACACACCACATAAAACATTTGTCGTCCGAATTCTTTATGTTTAGAACTGCTCTTTTTGCAACTAATGCTGGAGGTAGTGGAATGTAAGCCTTACCAACAATCGGCGCATACTTAGCCTGTTTTAATCTAATCTCTAGGACTTCGCTCTCTGACCAACCGGAGCCTCTCATTTTGGCTTCTTCAGCGGCCACATCAAACTGTGTAAGCAGTTCGTCTGCCCAACCGGGTGTTAAGTCATTATGAGAAAGAATAACCTGTTGTTTAGTTGAGACCCAGACCTCTAGATTTTCTTCATTTATTGTTATATAATCGATTAAAACAGCTAACTTTACTTTAACTGGCGGGTCTATTGTTAGTTTACCTGGAACTTGAGAAATAGCATGCACAACACTTGCCTGTACGTTTGTTGGATCAACGACTTCTAGATCAATATCGTTTAAAGCTTTTGACAAACGCTCTCCCTCGAGCATTCCTTCAAACAATTCGTCTGGTCCTTCATATATCTTATCCATGTTGAGTTTCTTTTCTAACTCAAAATATTTATTTAAATTAAAAAAAAATACAACGACTCCCAAAGTCGTCTTAATCAGAATCAATATCAACGGTCTTTTTGTGCTTGGACTCATAAACTAAAGTATAAACACCCTTTGGCGTTGTTAATGTGAGCTGTTTAGAACAGAGTTTAATGTTTCGTTTACTTTTTTTAAGCATTCCTTTTTTATCTGCTCGGCGTCTGGCTGTTGAGAAAAACTTGCCCTTGCCTTTTTTTGAAGATCAAACTTTTGTCTTTTATAGTCATCAAAATCGGTCTGTAAACGACTAAATTCTTCATCCGTGATGTTTGAGTCAGCTAGCGCTTTATTTATAATCAGCTTAAAGGAACTAAGTTTAGCTGTTATTAGTTGAACCATAGCTGTGTGCTTTTGGAGTTTAGTTTTTAATTTTTTGCTAGGAGCACTTACAGCTAATGAACACAGGCCAAGAGCTAAAGACAAACTGCCTAGAGGCAAAGCTGCCGGTGCGCCTATGCCCGTTGCTAAGAGACCAACACTCGTTCCTGCCGATGCAGCACTAATAGTCGATGCTCCAGTATTAACATAGGTAACAGCATTAAAGGCAGCAGAATACCTTCGTTTGGTTTTGCTGTATTTTGAAAGGTCCTGCTCTAGTTTTTGTTGCATTTGTGTAATGTTGGTTAATTTGAAGGTTTTTACTTCAGGGGTTTCTACTATCTCTTCTTTTAGCGACTCTGGCGTTGGAGGTACTTTTGGATAAACGTCAACAGACATGCTTTTTTAAAATAAAAAATAATTTAGTATACTATTTCTTCTAATCTGTTATCTTCAATATTCAGCTGCGCATCATATAATAAAAATAAATACACATTAAGTGGTTTATCAGCCTCTTTTTCTTTATCAATTTGAATGTTTATTATGTCTCTAACCTTTCTCCCACTTCCATACAACTGATTATCCTCTGTCGACCTTAGGTCAATCCATAAGCCGTATTTCGTTGTTAAATAATGATCAAGCCTAACACTGTGAAGATGTAGATCTTTAGACACAAGGTCAACTGTTGGATTTCTACACCTCCCGCCTCCAAACAGTTTTCTTATTTCATCAAAATGCTGATAAGGTTTAAGCCCGCTAGCGTAGATTTGGTTAGGACTACCCTCAATTGTACATTGCACTTTCGTTATTTTAGGATTAACAAAATTTTCAGTTTGTCTTTCGAATGGTCCTTCATCTTCACACAGCAATAAAATACCTTTAAGCGATCTTGCTGCGGCACTAAAACTAAAATTCCATATAGTGTCTGCCCTGCTTTTAGGATATGTTGAATGATGATGCACTCTTTCGTAATATATTGCTAATCTTGACTTATATTGTTGCTCAATCAGCCTTGCTAAATTAGGGTTGCTAACAACGTCAAACTCTAACGAGATGTCAGAAATGCTGTACTTTGCTCCGGTGTCTAAGGATCTAATAACATGTTTGTAGTCATTAAAAGTTAGTTCATATGACAATCTGTCTTTTAATGCTCCTTGAAAGTATGGCGCATGCGCTTTTAACAACTCAAAATCTAGGGGTATGAAAAAGCGATTTCCATACGCATAACTTACGGCTACAAACCTTTTGCCATCTTTAGCGTCTGCGGCGCCTATTCTATGTTTTAGTGCTTCTTCATTTTCGATTCCTTGAAAAGCAAGATCAGCCCTTTCATTCTCGGTTAGCCATAGATCAGAATAGGTTAAAAATATGTCTGCATTATGTAAAGAAAATATTTCTTGCCCCTCAAGTTTTATAGAAATTTTCTTAACGATTGCCCGCCCCAGATTCTGTACAACTGTCCTGTTGGGGTCTGTTGTTGAAGTGAGTTCTATTTTGAAAGTAAGACGTGCAGAGCCTGGCACAATCACTTCATCCTCTCCTAGGTCTGGAAATTTAACAGTAAGAATTTGATCCGCATCAATAGTAGACGGATTATTTGGAACAGTAATATTCCGCTTATTTTCCCTTCACGCCAAAGGGCTCTTTCAATCTTCTATACGGGTTAAGAATCGAGCCATATATTTGTGACATTTTATAAACCAAAATAAAAAGTTAATTATTTAAAAATATGGCAGGCATTGATTTTGGAGATTATAATATTCGTGATCTTGGAGACGACATGAGTGATTCCCGTTGGAAGCAGCATTGCACAGCGCTCTCATTGCATGATGAATTAGAAGGGGCGCAAAGACGTGAATTAACAGAAAGTAAGGTCAGATCATTATACCAAAATTTAGGACTAGACCCTCCCCAAACTATATACCCTGATGATTTTGAACTAAAAGATAACCATTTGTATCTAAAAAAACGACAAAGGAGAACTTGTTCAGCTTACGCATAAACGAGACCCATCAAGGTTTGTAGGCGCAGATACAATTAGACAAAGGCTCAGTACAAGCGAGCGAAATCGCCTTGGCTTTACTAAACCAGAATTAAATAGGGATAAAATTGCTAAACATCAAAACACACTACAAAAACTCCCAACAGGTAACCAAATACAAAACACAAAACCTGAAGATTTAATTCAAACAGCGAACGAAGTAATAAATACAATAGGAGCAGAACTCACTGAAGAAGAAGAAACAGCATTAAAAACTAAACACGAACCACGGATACCTGAGAGAGAATTATTAGCCCTTGATCGTGCTTTAAGAACCATCAGAGGCGAAATAATAAACAATTCAGCAAAACTGACTGAACTAGAGGAGCATATAAAAAGAGAAAAAGAAAAACTCGTTGAGGCTGACGACGCCAACTTAGGGCGTGGTGTTAAAGAAAGAATAACCCAAAGACTAAAAGATCTTGAACAACAAAGATCAGCAAGACTAGAAGCGATGACTACTAACCGAGACCAATTACGAACTCAAGTGAATAGAATAAGAGAAACTATCCGAAAAATTTTATATGAAGACACAACGCTAGCAGAACGAATACGAACGCTGTTTAGAGAGCAAGGATTCACAGTAGCAAGCGTTATAACAGCCTTAGGATTTGCAATAAGTACACTGGTGGGTGGCTATTACAGGTGGTGGTGGTGGTGCTGGGCTGGTGCCTCCGCCGCCATCGCCTCCACCTGATAAATCATGGGTAAAGAAACAGTTTGATCATCTTGCGAGTTTATTAAAAAAATTAGCTGGTAAAGCTATAGACTCTTTACCTGGTATATTAGGTGGTGTTGTTAGCTGGCTTTTGTCTACTGCAAGCAAAGTAGTTGGCTTTATGGCCGAGCACTTATGGACATTAGTTCTCTTAATAGTTGGGTTACTATTTAGTAAGATAAAGACCAAGTAATCCTAGGCCAGTTAATCCAACAACTAGCGCTGTCTTTTCATATTCATGGTCATTATTTTTTTTGACTTCTTCAACGGTCTTTGGGCTTTGGACCTCGGGGATTGGATGACTTAATCTTGGGGGGCCATCGTGTTTTTTTTATTGTTTGTAATATTACTGGCCCAGAATTTATGTCGTTTTTTTCCGACCTTCTGTTCATTACCTGCCACAAGGATTTCATTGTTGTAGTTTATTATTGTGCCTATCTGGAGTCTGAGGTCAGAAGGCAGCATGTATAAACCAGCGCCAACAGCAAAGTCTACTTTCGATCTTGCGTATTGTAAAACATGTTGGTACCTTTTAATACTTGAAGGCAAATCAACTGTAGAATTAATGGCGTCCTCTAAATTTGCTAAGTATTGTTTTTGCGCATCAAAGCCAGTAGAAGGATCAGTTATGTTCGACCTTGTCTGTGCTTGCGAACCTAGCAAACACCAAACGTAAGTACGAATAGAGTCGTTTATTCGTTCTATTCCCGCTCTAGTTAGGCCCTTAGAAGTGTCTAAGATAAATGTTGTCCATGCTGTTTTATGCTCTTGCTCTATGGACCCGAGGTGAACAGCTGTGCCTGAAAAGAAAGATGTAGAAGGAGGATCCCAGTCATAGTTATACTTTCTGCACACGCCCCAAAAATAAAGGGTGCCTAAGCCATGATTGCGGTCCAACTTTTGTCTAAAGTCTGTCTTAACATTAATATTGAATTCGTTACAGATCCTTTCAAAAGCCTTCATGTCTATTCTGTTGCTGAATGGATTAAACGGTTTGTCATTCGGTAATGGCGCTTGCAGTTCAGTCAAAATACGCCTGAAGGTGTAATAGAAATGAAATCTGTACACTGACCTCACCAAAGGATCAGGATGATTTAAATGATCAGCATACGACACTCCACACCCAGTTGATGCACAAAACACAGCAAAGTTTAACTGGTTCTGATAAAACTGCATCGGATGACTGAACCACACTTTTTCTATGTAGTCTTTTTAATAGGGGGGTTAAGATATTTGTCCAATGGAGTACTCACCTTTACTTGAAAGGCGTCAGACTGAGTCACAGAAATGTCGAGGGTGTCAGTCGTTATATTTTTAAGATTGTAGCGCAGCCCAACAGAATATTTTGCACCAGTATATTTGAATGCACTCATTTTTATTTTGTTTAAAAAATGTTTGCAACGATAACAACCCAAGACCGTCCTTCGTTTTTAGAACATGTTGTTGAGAACGATTGCGGAACCAAAATGGTCGCACTCCTCGAAATTTTTTACAAAGTCGTATGGTTTAATATAAGTAAATCCAAGAAGAATAATAAGATTCTAAAACTTGACAAATTAGGCACCAAAGTTGGCCAGTTAACAATACCTGATGGTTATTACGGTTTTGCTCACTAAAAGAAGCAATGAGTAACTTTGACATTACTCTCAAACTTAACAATGCAAATTTGACAACAATGTTAACATTCAAGCCTGAAGAAGAAGCAGGTTACTATTTTGATAAAGAGCTAGCTAAAATGTTAGGCTTTGCAGCTGACAATCATAGATTTAGAGTTACACCAGACAAAACTACTTATGAGGGGAAAATCCGCTCGATCTTGCATTACATTCATTACTCTATGTTCATTTGGATGAGCTGAGCACTGATGAAAACTTATATGATGGAAGGCCCTCAACTGTTTTAAGAGCTCTTCCATCAGGGAAAGCTGCATATTGCGATTATGAAATTATACAATTCCCTAATTTACAGTTTAAAAGATTAGTTTGTGGGAGGGTCGGATCATTTAATATAAAAATTGCAGACAAAACAGGGAAAGTCGTGAAATGCGATAACCTGCACATTGTTTTGGAAATAAAATAATAAGCTGTACTAAAAAATGTCGCGGGGGCCAGAAGAATCCGGAGTTTACATTAGCGCCTGTAAGGTGTATAACTTTAGAATTAAAAGACCTTGCAGACGTTGCGGACTTTGAACAAACGGTGAGATAGGCGCTTTGTATGGGTTTGAGTACACTAAAGATGGTGATTATAACGCAAAGAGGTTGGCGACAACAAAAAGTTTCCTAAACTAGAACAACTGCGCAATGTAGAAGCAAATAATGCTGGCCAGTATGAATATAAAATAGTTCGAAAACCTGACAGCAAAGGGCACTTAGAACCATATTTAGAATGGGAAATAAAATTTGAATTCATAAGCCCATTTACATTTTTTAGCCGCCAAAAAAGTTTCAGAAAAGCATTCAACTCTGGCCCTTTGCATATAAGTCTTATGCCAGAGGACAATAGTCGGAAAGAAATTGAAATAACGCCGTATGGGAAAAAACAGTACATCCTCCACAGAAGAGAAACGGTTTTAAAGGAAGCTTCTACAAAATTACAGTTCATTCCGCAAATGAAATTAGGAGACACGTTCACAATGATATTTGAAATTTCTGTCTTAAAAGATAAGGAGAGGGATGGGGTTGTGGGCGTTAGTGACGTCCTTTTTAAAGGAATTCTAATTAGCTGGCAAAACTTAGACGTTGACAGTCTTAAAGTTACTGTCGTCATTCTTCACAATGGGGAGGATATTAAGGTCATAACAACAAGCAAAAAAATCAATATTAGTCTAAATAGAAACAATCTTACAGCACTGAATTGGATTAATCTTACACATTTAGACCTTATAGGATTTATTATACTGAACAAGTTTTGACAGAGAGCATGATAAAAACAATAACTGGATTAGATTAAATTCTGTTATAAAACTATGGAGCAGTTAAACTTTATGACAAAAACCCCTCATTGTTCATTAATTTGTGGGCAGACTGGTTGCGGAAAAACAATATTTGTCCTCGACCTATTACAAACAGTTTATCGCTATAATTTTGATCATATTGTAATTTTCTGTCCAACACTTAAATGGAACAAAACATATCATGATAGAAGGTTTATATGGACAGATGATGAAATATATTTAGTTAATCCTAGCAATAAACTGAGTGAGTGTTTAGAACAGTTTTATAAACTGTTTGAAGGAACGCAGACACTATTTATTATAGATGACTGTTCGGCAGAAAGAGACATAGTTAAAAAGAGAAACACTTTATCAAAACTAGCTTTTAGTGGAAGACATGCTAGGATAAGTGTGTGGATTTATGTCAAAAATATAACTCAGTTTTAAAAGACTTTAGAGAACAGTTAAAGACTGTAGTGTTATTTCACATGAAAGACAGAGACTCATTTGAAGAATGTTTGCGCGAAAATGATGTTATTGAAAATGATTGGAAAAAACACAGGATTAAGCAAAAATTAAAATCTGAAAAGTTTAGTAAATTAGTATTGAAAACGGATAATCCTACACAGTATGTTTGTTTGTAGGGTCGTTATTTTTTGGTTATTAAAGTCTTACTTGTTAGAGAACTAATAAATGCCGCTTCTGGGGCACTTTCGCCCGAAAACTGGTTTGAGGGCGAAAGTGAGTTAGAAGCGGCATTTATTAGTTCTCTCTCCCTCTCCCTCCCTCCCTCCCTCTCTCTCTCTCTCTCTCTCTCCTCTCTCTCTCTCTCTCTCTCTCTCTCTCTCCTCTCTCTCTCTCTCTCTCTCAAACACACCTTCCTGATTCAGCTTTCTCATTGCATGCTTGTAAGTCTTCTACTTTTCCACATTGTTGACACCACTCAGGACGAGGGCTAGATGTGAAAAAGCACACCCGTGGTTATCTATTACACTTGCAAATAAGGAATTATGTCCTCTCTCTCTCTCTCTCTCTCTCTCTCTCTCTCTCTCTCTCTCTCTCTCTCTCTCTCTCTCTTCTTCTTCTTCTTCTTCTTCTTCTTCTTCTTCTTCTTCTTCTTCTTCTTCTTTTCCTTCTTCTTCTTTCTGTCTTGTCACTGCTGACCAAACCCAGCAGCAGACGTTGCACAACAGCATCATGTGTCGGAGGATGCTGGCATTGGGAAATCTTTTTAAAACGAAGTGTCTTTTCCCTGGCTGTTTTTGTGCGGAAGACCGCGCATTTGGAGGAGGGAATAAAATAACGGCTGTCAATATGTTTTTTTTTTCTTTCTCCGCCTTGCTGTCTGTCTGGCTCCATCGGCTGTCAATATGTTTTTTTTCTTTTTCTCCGCCTTGTTGTCTCTCTGGTTCCATCGGGACGAACACACGAGGCACCAAGGGCCATAACTGTCGCCATCCGTCATATTCAGACTGGAAAGCAGGCGAAGCAAACAAGAATTGTCTGCCTCGTTGGATTCAGATGTGGACCCAATTTTGGAACAGCCACTCACGTTAACTCCCTTCACCTCCCCCCCCCCCCTCTCCAAAATCCCCTCCTACTCGGCTCCTGTTCCCCTCATCTTTTGGTCCGCCCTTCCCCCCATGTCCCCCACCCCATCTCCCCCATCCCACCCTAAACCCTCCGTACTCTTTTCTTGCTGTGACAGAGAGCTGTCTGCGGCAGACTTGGGGATTACTGTGACGGAGAACTGTCTGCGGCAGACTTGGGGATTCCTGAGACGGAGAGATGTCTGCGGCAGACTTGGGGATTACTGTGGCGGAGAGATGTCTGCGGCAGACTTGGGATTACTGTGGCGGAGAGCTGTCTGCGGCAGACTTGGGGATTACTGTGGCGGAGAGCTGTCTGCGGCAGACTTGGGGATTACTGTGGGGGAGAGCTGTCTGCGGCAGACTTGGGGATTACTGTGACGGAGAGATGTCTGCGGCAGACTTGGGGATTACTGTGGCGGAGAGCTGTCTGTAGCAGACTTGGGGATTACTGTGACGGAGAGATGTCTGCGGCAGACTTGGGGATTACTGTGACGGAGAGATGTCTGCGGCAGACTTGGGGATTACTGTGACGGAAGAACGGTCAGCTCTGTGGGTCTGCAGGCAGTCATGTGACCCAGAAGAACTATTTCTGGCATGTGGGATTTCTCTGCCCTGACCAGCTCCTACCCAGAGTTGAGTTTGCTACGGTCTCAGTTGGGAATACTGGGACCACACAGTCGAGTCTCATCTACTTAATGGATGCGTCTCCGAGAGTGTTGCTCAAATTTCCTGACCAACACTGCAGGTGTCTGTATCTCTCGGGCCTGGTTGACGCCGGGATATAATTATTATGAAAGCAAATGTAGAGTACAGCCCTGTCATGCAGTTTCAGACTAGAATGGAAACCCATTGCATCATCTTCATCATCCTCATTCTCATCGATCAGCATAAAAAGGTCTCAGATTCTGTGACCCTTCACGCCCTGCTGTCATGGTGACCTCAACTTCGATGTCCTCTAGCTCTCTACGTTTGTGGCCTTGGTTTGATTCCGTTGGTGTCACCGCTATCAGCGACTCCATGGGGACTGTCGTTGGATGGACGTGGTGGCGCTCTCCAAAGGGAGAGCTTACTCCCGCTGGTTCCGTGACTAAGTAATTATTGTCATCAGTAGGGGACTTAGTAGGTGGTGTCCTGCGTATGTTAGATCAGAATACGCACCACTGAACATCACCAAAGTGACTCGGCAGCAGTGCACTGTCTCCTCCGCTGGGTTGCCTCTTGACGACTTGACATTGACTGCTCCCTGGGAATTGCTGGTGCCGAGGCTGTGCGGACTGACCGGGGTGTGGCTGTGGATGAGGTGATGGAATGAGCGGTCTGGATGCACTGCCACTGAGGTGGCACAGTAGATGGGACAGCAAAACACACACACACACACACACACACACACACACACACCACACACACACACACACACACACACACACACACACACACACACACACACACACACACACACACACACACACACACACACACACACACACACACACACACAAAAAAAACCTATTTCTGGCAATAATGTGGCAGTGTATGTCTTCTTGGACAGAGCCTGGATGTGAACAAAACGTCAG
>CM031606.1:2358602-2391102 GCA_018398815.1 Conus ventricosus
TATAATAAATAGTGTCTGTGTTCCTTCAAACAGTCTATAAAAGCGTTCTAAACACTCACTCAGTTTATTGTTAGGATCAACTAAATATATGTCATCATCTGTCCATATAAACCTTCTATCATGATATGCTTTGTTCCATTTAAGAGTTGGACAGAAAATCACAATATAATCAAATTATAGCGATAAACTGTTTGTAATAGGTCTAGGACAAATATTGTTTTTCCACAACCAGTTTGCCCACAAATCAATGAACAATGAGGAGTTTTTGTCATAAAGTTTAACTGCTCCATATTTTTATAACAGAATTTAATTTAATTTAATCCAGTTATTATATTATGTATGTTTGTAGGGTTTACTAGTTAGAGAACTAATAAATGCCGATTTCTAGCTTCCCCGCCCCGAAACTTGTTGAGGGCGGGGAAGCTAGAATCGGCATTTATTAGTTCTCTCCCCATGTTCTATACCAATCCGCTGCTTACTCACAGACCTGTCCCCTCCCCCTCCCTCCTTTTTTCATACACCTGGTTTTCTTTCAACTTAATATACTTCCACCTCCACATGAATTTCCCTTCCCCTTCCCTCTTTCTTGTGGATAAGTGTTGGTGCATGTATCTGACCCTCAAGTCTCTCCCCCCTTACACCCCCCCCCCCTCCTTCCCTCCACCCCCATATCATCAACATCCCAAAACAACATACACCTATCCACCACTGCAACACGAGCCCACTGTATCCTCCACCAACTTACACTCACACTGACTACCATACCCCCAACCATTTACCTCACATATATAACTTACAGCTACGTTCCTCTTTCCACCCTCCTTATACTCCCTCCCTTCACTATCTCTATTCTTTATCCAGATACCAATACCCCTCCCCTCCCTCTCCCCCTTTGTTGTTACTGTTGACATTTCCATTTATTTCACTGTTTACATGCCCCCCCCCCCCCCCCCCCACCTGTGTGTGTGTGTGTGTGTGGGGGGGGGCTGTAGGATGGTGTTGGGTTTGGTAAGAATGCAGATTTTGCAACTGGATTTTGAGCAGGGGTGAGTACCTGGTGGTGCGGCTATTGATGATGGAACTGGGGTATTCATGGTGTGTGAAAAATGGTGGTATTTTGGCTGCTGGTACAGTGAAGTGGTCTTCGTTGGAGCAAAGTCTGCGCAGACGGAGGAATTGTAAATATGGAATGCTGTCTTAGTGTATGGGTGGTGGGAGGATGTGTGGTCTAAGTATGCATGTGTATCAGTGGGTTTGTAGAGAATGGTAGTTTTGAGTAGGCATCTTCGAGGGAGATGGTTATGTCCAGGAAGTTAATTGACCGTGAAATGGTGTAGGTTAGTTGGATGGATGGATGGAAGGTCTGGGCAAAGTTGCAAAAATTGAGGAGCTCTTGTTTTGGCATGGACGTGGCTCCCAGTCCATCATCGATGTACCTTTTGAACAGCTCTCGTATGAAGCCAGTATATGTGGGTTAATAGACGTTGTTCTAAGTGTCCCATAAAGAGCCATGTATAGGATGGTCCAATGTCGGTGCCCATAGCAACACCACTAATTTGTGAGATGGTGTGATTGTTGAAATCGAAGGTGTTGAGGGTAAGGACTAATTCTGCAAGTCTGACCAGTGTAGCGGTGGGAGGGTGTTGTTGGTTGGGGGCCGTTTGTTGAGGAAAAATGTGAGGGCCCTCAGTCCATCAGCGTAGGGGGGTAGAGGTGTAGAGTGACACCACGTCAAGTGTGAAGAGGAGGCTGGGTTGAAAAGTGGGGTCTGCGTTGTATGAAGTGTTCATATAGAGTGTGTGGGTTGTGTCTTTGGGGTATTTGGGGAGGCTCTGTACTATGGGTTGAAGGAGAAAGTCTTCGTACTGTGAACCGTGTTCTGTGGGGCAGCTGCAAGCAGAAACAATGGATCTGCTAGGTGTATTGGTTTTGTGTATTTGGGGAAGCAGGTAGAAGGTTGGCTGCTAAGTGTCTGTCATGATCAGGAGTTTGGCTGTGGTCGGTAGGTTGTTGAGTTTGATTTCTTCTTTGAGTGTTCGATGAGTCTCTCATGTTGTGGGAGGGATGATGTTGAGGGTGGTGTATAGAAATTTGTGTTTGACAGTTGTTTGTGCTTCTGTTATGTAAAGTTGTTTGTCCCAGACCACAACTGCACCACCCGTGTCTGCTGGCATGATAACTATGTCTTGTTCTCTTAATGATTTGAGGGCTTTCTGTTGCTCTTGTAAAAGGTTACAATGCGGACAGACTTGGATGTGATTTGGCTGATGTCTTTTTTGCATCTTTTTATGTAGAATTCAACTCTGCTTGGTTTGCTTGAGGTGGGGGGGGGGGGTGTTAGCGGAGCACTGGGATTTGAAAAAAAAAAAGTTTAGTGAACAAGTCTGAGTTCTATGGTGGTGGGGGCTTGGGTATGTTTTGAAGTGTCGCCATCCAACAAAGTTTCCTAAAGAATCTTTCCACGTCAAGATGGTTCTAATATTTATTGGTGATGGGTTGAATGGGAATACATTTCAAACCGTTTGCCAGGACTGATATTTCATCGTTGGAGAGGGGGAGATTATTAGGGATGCAGTAGACAAGGTGTTGGTGGTGTTCAGATGTGTAGCGGGACCGGAATTGGGGGGGGGGGGGGGGGGGGGGGGGGGAGGGAGTGTGAATGGTCTGGGCGGTTTGTTGTGTCTTTGTTTTGTAATTGTGATATTTTGTTTTGTTTGGTCTGGTTGCAGTGCTTGTAAATGAGTTGGTTGTGAGCATAGATGAGGTGTCTGAGTTTGGAGGCATTGGCTATGTGTATGATAATTGTGGTTTGTTGTTTGACATGTTGGAGAAGGTTGGAGATAGATTTCAGGGTTGAACTGAGTGTTTTAATGTGTGCCAACATGAGTTTACGACTGGCCTGGAAGTGAATGTTTTTGTGGTGGTAGTGATGAGAGTGGTGTTATGGAGGTTGGATAAAGTGTGGGAAAGTGAGAAGCCACGAGGAGTGATGTGTATTCTTTGGAAGGTATTGTTTAAGAAAGTTGAGGAGGGATGCTGATTTGCATTTTTGAAACTGTGTTTTGGCATAGCCTACTGCAAACGACTGGGTGATGGGTGTTAGAAAACAAATGGACTGGCAAAAGCTGGCATGAGTGCGGGAGAACAAATTGGCCGCTGGCATTGTGTTGTGCGGGAGAACAAATTGGCCGCTGGCATTGTGTTGTGCGGGAGAACAAATTGGCCGCTGGCATTGTGTTGTGCGGGAGAACAAATTGGCCGCTGGCATTGTGTTGTGCGGGAGAACAAATTGGCCGCTGGCATTGTGTTGTGCGGGAGAACAAATTGGCCGCTGGCATTGTGTTGTGCGGGAGAACAAATTGGCCGCTGGCATTGTGTTGTGCGGGAGAACAAATTGGCCGCTGGCATTGTGTTGTGCGGGAGAACAAATTGGCCGCTGGCATTGTGTTGTGCGGGAGAACAAATTGGCCGCTGGCATTGTGTTGTGCTCTTAGTTGTTGCTGAGAGGGTGGTGGGACAACGAAGAGTTGCGGAATGAGGAATGCCGAATAACAATTGCACGCACACAACTAAGAATGGATGTGAGTCGATATTTTTGTGTCTGGTTATGGTTCGTCTTCACTTCAGCCAGCGTTCAAGTCACTGAAATCGTTTAAAAAAAGGATTTTATTGTAACAAAACACCACAAAATATGTTACATTGTGATAACAATAATAACAAAAACAACGCGTAATAATCATAGCGATGTACAAATGATAACACAAATCATCAACATCATCATATTATTATTATCATCATCATCATCATCGCCATCATCATCTTCATCATCATTGCCAACATCATCATCATCTATCATCATCATCATCATCATCATGAATATGATGGTTATAACAAAGCAAGCAAACAATCACATTACCATTGTGCCAAAGACATATAGCCAGAGCAGCGGGAACAGCCAGATATCGTTGCGTCGACAACAAGGCCACGCCACTGTTGTCTGTACGCATGGCCCTCAGTTCAAATAAAGTAGAAGTAGCCCCTGCGGTTCAGTTCAAATAAAGTAGAAGTAGCCCCTGCGGTTCAGTTCAAATAAAGTAGAAGTAGCCCCTGCGGTTCAGTTCAAATAAAGTAGAAGTAGCCCCTGCGGTTCAGTTCAAATAAAGTAGCCCCCTGCGGTTTTCTGGCTGTACAAACAACATGAATTGAGAACATTTAGATTATAACTCACAACAAAAGCGTGATTGAAGTAGCTAAGCACATATTTAGCAACAGCAGATAGCCCTTATGAAATAATAGGAGTCTGTTAAATAATACAAACTAAAGACAACAACGACAACAAAAGCCATAACAACAACAATAAAAACAACAGATATCCCTAATAACATAATAAGACAATGATAGGAGCAACAACAACAACAACAGAAACAACGATGAACCTTAAAACATCATAAAAGGCACGTGGTTACTGCACAACAACAACAATTACAGCAACAACAATGATGACGACGACGACGACAACAACAAGTAGACCTAATCGATGCATTCGCAACAGCAGCAGTTAGAACAACAAAACAATAGCAACAACAACAACAACAACAACAACAACAACAACAACAACAACAACAACAACAAAACAACATCACCACCACTACCATCACCAGCAACAACAACAAAAAGAACAGCAGATACCCCTAATGACCATCACGGAAGCTTGCTTAGAAGCCTCAACAAAAACGAATAGTCTTATAATACAACATGAGTGTGTTTATAAAAAATAACAACAACAACAACAACAACAACAACGACAACGACAACAACAACAACAACATTACCCCTAACGGCAACACATAACCTAATAACATAACAGGGGCGTGTTCGGCAATGGCAAAAACAACAAACAGCCCTAACGACATAACCAGACCATGTTTAAAAGCAATAACATCAACACCATATAACTCTAACTCTATAATGACATAATAGAATCATGTTTGAAAACAACACGAGCAAAAGTTACCCTTAAAAACAAAACAGGAGAGCTCAAGAAATAACAACAGAAAACTCTACTGACGTGGCAGCAGCATGTTGAGAAGAAACAACAACAACAACAACAACAACAAACAACAACAACAACAGTTAGCCCTAATAACATAAAAGGAGCATGTGCAGAAAGAACAAGAACAACAGTCACCCCAAATAACATAATAAGAGCATGTTTAGAAACAACATCAGCAACAACAGACAGCCGTAATGACATAACGGGAGTATGTTTAACAACAACAACAATAAACTCGCTTATGACATAACAAGAGCATGTTTGCCGCCTCCACCACAAACAGTAATACTAATAACAGATAACTCTAATAATACAACAGGAACACGTTTACCACTACCACAACAAACAACAGAAACAACCACAGATTACCCTTATATCTTCCCAGAAGCATGTTTAGCATCACCAACACTAACAGATAACCCAAATAACTTAACAGAAGCATGTTTAACAACATCAACAACAACAACAACAACAACAGCAGCAGCAGATAACTTTTATAATTAACAAGGAGGATCCCTACTTGGCCAAGAATAACGTCATGTTCTCGACCAGTTTAGAACTAGCCCAATGTTCACCCCTTTCCTCAACATAGCGGTGAGGTGGGATGGCGTGGTAGCATTTGGACAGGTAAGTATATCGCAAAACTACTTTTAGTTGTGAGCTTCCTTTTCTCAACTTACCTGTCCAAACAAATACATCCACTACCCTCAACACCAACGGAAAGTTCTGAAAATACATGGTGCCTGTTCAGCAAAACGAAACGTTGGTTCTAGTGATATAAAGAAGTATGAACAAACAACAACAACAACAACAACAACAACAACAACAACAACAACAACAACAACAACAACAATATTATCTACGACGATAACAACAACAGCAACGCCAACAGCAGCAACAACTACAGCCGTCACCACCGTAACAGATAGCACTAGTGACATTACAGGAGCATATTTAGCGACTAAACAACCACAACATCAGCAGCAGCAAGAACAACAACAGACAGCACTAATTCCATAACAAGAGCATGCTTCGCAACAACAATCACACAGACAGCATGTATCCCTTTTACAACGACAGCTCATCGTCTATATCACAGACAAGGGAACAAAGAAAGACAGGTAAGCAGCTCACCATCCACGACGACACAGAAAACTAAACACAGAAAGAGAGGTAAACAGCTCACCACCTATATCACAGACAAGTGAACAAAGAAAGACAGGTAAACAACTCACCATCTACGACGACACAGACAACTGACCGAAGAAAGACAGGTAATTAACTCATCACCTATATCATCACAATTCAACAAAGAAAGACATGTATAAACATTCATCAGCTATGTCATTACAATTTAACAAGAAGGACAAGTGCAAAACTTCATCATCGATATCATCACAAACAAGTGAACAAAGAATGACAAGTACAAAAATTCATCATCGATATCATCATAAACAAGTGAACAAAGAATGACAAGTACAAACATTCATCATCTATATCATCCCAAACAAGTAAACAAAGAAAGACACGTACACACATTCATCATCTATGTTATCACATGCAAGTGAACAAAGAAAGACAAGTACACACATTCATCATCTATGTCATCACACACAAGTAAACAAAGAAAGACAAGTACACACATTCATCATCTGTATCATTACAAACAAGTGAACAACGAAAGGCAGGTAAACAAATCATCACCTACAATGTGATAGATAACAGAACAAAGACCACTAGGTGAACAGCCCCCCACCTGTAATATCACAGACAGCTGACTGCCTACATCACCTGTAATATCACAGACAGCTGACTGCCTACATCACCTGTAATATCACAGACAGCTGACTGCCTACATCAGGTTTGCAATGAAAATCATCACCAAATCTTCATACAATTCAGCACAACGTGTTCAGTGACAATGGGATCTTAACATCAAATGGATGTTCAAACACGTGGAAACGATTTCTTCACTTGGTTCCGATGCCTTGTCTGCCCAGTGGCATGATCCACACGCTCAGCCAGGCTCCCCATGCACGGCCACAACCACATTCGTTGTGTGTTGCAGTGCGGGTGCCAGCTTCACAGGGCGCTGCCAATACCAGGCCCTTGTGCCGCTGTTCATCACAGGGAACACTGTTCACAGGGCGCTGCCAATACCAGGCCCTTGTGCCGCTGTTCATTACAGGCAACACTGTTCACAGGGCGGTGCCAATACCAGGCCCTTGTGCCGCTGTTCATCACAGTGAACACTGTTCACAGGGCGCTGCCAATACCAGGCCCTTGTGCCGCTGTTCATCACAGGGAACACTGTTCACAGGGCGCTGCCAATACCAGGCCCTTGTGCCGCTGTTCATCACAGGGAACACTGTTCACAGGGCGCTGCCAATACCAGGCCCTTGTGCCGCTGTTCATTACAGGCAACACTGTTCACAGGGCGCTGCCAATACCAGGCCCTTGTGCCGCTGTTCATCACAGGCAACACTTCACAGGGCGCTGCCAATACCAGGCCCTTGTGCCGCTGTTCATTACAGGCAACACTGTTCACAGGGCGGTGCCAATACCAGGCCCTTGTGCCGCTGTTCATCACAGGCATCACTGTTACATGCTGAATTACGCGGAAGGTGATGAATGGAGCCTTGTAAGATTGAATTCACACAGTTCACCCTTACTACGCCGGTGTAGGAGGCAAAAAAGACTTCCAGGAAAAAAACACTGGGAGTGTATTTTTCCTAGGAAACAAACACTGCAATCTCGGAAGGGGAGTGTTATTTTGGCAGAGCTGAAAGCCAAGAGAAAATTTATATTGTTGAACCTCTGTGGGCACTTCGAAAGGGTTGTTTCATGCGAGTGTTAAACGTGTTCTTAAAGAATTTTAAAGAATTTTAATCATGGAAGAATTAAAAGAATTAATTGAAAGAAAACTAGAGCAGTCTTTTTTTTCCTGGGGTAGTGTTAATTTCCTGGGCGTAGTCATTTTTTCCTGGTGAAGGAGTGTAATCTTCCAAGGAAAATAACACTCCTGTAGTGTTTTTTTTTTCCCGCAGTGTTATTTTCCGCCGACACCGGCTTTATACTGAAACCTATTGCTGCTTTGTTGCGCTGAGTCAGACAGGGTCAACATCCCTGTTTGGACACAGACCACCCATATGTCTCTTACAATAGTCTACAAGGGTTTTCTATGAAGACCAATCGTAATCCTTTAACGGTAGTAAAGGCCAGCCATATCCCTCTAACAACACTACATACCACTTGTATCCCTGTAATGATACTTAAGACCAAGCATATCCCTCTAACTTCATTTAGACCACGCATATTCATCTATCAACACAAAAAAACATCACCCTGTCCCCCTAAAGACACTAAAGATAACAAATATCCCTAAAAAAACCACATTGGAGATAATGGGTATCCCTGAAAGGAGAATGAGAAACATCCGTATTCCTTTCCTAAAACCGAAGACCACTCGCTTCCTGTCAACAACAGGTTCCAAAAGCTTACAAACATTGAAGATCACCAGTATTCCTTTAAAGACACTGATGACCACCCATAACTCTTTGAAGCCAGTCTGTGATAGATTACTAATATTGAAAATCATCCGTATCCCTTCAATGACGCAACTGACCGAACTCACATATCACTTTTACGACACTAGATACCTCTCATACCCCTTGAAGGACACTGAGGGCTACCTGTATCCCTCTCAAGATACTGAAGACACCCGTTTCCCTTTAACTGAATGCTATCTGTATCTTTTAACAGTGCTGCAAACCAGTAGTGTCCCTTCACAACACTCAAGACTAACTGTATTCTTTTCACGACACCGGACAGCCTATATCTCTTTAACGACGCCAAGGACTACTCTTATCCCTTCAGCAACACCGGAGATTACCCGTATCCCTCAATGAAACCACTGGCTTCCCTGTAAGGACAACGAAGACTGCTAGTATCGCTTTAAGGACACTTATATTCCTTTACCAAATCTGAAGACCTCATGCATCGTTTTAAGAACACAGAAGACCACACAAATATCTTTAACGAAATTGAAGACCACCCATATCCCTTAAAGAACATTGAAGATCACCTATATCCTGTGACGACACTGAAGATCATCCAAATCCTTCTAACAACACTAAAACCGACAGTATCCCTTTAGCGACACTAAAGAAAATCCTTGTCCCTTTAACTGCAATGTAGTACAAGTTTACACTGAAGACGACCTCGACCCTTTCGTTGTCATTATCGTTATCATATAGTGCCTATCCTCACATATCAGATTACGTTCTAAGAGCTTTACAGTCCAGTCTGTCATTTACACAACGGACTGTCTACCTGGGTTGAGCCGACTGTAGAGCTACCTGCTGCTGGCACTAATCCTTGGTCTGTCCTTCAGTCGAATATCAGACACGCGTTTCTTCGGTTTGTAACGGAGGATGTGTGCTGTATGAACACGATTTGTAACGGAGGATGTGTGCTGTGTGAACACGATTTGTAACGGAGGATGTGTGCAGTGTGAACACGTGTATTCATACCATCAGCCAAGTAGGCTGTCTCTTCTAAAAGTTGATAATAGAATGTTACATGTGTGCGGGATCTTATCCTTGGTTTGTTACCTCATTCGGGGGACAGAGGGAAGACGAAAGGGCTGTCGGGGGTGGGTGTGGGTGGGGGGATGTAACTGGAGTCATAATCAATGTTAGCTCTGAGGGGTGAACCTACTGTTTTGAAATGGTCGAGCGGATATTTGAACCAGAACCACCAGTCTGGAGCTCTACCACTGGAGCGATTCCAACCCCTACAGCAACACTTATGACCACCTTCGTCCCTATAACGATACTGAAGACCACCCTTAGCCCCTGAATGACACTGACGAATAACTGTACTTCTTTAAGGACAGTTAAGACAACCTGTTTTCCTTTAATGACATTGAAGACCACCTGTATGACTTTTAAGACATTGAACACCACCCGTATCCGTCTGGAAAAATTAAAGATCACCGTATCCCTTTAACGATACTGAAGACCACCCGTATCACTTCAATGACATTTGTACCACACAGAAGACCACCCATATCTCTGTAACACCACCAGCATCACCTGCATCCTGTTGACGACAGTACAAAAATCTCTGGTATACCATAAACGACACTAATGGCCATCCATTTCCATTCAATGACACTGAAGACAACCTGTCTCCTTTAACGACAATCCGAATCACTTTTACGGACACTGAAGACCCCGCCGTGCCCCTTCAACGACACAGAGGACCCGATGTGTCTCTTTGATGATAATGCAGACCACCCATACTGCTTACACGACACTGAAGACAGTCAGCGCCTCTCTGAGACACTGAAGACTACCGGTATTATCTACATGACACTGAAGAACACCTGTGTCACTTAAAAGACGTTACAACACAAAAGATTACCAATATTGTTTTAACACCAATGAAAACCATCTGTTGCCTTCCATTTACTCTAAAAAGAAATCCATATTTAGACAACGACACTGAAGACAATCTACATCCACTTTGTGACATTAAATACCACCTGTATCTCTGTAACGACACTGACGACACCTGTTTCCCTTAACAACACTGAAGACTTCCATCCGTTTAACAACACTGTAGACCCTACATCCCTTAACAACACTGTAGACCCTCCATCCATTAACAACACTGTAGACCCTACATCCCGTAACAACACTGTAGACCCTACATCCCTTAACAACACTGTAGACCCTACATCCATTAACAACACTTTAGACCCTACATCCCTTAACAACACTGTAGACCCTACATCCCTTAACAACACTGTAGACCCTACATCCCTTAACAACGCTGTAGACCCTACATCACTTGACAAAACTGTAGATCCTCCATCCCTTTAACAACACTGAAGACCTCCATCCCTTTAACAACACTGAAGACCTCCATCCCTTTAACAACACTGTAGACCCTACATCACTTGACAAAACTGTAGATCCTCCATTCCTTTAACAACACTGAAGACTTCCATCCCTTTAACAACACTGAAGACCTCCATCCCTTTAACAACACTGAAGACCTCCATCCCTTTAACAACACTGAAGACCTCCATCCCTTTAACAACACTGTAGACCTCCATCCCTTTAACAACACTGAAGACCTCCATCCCTTTAACAACACTGAAGACCTCCATCCTTTAACAACACTGAATACCTCAATCCTTTTAACAACACTGTAGACCTCCATCCCTTTAACAACACTGTAGACCTCCATCCCTTTAACAACACTGTAGACCTCCATCCCTTTAACAACACCGAAGGTCACCTGTATCCCTTTAGCGACGTAGATGACCACCTGTATCCCTATAGCGACACTGAATACCACCGGCGGTCCTGTAAAGAATCTGAAGACCCCGTAACCCTTTCACAACACGTAAGACCACCTGTATCCCTATAACGACACTCGTGATAATGAAAACTGCTCGCCTCCTTTCAACTACTGTCAAGACCACCCATTGTCCTTGACAGCAGTGAAGACCACCCGCGTCCCTGTACGACACTGAAGATCGCTCGTATCCCGTCTACAACCGTCCTTGGAAGTTGATCAACGGTTACGGCTCAAACACACCGTAAACAACAACGGGAAGGGATGTTGCAACGATGACAGCATTACAGGTAGGGCTACGCTCTATCTGACTCCCGACGAAGTTATGGGCAAGAAGAAGAATCAATCAGAATTAAATTAATAATAACAAGAAAAAAGAACAGTAAGAAAATTTTGAATCATCTAGCCGCCGAGGGATGATGAAGATCATAATGAAAGCATTATGAGATGGACATGGTCGTGATACACAATGAAGACCTCTCAGAAAGACATCCGCTTCAGAGGGAGTTCAGCAGTTACACCACTGCTCATCAGCATGGATCAACCATTCACAACAAACCCAGCACAGAAAGCATAACGTTTTCCCCACAGGAGTAATACTGTGAAGAGAGGAGATTTGTTCAAACTGGTTTAAAGAACACAAGTATGTCACCGACAGGAAGCTATTCTATGAACGTTATCAGATATTGACCTCATAAATAACCATCAATATGATATTGTTATTAAATCAGCAGACGTCTTATAGGTGTAATGAAACCATCTTAAAACACTTATTGTAGTATAGGTAAAATTATGCTGAATTTCTTGTGAGTGAGGCTGCAGCCGTCATAATATTGTGATTACTATGAAGTGAAATAACCGAATATTTTTGTTACAGGTACAGTGAAATCATCACAAAATTCTTCTTATAGTAATAGTGAAATCATCATATAATCCTCCTCATACGGAAGGCTAAAATAATCATCACAAAAGAATTTTCATCACTAAGGTGAATCATTATAAATTCTTAAGGTGAAATAATCATACACTCCTTTTTGGAATAAAGGTGAAATCATGATGACATCGTTGAAACAGCCAAGGTGCAATCACCATGGAGTTATGATCACAGTGAAGATGAAAATCCAACATACCAACACAACACCGTTAGGCGCTGATGTCACGGGAATACAAGGACAACACATGGTTATAGAGAAGGTGAAAATCCTCCCAACATGCCAACACAGTCCTCATTCTTCCCAACATGCCGACACAGTCCTCATTCTTCCCAACATGCCAACACAGTCTCATTCTTCCCAACATGCCGACACATTCCTCCCAACATGCCGACACAATCCTCATTCCTCCCAACATGCCGACACAGTCCTCATTCCTCCAACATGCCGACACAGTCCTCATTCCTCCCAACATGCCGACACAGTCCTATTCCTCCCAACATGCCGACACAGTCCTCATTCTTCCCAACATGCCGACACAGTCCTCATTCCCCCCAACATGCCGACACAGTCCTCCCAACATGCTGACACAGTCCTCCCAACATGACGACACAGTCCTCATTCCTCCCAACATGCCGACACAGTCCTCCCAACATGACGACACAGTCCTCCCAACATGACGACACAGTCCTCATTCCTCCCAACATGCCGACACAGTCCTCATTCCTCCCAACATGCCGACACAGTCCTCATTCCTCCGAACATGCCGACACATTCCTCCCAACATGCCGACACAATCCTCATTCCTCCCAACATGCCGACACAGTCCACATTCCTCCCAACATGCCGACACAATCCTCATTCCCCCAACATGCCGACACAGTCCTCCCAACATGCCGACACAGTCCTCCCAACATGCCGACACAGTCCTCATTCCTCCCAACATGCCGACACAGTCCTCATTCCTCCCAACATGCCGACACAGTTCTCCCAACATGCCGACACAGTCCTCATTCCTCCCAACATGCCGACACAGTCCTCATTCCTCCCAACATGCCGACACAGTCCTCATTCCTCCCAACATGCCGACACAGTCCTCATTCCTCCCAACATGCCGACACAGTCCTCATTCTTCCCAACATGCCGACACAGTCCTCATTCCTCCCAACATGCCGACACAGTCCTCCCAACATGCTGACACAGTCCTCCCAACATGACGACACAGTCCTCATTCCTCCCAACATGCCGACACAGTCCTCCCAACATGACGACACAGTCCTCCCAACATGACGACACAGTCCTCATTCCTCCCACATGCCGACACAGTCCTCATTCCTCCCAACATGCCGACACAGTCCTCATTCCTCCGAACATGCCGACACATTCCTCCCAACATGCCGACACAATCCTCATTCCTCCCAACATGCCGACACAGTCCACATTCCTCCCAACATGCCGACACAATCCTCATTCCTCCCAACATGCCGACACAGTCCTCCCAACATGCCGACACAGTCCTCCCAACATGCCGACACAGTCCTCATTCCTCCCAACATGCCGACACAGTCCTCATTCCTCCCAACATGCCGACAAAGTTCTCCCAACATGCCGACACAGTCCTCATTCTCCCAACATGCCGACACAGTCCTCATTCCTCCCAACATGCCGACACAGTCCTCATTCCTCCCAACATGCCGACACAGTCCTCATTCCTCCCAACATGCCGACACAGTCCTCCCAACATGCCGACACAGTCCTCATTCCTCCCAACATGCCGACACAGTCCTCCCAACATGCCGACACAGTCCTCATTCCTCCCAACATGCCGACACAGTCCTCATTCCTCCCAACATGCCGACACAGTCCTCCCAACATGCCGACACAGTCCTCCCAACATGCCGACACAGTCCTCCAGCATGCCGACACAATCCTCATTCCTCCCAACATGCCGACACAGTCCTCCCAACATGCCGACACAGTCCTCCCAACATGCCGACACAGTCCTCATTCCTCCCAACATGCCCACACAGTCCTCATTCCTCCCAACATGCCGACACAGTCCTCATTCCTCCCAACATGCCGACACAGTCCTCATTCCTCCCAACATGCCGACACAGTCCTCCCAACATGCCGACACAGTCCTCCCAACATGCCGACACAGTCCTCCCAACATGCCGACACAGTCCTCCCAACATGCCGACACAGTCCTCATTCCTCCCAACATGCCGACACAGTCCTCCCAACATGCCGACACAGTCCTCATTCCTCCCAACATGCCGACACAGTCCTCCCAACATGCCGACTCAGCCCTCATTCCTCCAACATGCCGACACAGTCCTCATTCCTCCAACATGCCGACACAGTCCTCATTCCTCCCAACATGCCGACACAGTCCTCATTCCTCCCAACATGCCGACACAGTCCTCCCAACATGCCGACACAGTCCTCCCAACATGCCGACACAGTCCTCATTCCTCCCAACATGCCGACACAGTCCTCCCAACATGCCGACACAGTCCTCATTCCTCCCAACATGCCGACACATTCCTCCCAACATGCCGACACAATCCTCATTCCTCCCAACATGCCGACACAATCCTCATTCCTCCCAACATGCCGACACAATCCTCATTCCTCCCAACATGCCGACACAGTCCTCATTCCTCCCAACATGCCGACACAGTCCTCCCAACATGCCGACACAGTCCTCATTCCTCCCAACATGCCGACACATTCCTCCCAACATGCCGACACAATCCTCATTCCTCCCAACATGCCGACACAATCCTCATTCCTCCCAACATGCCGACACAATCCTCATTCCTCCCAACATGCCGACACAGTCCTCATTCCTCCCAACATGCCGACACAGTCCTCATTCCTCGCAAACATGCCGACACAGTCCACCCAACATGCCGACACAGTCCTCATTCCTCCCAACGTACCAGCACAGTCCTCATTCCTCCCAACGTACCAGCACAGTCCTCATTCCTCCCAACGTACCAGCTCAGTCCTTATTCCTCCCAACGTACCAGCACAGTCCTCATTCCTCCCAACGTACCAGCACAGTCCTCATTCTCCCAACGTACCAGCACAGTCCTCATTCCTCCCAACGTACCAGCACAGTCCTCATTCCTCCCAACGTACCAGCTCAGTCCTTATTCCTCCCAACGTACCACTCAGTCCTCATTCCTCCCAACGTACCAGCACAGTCCTCATTCCTCCCAACGTACCAGCACAGTCCTCATTCCTCCCAACGTACCAGCACAGTCCTCATTCCTCCCAACGTACCAGCACTGTCAACCTTAGGCGCTATCATCCAGGAGGTGAATGTACTGGGTCTAAGAAAGACACAATCACCTCTAGTTGCTGACATAATTAGGTGGGGTGGGGGTGGGGGTGGGGGGGTAGACTGGGCTAAAGGAAGACACAGTCATCATCAGGCGTTGACATCAACGGGGGTGAGAGGGTGGGGGATGGATTGGGTCAAAGGAAGACACAATCACCTTTAGGTGCTAACATCAAAGGGGGAGCGGGGAGGGGAGACTGGACCAAAGATTAACATAATCACCATTTGGTGTTGACATCAAGGAGGTTAATAGACTGAGCCAAAGGTTAACATAATCACCATTTGGTGTTGACATAAAAGGGTTAATAGACTGAGCCAAAGGTTAACATAATCACCATTCGGTGTTGACATAAAAGGGGTAATAGACTGAGCCAAAGGTTAACATAATCACCATTTGGTGTTGACATAAAAGGGGTTGTAGACTGAGCCAAAGGTTAACATAATCACCATTAGGTGTTGACATCAAGGAGGTTAATAAAACTGAGCCAAAGGTTAACATAATAACCATTAGGTGTTGACATAAAAGGGGTAGTAGACTGAGCCAAAGGTTAACATAATCACCATTCGGTGTTGACATCAAGGAGGTTAATAGACTGGGCCAAAGGTTAACATAATCACCATTTGGTGTTGACGTAAAAGGGGTAATAGACTGAGCCAAAGGTTAACATAATCACCATTCGGTGTTGACATACAAGGGGTTGTAGACTGAGCCAAAGGTTAACATAATCACCATTAAGTGTTGACATAAAAGGGGTAATAGACTGAGCCAAAGGTTAGCATAATCGCCATTAGGTGTTGACATAAAAGGGGTAATAGACTGAGCCAAAGGTTAGCATAATCACCATTAGGTGTTGACATCAAGGGGGTTAATAGACTGGGCCAAAGGTCAACATAATCACCATTAGGTGTTGACATAAAAGGGGTAATAGACTGGGCCAAAGGTTAACATAATCACCATTAGGTGTTGACATAAAAGGGGTAATAGACTGGGCCAAAGAATAATATAATCACCATTAGGTGTTGACATAAACGAGGTTAACAGACTGAGCCAAAGGTTAGCACAATCACCAGACATCAAGGGGGTGAAGAGACTGAGCTAAATGATAGCATAATCACCATTACGTGTTGACATCCAGGGGGTTAATAGACTGAGCAAAATGATAGCATAATCACCATTACGTGTTGACATCAAGGGGGTTAATAGACTGAGCAAAATGATAGCATAATCACCATTACGTGTTGACATCAAGGGGGTTAAGAGACTGAGCTAAATGATAGCATAATCACCATTACGTGTTGACATCAAGGGGTTTAATAGACTGAGCTAAATGATAGCATAAGAACCATTACGTGTTGACATCAAGGGGGTTAATAGACTGAGCTAAATGATAGCATAATCACCGTTACTTGTTGACATCAATGGGGTTAAGAGACTGAGCTAAATGATAGCATAATCACCATTACGTGTTGACATCAAGGGGGTTGATAGACTGAGCTAACTGATAGCATAATCACCAGTACGTGTTGACATCAAGGGGGTTAATTAACTGAGATAATTGATAGCATAATCACCATTACATAATCACCATTACGTGTTGACATCAAGGGGGTAATAGACAGAGCTAAATGATAGCATAATCACCATTACGTGTTGACATCAAGGGGGTTAATAGACTGAGCTAAGTGATAGCATAATCACCATTACGTGTTGACATCAAGGGGGTTAAAAGACTGAGCTAAGAGATAGCATAATCACCATTACGTGTTGACATCAAGGGGGTTAATAGACTGAGCTAAGTGATAGCATAATCACCATTATGTGTTGACATCAAGGGGGTTAATAGACTGAGCTAAATGATGACAAAATCACCGTTACGTGTTGCCATCAAGGGGGTTAATAGACTGAGCTAAATGATGACATAATCACCATTACGTGTTGACATCAATGGGGTTCAGAGACTGAGCTAAATGATAGCATAATCACCCTTACGTGTTGACATCAAGAAGGGGAGGGGGAGAGACTGAGCTAAATGATAGCATAATCACCCTTACGTGTTGACATCAAGGGGGTTAATAGACTGAGCTAAATGATAGCATAATCACCATTATGTGTTGCCATCAAGGGGGTTAATAGACTGAGCTAAATGATGACATAATCACCATTACGTGTTGACATCAGGGGGTGGAGGGACTGAGCTAAATGATAACATAATCACCATTATGTGTTGACATCAAGGGGGTGGAGAGACTGAGCTAAATGATAGCATAATCACCATTATGTGTTGACATCAAGGGGGTAATAGCTTGAGCTAAATGATGACATAATCGCCATCACGTGTTGACATCAAGGGGGTTAATAGACTGAGCTACATGATAGCATAATCACCATTACGTGTTGACATCAAGGGGGTTAATAGACTGAGCTAAATGATAGCATAATCACCATTACGTGTTGACATCAAGGGGGTTGATAGACTGAGCTAACTGATAGCATAATCACCATTACGTGTTGACATCAAGGGGGTTAATTAACTGAGCTAATCGATAGCATAATCACCATTACATAATCACCATTACATAATCACCATTACGTGTTGACATCAAGGGGGTAATAGACATAGCTAAATGATAGCATAATCACCATTACGTGTTTACATCAAGGGGGTTAATAGACTGAGCTAAGTGATAGCATAATCACCATTACGTGTTGACATCAAGGGGGTTAATAGACTGAGCTAAGTGATAGCATAATCACCATTACGTGTTGACATCAAGGGGGTTAATAGACTGAGCTAAGTGATAGCATAATCACCATTATGTGTTGACATCAAGGGGGTTAATAGACTGAGCTAAATGATGACAAAATCACCGTTACGTGTTGCCATCAAGGGGATTAATAGACTGAGCTAAATGATAGCATAATCACCCTTACGTGTTGACATCAAGGGGGGGGGGGAGAGACTGAGCTAAATGATAGCATAATCACCCTTACGTGTTGACATCAAGGGGGTTAATAGACTGAGCTAAATGATAGCATAATCACCATTACGTGTTTACATCAAGGGGGTTAATAGACTGAGCAAAACGATAGCGTAATCACCATTACGTGTTGACATCAAGGGGGTTAATAGACTGAGCTAAGTGATGACATAATCACCATTATGTGTTGACATCAATGGGGTTAATAGACTGAGCTAAATGATGATATAATCACCATTACGTGTTGCCATCAAGGGTCTAATAGACTGAGCTAAATGATAGCATAATCACCGTTATGTGTTGACATCAAGCGGGTAATGGACTGAGCTAAATGATGACAAACTCACCATTACGTGTTGCCATCAAGGGGGTTAATAGACTGAGCTAAATGATGACATAATCACCATTACGTGTTGCCATCAAGGGGGTGGAGGGACTGAGCTAAATGATAACATAATCACCATTATGTGTTGACATCAGGGGGAGGGGGGGGGAGAGACTGAGGTAAATGATAGCATAATCACCATTATGTGTTGACATCAAGGGGGGAATAGACTGAGCTAAATGATGACATAATCACCATCACGTGTTGACATCAAGGGGGTTAATAGACTGAGCTAAATGATAGCATAATCACCATTACGTGTTGACATCAAGGGGGTTAATAGACTGAGCTAAATGATAGCATAATCACCATTACGTATTGACATCAAGGGGGTTGATAGACTGAACTAACTGATAGCATAATCACCATTACGTGTTGACATCAAGGGGGTTAATAAACTGAGCTAAATGATAGCATAATCACCATTACATAATCACCATTACGTGTTGACATCAAGGAGGTTAATAGACTGAGCTAAATGATTGCATAATCACAATTAGGTGTTGATATCACGGACGTTAATTTACTGGGTCACACAAACACAATCACCACTAAGTGTTGACATCAAGGACGTTAATTGACTGGGTCAAAGGTTAACGCAATCACTACCAGGTGTTGACATCAAAGGGGTGGAAAGACTGGGCCAAAGTTCAACACAATCAATCACCATTAGGTGTTGATATCAAGGTGGTGGCTGGACTGGGCCAATAAAAGACACAATCACCATTAGGTGTTGACATCAAGGGGTTGGATGGACTGGGCCAATGAGGGACACAATCACCATCAGGTGTTGACATCAAGGGGGTGGATGGACTGGGCCAAAAGTTAACACAATCACCATTAGGTGTTGACATCAAGGGGGTGGACTGACTGGGTCAATAAAAGACACAATCACCATTAGGTGTTGACATCAAGGGGGTGGACTGACTGGGTCAATAAAAGACATCAATCGGATTGGTAGTCGGGCCAAAGGACGGCACAATCACCATCAGGTGTTGCCATCAAGGGGGTGGATGGACTGGGCCAATAAAGGACACAATCACCATCAGATGTTCACATCAAGGGGGTGGCTGGACTTGGCCAATAAAGGACACAATCACCATCAGATGTTCACATCAAGGGGTGGATATATTAGGCCAATAAAAGACACAATGACCATTGAGTGTTCACATCTAGGGGGTGGCTGGACTTGGCCAATAAAGGACACAATCACCATCAGGTGTTGAAATCAAGGGGTGGATATATTAGGCCAATAAAAGACACAATGACCATTGAGTGTTCACATCAAGGGGGTGGCTGGACTGGGCCAATGAAGGATTTAATCACCATCAGGTGTTGCCCTCAAAGGGGGTGGATATACTAGGCCAGTAAAAGACACAATCACCATTATGTGTTGACATCAAGCGGGTGGATGGACTGGACCAAAGGTTAACACAATCACCATCAGGTGTTGACATCAAGGGGATTGGTAGACGGGCCAAAGGTCAACACAATCACCATCAGGTGTTGACATCAAGGGGATTGGTAGACGGGCCAAAGGTTAACACAATCACCATCAGGTGTTGACATCAAGGGGATTGGTAGACGGGCCAAAAGATAATACAATCACTATCAGGTGTTGACATCAAGGGGATTGGTAGACGGGCCAAAAGATAATACAATCACCATCAGGTGTTGACATCAAGCGGATTGGTAGACGGGCCAAAAGATAATACAATCACCATCAGGTGTTGACATCAAGCGGATTGGTAGACGGGCCAAAGGTCAACACAATCACCATCAGGTGTTGACATCAAGGGGATTGGTAGACGGGCCAAAAGATAATACAATCACCATCAGGTGTTGCAATCAAGGGGGTGGGTTGACTGGGCCAATAAAAGACACAATCACCATCAGGCGTTGACATCAAGCGGATTGGTAGACGGGCCAAAGGATAATACAATCACGATCAAGTGCTGACATCAAGGGGGTGGATGGACTGGGCCAATAAAAGACACAATCCCCATCAGGCGTTGACATCAAGCGGATTGGTAGACGGGCCAAAGGATAATACAATCACGATCAAGTGCTGACATCAAGGGGGTGGATGGACTGGGCCAATAAAAGACACAATCAGTATTGGGTGTTGACATCAAGGGGTGGGGGATGGACTGCGCCAATAAAAGACACAATCAATAATAGGTGTTGACATCAAGGGGGGGGGGGAGATGATGGACTGTGGCAATAAAAGACACAATCAATATTAGGTGTTGACATCTAGGGGAGGGGAGGGTGGGGGGGGGGAGTAGACTGCGCCAAAGGAAGACACTACTTGGCGTTAACGTCTTGAGAATCGCCAAAAAAGGACGGGGAGGGTGTGGAACGGAGGACATCACGTAATGGCAAACATATTAGCCCCACTCCCACCCCTCACCCCTATACACACTGCCTTGTCTCCTTTCCCCTCACATACATAAACTTCCGCCCACTTCCCTTTCTCCTCCAGTTCTTCAAATGTCCATCCTTTCTTCCGTCATCATTGACTTTTTATAACTTTCTGCCAATGGTCAAGGGGAATTCAATCTGCAAATTTAGTCAATATGCACAACAGAGGGCCGGGCAACAACGCCAGTGAGTAGATTTCCACAAGCACATCCATAACCTTTTAGCAACAAAAAAATGTGTTTATTTTAAGACTGATTGACAATTTGTATAAAGAAACCGGCATCCCCTGCTCCCGCCCCTCTCCCCCCACCCCACCCCCACCCCCTCCCCTCCCGACACATACACGCAAACACGCGAGCTTCCCCGCCCTCCCTCTCCGCTCGGGAGAGAGAGAGAGAGAGAGAGAGAGAGAGAGAGAGAGAGAGAGAGAGAGGAGAGAGAGAGAGGAGAGAGAGAGAGAGAGAGAGAGAGAGCTTCTCCCTCAAGCAAATTCCACGACCAGCCAGCAGTCTTTGTTTGATAAGAAAATCATAACATACAAGTCATGTCGTGAGAAGGGAATATTCGCCATTTACAACGGAAGGTTGGTCCTACACCATAAACGGTGAAAGTGGAATGCCCATCTTTTAATCACGAATGACGTCTTGAACCATTACCAGGAAGAAAGGAATGTCCACCATTTAATTATGAATAAAGATAAAAGCAATGAATCATCGTTAGTATCAATGGAATGTCCGCCGTTTATTCATTGAAGACAATAAAAATTTGAATCATTATCAGTAACAATTGAATGTTACCATTTGATCAAGGGTGGTAGTAAAAACAATGTGCCGTTATGAATAAGTATGGAATATCTACCATTCTATCATAGATGACCCTAGAGGCCATTAATCATTATCAATAAGAATGAAATATCCACCATTTGATCATAAATGATGATAAAGTTCATAAACTACCATCAGTAAGAATGGAATGTCCACCATTGTGGAAGACATGGAGAACAAAAACGTCATAATTTACTAGCATTAAGAATGGAATGACCCCCCACCCCCCACCGCCCACCCCGCATCCCCCAACCCCCAACCCCTCGTTTATTCACGGAAGACAAAAATGTCATGAGCCACAAGCAGACAACAGCACTCTCAGCCATATGATCAAATCATAACACGCTGGCAGTTCAGACAGCAGCACTCTCAGCCATATGATCAAATCATAACACGCTGGCAGTTCAGACAAAAGCACTCTCAGCCATATGATCAAATCATTACACGCTGGCAGTTCAGACAGCAGCACTCTCAGCCATATGATCAAATCATAACACGCTGGCAGTTCAGACAACAGCACTCTCAGCCATATGATCAAATCATAACAAGCTGGCAGTTCAGACAAAAGCACTCTCAGCCATATGATCAAATCATAACGCGCTGGCAGTTCAGACAACAGCACTCTCAGCCATATGATCAAATCATAACACGTGGCAGTTCAGACAAAAGCACTCTCAGCCATATGATCAAATCATAACGCGCTGGCAGTTCAGACAAAAGCACTCTCAGCCATATGATCAAATCATAACACGCTGGCAGTTCAGACAACAGCACTCTCAGCCATATGATCAAATCATAACACGTGGCAGTTCAGACAAAAGCACTCTCAGCCATATGATCAAATCATAACGCGCTGGCAGTTCGGCCAGAAGCTCACCATTAATCATGGATGACAATGAAAGTCGGAAACGATATTAATACGAATGGAATGGCCCCCTTTCAATCGTGGAAGACAAAAGAGTCATGGCAACAGAATAAATGCCATCCATTTAATCATGGAAGACAACAAAAGCCATGAACCACTAACAATAAGAAGGGAATGTCCCCCTCTCCGCCCCCATTCTATCGTGGAAGACAATTAAAGACATCATACACTAACTGTAAGAATGGAATGCCTGTCATTTATTCATCGAAGACATAAAAAAGTCAGGAACCATCAGCAGTGATAACAGAATGCCAACCATTTTCACAGAGGAAGAAATGAAGGTCAAGGACCACTAACAAGGTGAATTGAAAGCCCCTAGTTTAACCATGAAAGATCGTGAACAGCAGTGAGAATGAAAGGCCCATCACGCATCATGTACATTACAAGGTACAGGGGGAGAGGAGGTATAGCTTATGTTAGGTATAGCGTATGTATGTATTGTACAATGTATGGGAGACGAGAGATACAGTATGTGCAGGCAGTGTACAATGTATGGAGAGGGACAAAATGTATTGAATGTTGTCACCGCAGTAGGTATAGGAAGAAATGGGAACTAATGAATGTAGCCTGTGTGCAATGTTTAGGGGGAGAATCGAGATAGTGAATGTAGTCTTTACACTATTGGGAGAAGGGGAAACATAAATACAGTCATTGCACGATGTATGGCAAGAGAGGAGACACATTCAATGTCGTCATTTCACAATTCATAAGAGAGGGGACTTACAGAGAATGTGGTCATTGTACAATGTATAGGGAAAGGATTGATACAGTAATTGTATTCATTGTACATGTCGTAGGATGACAAAGATATAGTTTATGCAGACATTGTACAAGGTAGAGGGAGAGGGGGGGGGAGATATGATGAATGTAGTCACTGAACAATGTTTAGGAGATGGGAGATACAGGGAAAATATTCATCGTGTAATATTCATGAAGAGAAGACATATAATGAATGTATGTATTCATTGTGTAATATTCATGAAGAGAAGACATATAATGAATGTAGTCTTTGTGCAATGCATAGGCAGGGGAAAGATACGAAAATGTGTTCATTGCACAGTAAGTAAAGAAAGAGGTGATATAGTGAATGTAGTGAATGTATACATTTGAGAGAGAAGAGAGAGAGAGAGAGAGGAGAGAGAGAGAGAGAGAGAGAGAGAGAGAGAGAGAGAGAGAGAGAGAGAGAGAGATCCGAGTAGAAGCTAGACTAGCACCAACAGCCTTAAACACATACTCTCGAGATTGGCAAGAATTTGTCAGCTTGTCTAGAAGTATCAAGTATTTCACAAATCGTAAAATTCAGCCTTAAATGCGTACTCTCAAAATTGGCGATAATTTGTCAGCTTGCGTAGATGTATCAAAGATTTGACACATCGTAAAAATGAACACTTGAATCGTTCCCAATCAAGCTATAACGATCTATCCATGTGGGCCTATGCATCTGTAATCCAGGACAAAATGAAGTCATCGATCAAATTACGTCATAGCTTAACTTCTCTTGAATGCGATATTAGTTGTGTGTTTGAACGACTTGGCTGATCAACTGAAGTGAGGTCAACCATCTCTTGTTGCTCTTCACTCGATCTTGCAATGATCATTGAGTACACGTATCAGCACCAGAAACCTTTGGGCTGAGACAAAGCCGGACAACAGGCAAGCACTGTACATCTGAATCAAATCTCTAGCTACGCCATGTCACCAACATATTGTCGGTGTCAGACTGGACAGCCATCACATGCCTATTTTCAATTAACATATGTAAATGATTTTACCATCAGAGGAATGCAGGCAATCTGACAACAGGCTTCTGTCCACGGTGTTGAGTTTTGGCGAATAAACTGAAGCAATTTGTTACTCATTAACCTACATTTGTGGAGAGAACATTTTCCTCGAAATGATTCCCACATTGCAGTTTCTGACAATTTAGTGCAAGTCTTGACAGATGACCTTTGACGAAGGTAATGACGGTCTTGGAGTTATCCGTCTAAATGCCAGATTCCCCGAAGCATCGAGTAATATAATATTTAAGTCTGGGTGAGATCATTCTCAGACTTAATGAGGGTGGGTAGTTATCCAACTAAAAGCTGGGCTCGCCTAATTAGATATTAGGATAGTGGGTTCCTGAGTGCGGCCTGTCTGTAAGCCAGACTCAGCCAAAGCCAGACTATCACATGCACCACTTAACGCTCACACACCAACATCCACATCAGGACGCCTAGTCCCAAAGGACCATACAAGACGGCGCCGTCATGTTCAGCACACATTGATGTCATAAAGTGATCAAGATCTAAAGCCCAAAGGCTTCTTGAAGCCGCTGAGCCTACCAGGCAGGAGTATCAGAGAAGCTGCTGAGCCTACCAGGCAGGGGGGGGGGGGGGGTAGAGGCTGCTGAGCCTACCAGGCAGGAGGGTGGGAGAGGCTGCTGAGCCTACCAGGCACGAGGGGGGGGGGGGGGGGAGAGGCTGCTGAGCCTACCAGGCAGGAGGGTGGGAGAGGCTGGTGATCCTACCAGGCAGGAGGGGGGGAGAGGCTGCTGAGCCTACCAGGCAGGAGGGGGGGGAGAGGCTGCTGAGCCTACCAGGCAGGAGAGGGGGGGGGGGGGAGAGGCTGCTGAGCCTACCAGGCAGGAGGGTGGGAGAGGCTGGTGATCCTACCAGGCAGGAGGGTGGGAGAGGCTGCTGAGCCTACCAGGCAGGAGGGTGGGAGAGGCTGCTGAGCCTACCAGGCAGGAGGGGGGGGGGGAGAGGCTGCTGAGCCTACCAGGCAGGAGGGGGGGGGGGGCGAGAGGCTGCTGAGCCTACCAGGCAGGAGGGGGCGAGAGGCTGCTGAGCCTACCAGGCAGGAGGGTGGGAGAGGCTGCTGAGCTTACCAGGCAGGAGGGTGGGAGAGGCTGCTGAGCCTACCAGGCAGGAGGGTGGGAGAGGCTGGTGATCCTACCAGGCAGGGGGGGGGGAGAGGCTGCTGAGCCTACCAGGCAGGAGGGTGGGAGAGGCTGGTGATCCTACCAGGCAGGGGGGGGGGGGGGGGAGAGGCTGCTGAGCCTACCAGGCAGGAGGAGGGTGGGAGAGGCTGGTGATCCTACCAGGCAGGGGGGGGGGGGGTGGAGAGGCTGCTGAGCCTACCAGGCAGGGGGGGGAGAGGCTGCTGAGCCTACCAGGCAGGAGGGTGGGAGAGGCTGGTGATCCTACCAGGCAGGAGGGGGGGGGAGAGGCTGCTGAGCCTACCAGGCAGGAGGGGGGGGAGAGGCTGCTGAGCCTACCAGGCAGGAGGGGGGGGGGGGCTGCTGAGCCTACCAGGCAGGAGGGTGGGAGAGGCTGGTGATCCTACCAGGCAGTAGGAGGGGGGAGAGGCTGCTGAGCCTACCAGGCAGGAGGGTGGGAGAGGCTGGTGATCCTACCAGGCAGGAGGGGGGGAGAGGCTGCTGAGCCTACCAGGCAGGGGGGGAGGGAGAGGCTGCTGAGCCTACCAGGCAGGGGGGGGGGGGAGAGGCTGCTGAGCCTACCAGGCAGGGGGGGGCGGAGAGGCTGCTGAGCCTACCAGGCAGGAGAGGGGGGGGAGAGGCTGCTGGGAGCCTACCAGGCAGGGGGGGAGAGGCTGCTGAGCCTACCAGGCAGGAGGGTGGGAGAGGCTGGTGATCCTACCAGGCAGGAGGGGGGGAGAGGCTGCTGAGCCTACCAGGCAGGGGGGGGGAGAGGTGCTGAGCCTACAGGCAGGGGGGAGAGGTGCTGAGCTACCAGGCAGGAGGGGGAGGCTGCTGAGCCTACAGGCAGGGGGGGGGAGGTGCTGAGCCTACCAGGCAGGAGGGTGGGAGAGGCTGCTGGGGAGGGGGTCTGATGGGCTCTCTCATTGGAATGTTGCTGTGCAGTCTCTCAGTGACGTAGGATTCCATACGCTTCCTGTCTTGGGGATCAGTAGAATTCATAAGGCACAAGCCTTTGACCTGACAGTGTTTACTGTGTGGTATGGTAGGTTGGAGTGGCTAACCCCAAGTTTGTGTCTGTTGTAATTGATGTTAGTAAAGGTGCTCTCTGTTTACTGTGTGGTATGGTAGGTTGGAGTGGCTAACCCCAAGGTTGTCTCTGTTGTAAATGTTGTTCGTAAAGGTGCTCTCTGAGGCGAAATTCTGAAGGAGCGGCAAATTTCAGTGAACAGTTTGGGGTGCACAGTACACCGGACGACGTAAATCAGGCTGACAGTGAAGTACTTTGTGACTCGCAGCAAACATGTAATTGGGGTCTGCTCAATTCAGCACGGTGTGGACAAGAGGGACATTACAGTCAGGTAGATCATATAGACTGCGAGTTGTCGGGTTGACTCCTGTTTCTTGGCAAAGCATACAACGCATTAGCATATCGCTACTCTTTTTTCTTTCGCTAATAGGCGACCAAAGGAGTTGGTAGACAATACCAACGGTGTCAGTACGGAATCGGAGGATGTTCCTGAGTGCTTTGAAACGCGGTGCATGGAATGGTGAAAGCGCATACCGAACACGGGTCTGTCATTTTGAATTTCCTTGGATTTAGGTTCCCGAGACTGTCGAGGGGAGCTAGTTATGACTTTCCGGAGTGCCTGGTCAATACTTTCATCAGGATAATGGCGCTCGGGGAAGACTGTTACATCTCTCTGGAGTTTTCTCCAAAATCCGCGTTGTTAGAATAGAATCTGCGAAGTCTCAAAAACTGGAAGAAAGGTATAATAGTTCGGGTTTAGGTGATGGGAATACCTATAGTCAAAATATGTTGCCTCAGAGTAAATGAACAGGTGTTCCTATTCTTTGCACTATTTTGTCGATCAGATAATACTTGATCATCATGGTCAATCCTAATCATTGTGATGGCGATCATACTTGTGTTAACCATACTGGTCATATTCTGTGTTCATGTTGCTGTTTCATCGCCATAACAATACTGGTTAAGAAACAAAACTCACAGATGTTATGTTTCATAATTATGATGTAGATAGCAATCATCTGATATTTGTAACCGTTTGACATTTTGAAACATTCTAATTTAACAGTCATGATATTATTTGATCGCCATGGTAACATGTGACGATTAAAGTGATATTTCATGGCTGATCACACTGATACCTGATGATGATATTACACTACTGTACTGATATTTTACACTACTGTACTGATATTTTACACTACCGTGCTGATATTTTACACTACCGTACTGATATTTTACACTACCGTACTGATCTCTTACACTACTGTACTGATATTTTACACTACCGTACTGATATTTTACACTAACGTACTGATATTTTACACTACTGTACTGATATTTTACACTACCGTACTAATATTTTACGCTCATGTGACACTAGGAGATTACTGGTAATAGTTTATGAAAATGATATATGATAATTGTATGATGATTGATGTTTGACGTGATACGTGTTGATGGGGATATTTTGAAGATCATGAAAATATTGGGCGATTATTAAATGTTTGGTGATGATGGTAATATTTAATGATCATTTCAGATTTGGTAACGATGGTGATATTTGATGATTGCTGTGGCAATTTATGATAGTTGTGGTACTCTCATTCGAGCGATAGATGCGATATATGATGATCATTCTGTGGTATTTGACGATTTCAGACGAGATGATTGCTATCATATTTGGTAATCGCTGCTATGTTTTGATAACCATCCAGACATTTGACGATTATATATTTGATGATCATTCAGATACATGATGACAGATCGGCTTTAGATAAATAAACTTTGAGATATTCAATGATCTCTGTGATAGCAAATGATAATTGCGATACTTGGTGATCACTGTCAAATTAGATAATCACAGTAATAGTTAGCGATAACCAGAGAGTAAGGAATCAGTGCGATATTTGATAAACAGTTTGGTGTTTCACATTTAATGTGATACTAAATGATCAATGTGGTACTTGATGATCTTTGTGATGTTAGATAATTAGTGTGATATTTGATTGATATCTAATCATTATTTATGTTTATTATTGATTGATATTAAACAATGGGCCTGCGTTTACAGGGATGGGGATACAAAAAAAACACTGTTCAATGAATGCTCTCAGTACTCCTAATTATCTCCCATGTGGAGGTCACCAGAACCAGCAAGTAGAAGATGTTGTTGTGTACTATGAATTCTTTAGCTTTGTAATTAGTTTGTTGTGTACTATGAGTTCTGTAGCTTTGTACTATGAGTTCTTTAGCTTTGTAACTAGTTTGTTGTGTACTATGAGATCTTTAGCTTTGTAACTAGTTTGTTGTGCACTATGAGATCTTTAGCTTTGTAACTAGTTTGTTGTGTACTATGAGATCTTTAGCTTTGTAACTATGTTGTTACCTGCTGATGACTAGCTCTTGGACATCATCAGATGAAAAGAAATCCTTCAAAATTATGCATGTCCTTTTGCCTTCCAGAGATTGCCTTTTACGTAATTACAAATGTTAATAAAAGGATGGGGCAGAAAGGGAGAAAGGGAATGATTAAAATGAGAGTATAGAAATCAAAATGTTGAAATGTGAAAGACTCGTCCTACGGAAGCTAACGACTGGAAACAAATCTACAGTGATTACAATTTCACTTTTAAGAAATCCCTAATTTGTAGCTCAGTGCCACACTAGTCTAAAAAGCTCAAACTTCCATACATCATAGAAGGGTTAATATGAGAGAGAGAGAGGGGAGAGAGAGAGAGAGAGAGGAGAGAGAGAGAGAGAGAGAGAGAGGGGGGGGGGAGCTATGACAGTATGCATTGTTTCATTTTCTTCTGGCGCCGATCACGAGGATGCTGTATTTGACCCTGACCTTCGCCACTCCCACTGGCCACGTCATTGGCGTTTGGCATTTGGTCAGACCGAGGCCAGGGCTGACCCCATTGCTGACCCCAGTCCTCAGAGTCACTGGAACTGGAGCACGTGCTGCACACGTCTTGCTCCTGAAGGTCGCGTGGTCTGTCACGCGCCATGTCACGTGGCATGTTGTTGGGTGTATCGTAGGCACGCACTAAGTGCCCATGGGTGTGAACGGTGTCTCTTGGTAGGACCCGACCCGAGCAAGAGGCATGACGAGAGGTACTAGGCTGATGAGGGGCGTGTGTCTGATGAGGATGACGGGCAGGTTGAGGAGCATTAGACTGATGAGGATGACGGGCAGACTGAGGGGCATGGGACTGATGAGGATGATGGGCAGGTTGAGGGGCATCAGACCGATGAGGATGACGGAGAGGCTGAGGTGCATGAGTATGACGACTGTAACATCCGGGATGACCGGCACACAAAGGACGAAGATTGCCGACCACCGCGGATCGCCCATCAAGGGACTGGGAACGACGTCGCCCTCGAAGTTCAGCTGCTGACGTGGCTGTGCGCAGGGAATGGGCTTGGCCGTCGGCCCCAGCAGGGTTTCTCCGTTGGTCACTCAGCTGCCTGGCAACTGGCGGTGATCTATCGATAAGGTGACCTTGACCCTGGCGCTGGACTATTTCAAAGGGTATTCTGGGAAGTAGGCGCACGTTGTAACAGGCCGTGTCAGAGTAGGGGGATCTGACGTCATCAGAGTAGCGTATACTGGTGCTGGAACTGGGTGAGGGGAGTGAGGAGTTTCGTGCAACGCTCAGATCTGAAGTGCTTAATCTGCCCTGCGCCAGCCTGTAGTTGGCGGAGACAAATCTGTCGTGTGCCATTCTGAAATCTGAAGCGACAAGTCTGTCCTGTGCTGTTCTAAGATCTGAAGCGACAAGTCTGTCCTGTGCTGTTCTAAGATCTGAAGCGACAAGTCTGTCCTGTGCTATTCTAAGATCTGAAGCGACAAGTCTGTCCTGTGCTATTCTAAGATCTGAAGCGACAAGTCTGTCCCGTGCTTTCTAGATCTTGAACTGACACCTCTGTCACCTGCGTTCAAGTACGCCCAGTCTGTCCGTGCATTCAGATGAGCGACAAGTCTTCCAATGCTATTCTAAGATCATAGTGACGTCTCGCCGGTCGCCACTGTCTGAGACGGACTGACGCTGAGTCCGTCACGGTAAGTGACGTGCAGGTTGGCCTGTTCCCCGGAGGCCGAGGGCAGGTCTCCAACTTCACGAGGCAATGAGACAAGCGGTGCGGTGCGAGCTGCTGTGGCAACGACGTTGCCGCGTCCGCACGTCACGGACAGAGTGAGGTTGCCCTGTGCGGCAGAGGGGCAGGCAGGCCGTCCTCACCGTGAGCGAGACAGCGGTGCCGGGAGATCCTGGAGGCTGCGTTGGCCCGTCTCTTCACGGAGGAAGAGGCGGGGTTCTCCCTGCCGCAGCGGGATGCTAGCCCCCTTCACCTGCCAACACGGAGGAACAAGGGGTGGCGAGCCGTCTGTCGGAGGAGGTGAGGGAGGCGGGGAGGGTGTACCGGTCACGCAGAACTTGGTGGATGTCAGCGCCGCCTTCCTGCAACAAGGAGGACAAGGGCGAGGTCAGGCGCTCTGAGGACTGCACGTCCGACCCGTAGTCCTCGGACCTCCTGGGGGTCTGGGTCTGCATGCAGCCAGCAGCGCTGCAGGCCACCGAACAGTAGATCACTCCGCTCTTCGGCAGAAAGGGCTTCCCCAGCAAACAGACCTGCACACACACACACACACACACACCACACACACACACACACACACACACACACACCACACACACACACACACACACACACACACACACACACACACACACACACACACACACACACACACACACACACACACACACGGCGTTTATGTAAAAAGTCTCAGTTCCTTGCCTAGTGATTGATCATACTCTGACATATTCTTATGATGTATGTACAGATAAACAATAACTGACCTTCCTGTTCATCTTTTTCCTCTGACATATTCTTATGATGTATGTACAGATAAACAATAACTGACCTTCCTGTTCCTCTTTTTACTCTGACATATTCTTATGATGTATGTACAGATAAACAATAACTGACCTTCCTGTTCCTCTTTTTACTCTGACATATTCTTATGATGTATGTACAGATAAACAATAACTGACCTTCCTGTTCCTCTTTTTACTCTGACATATTCTTATCATGTATGTACAGATAAACAATAACTGACCTTCCTGTTCCTCTTTTTACTCTGACATATTCTTATCATGTATGTACAGATAAACAATAACTGACCTTCCTGTTCATCGTTTCCAGTAAAATTTCAGAAAGGCACAGTTCTTCCTATTTGTAAATCTCAAAATTCTACAGATCCACCAAATCATTGACCAGTATCAATTTGATCCATTTTACCAAAGA
>CM031606.1:2396102-2453194 GCA_018398815.1 Conus ventricosus
GACGATTTAAAACCATCTCAGCTACACATCACAGGACCATTTAAAACCATCTCAGCTACACATCACAGGACGATTTAAAACCATCTCAGCTACACATCACAGGAGGATTTAAAACCATCTCAGCTACGCATCACAGGACGATTTAAAACCATCTCAGCTACACATCACAGGACGATTTGAAACCATCTCAGCTACACATCACAGGACGATTTAAAACCATCTCAGCTACACATCACACCATCTCAGCTACACATCACACCATCTCAGCTACACATCACACCATCTCAGCTACACATCACACCATCTCAGCTACACATCACACCATCTCAGCTACGCATCACAGGACATAATAAAACAATGTGAGAAAATGTCTTTCAGATTTAAATCTTCAAAAAAATTATTCCAACTGGAAATAGCAGTTGGGGTGCTTCCGTTTTATTCAACATATTCTGTATTAGTTTACTACTTTTTTTTAAAATACACGACCAAGTTTTACCCTCTGAAGGTGTATACCTATTTGTCAAAATTACTCGTATCTAATTTTTGACAGTATGCTCGCAATGCATTCAAAACGCCTTTATATATGAAGAAGTTTGTTCATTATGAGTCATGAAGGTACCATCACCATTTATCAACTGTTTCACAAAGATGATATTATGATTATACCACTCTTGCATGTAAACCACCTTTAGGTCCCTCAATACATGAGCACCGTGTTGAATATATTCTGCTATGAACTCATAAACTGTCGTTGGACAGAATTTCACACAGAGTTTCTGTTGTTGTTGTTGTGTTGTTGTTGTTGTTGTGTTGTTGTGTTGTTGTTGTTGTTGTTGTTGTTGTTATTGTTGTTGTTGTTGATGTTGTTGTTGTAGTGTTTCACAAGATTTTTCCAAAACAAATTGTCAACTTTCTTTAAAACCACATTTGCATACCCAGCACCAAAATGTCCGTACCTTGCCAACTCTGGGTACATATTAATGATAAAATCCTTCCACTCAGATTCATCCAAGAGTCTTCTCAGCCAGCCTGTTTTCATGGAGGACAAGAGTGATCTAATATTTTTCATTCTCAATCCTCCTTCACTATATTAATGGAACACAACACTTTTCTTTATCAAGCTATGCTTCCCATTCCATAAAAATGTCACCAGTTCATTTTCCATTGCAGCAATGAAATCATCTGGTGGGTCAGGCAAATTAATCAACAACTGTACAATTTTTGACAAAACCAAGGTTTTAATTACTGATATTTTCCAAAAGGTTTTAACTGTTGTTTTCTCCAAAAATTCAAAATTCTTTTCACTGCAAAAAGCTTGTCTTCAAGGTGAATCCTACTGATATTTGTGGTTTCAATTGAAAACAACACTCCTAAAAATTTTGAAAGTACCAGGGTTCCAAACAAAATTTTTGTCCCTCATGTATCGAATATTTGAATTTTCCTATTCCCAATCCAACGAACCTGGCTTTTGTCAAAGTTTATCTTTAAACCAGAAATTTCAGCAAATAAAACCAGAGATCTTTTTTTCATCTGGCAAGGCGTTATGACAGCAGGACATATAAATGGGCAGGTTTGTTATGACATCAGAGCATATTACCTGACCGGCATGTTATGACATCAGAGCATATTACCTGACCGGCATGTCATGACATCAGAGCATATTACCTGACCGGCATGTCATGACGTCAGAGCATATTACCTGACCGGCATGTCATGACGTCAGAGCATATTACCTGACCGGCATGTCATGACGTCAGAGCATATTACCTGACCGGCATGTCATGACGTCAGAGCATATTACCTGACCGGCATGTCATGACGTCAGAGCATATTACCTGACCGGCATGTCATGACGTCAGAGCATATTACCTGACCAGCATGTCATGACGTCAGAGCATATTACCTGACCGGCATGTCATGACATCAGAGCATAACCGCCGGGCAGCATGACCAAGCATTTACTGCCGCATGTCATGACGTTAAGAAAAAAAAGCCGGGCCGGGCAGTTATAGATTTCCTGACCGGCTTTCATAGTCGAGCGTATTACCTCCCGGCAGTCATGACCGAGCGATTACCTCCCCGGGCATTCAGACACCAGAGCATACACCGACCGGCATTTAGACATCAGAGCTAAAATTATTACCTGAATGTGGACTTTAAAGCGGGCGGTGGGAATGCCAGTGCTGCTTATCATGAGTCAGTACCCATCAAGGCCAATGCGATTCCCACACGTTCACAAAATGTGCGAAGAGCTGGCAAGCACGTGCAACAGTAGGCGCCTCCTCCCGCAGCATGTAGCGCCGCCCCCCATTGCTGCTGAAAATGGCACACGTGAAGTGCCGCATGTGCCACTCCGCCCGTCCCCCCCGTGCACTCCCGTGAAGAGATCTGCAACCGGGAGTGGCGTTACAATTATCTGAAATGGTCTTTTGGGTGGGGGCTGATTAGCACACGCACACACACACACACAACACACACACACACACACACCACACACGCACACGCAACACGCACCACGCACCACCACGCACGCACGCACGCCCACGCACACACACACAACACACACCACACGATGATTTTATTAAGATGAAGGCATTTTGACTGAAAGCAATTTTAAACATCTACAGATTTACGAAATTCAACCGGTTTTTTAATTATCATAGACACGCTGAGTGCAAAAACATTTTTATACGGACATTTACTGATCCTATAACTACTACGGGTTTGCTAGCTGGCATTATAACACTTACAACACGCTGAGGTAAAACAACACTGCAGACTTTTGATTGGCATGACAAGTTGTACAGACAAATTACAAAATGACACAATAATGATCTACAGACAAAAAGTCTGGTATTCTTAGCTTCCACGACACTTTAAAAAAAATTACAATGAAACGGACACAGTGAGTGATATCTTGAAATCTCCTCAGGGTGCTGGGGGATTTTTTTTATTATCCAAGAACCAAGAGTGGTTTTAGTTTCAAAATTAACACCGGGAAACACACATCGTTAATCACAAATGTTAGTCACACACGAAAGCTTCCCAAAAGCCTTTAACCATTTTTAGACATTCACCACGTCTTTACCAAAATATCAAATCTGTAGTCTCACAACTTTAGCACATAACGAGCACCAGTCACCGCATGTTTCAACATACAAACAAGACTTTTTCATCACAGTTCTTTAGTGAATTTCTACAGTTTTACCCTCTCTGTCGTTCATCAACTACTTCAGGTTATTCTACATCACCCCTTCTCGGGCGTTCATCAAATACTTTTGTGTTTTTTTTGTTGTTTTCGTACCCGGGGTAAAAGACCCAGGGGTCATCCAAACGCCGAAACTTTGAACACTATGGTACAAAATGCATCAGCTGGGGAGGGAGAACATTACTTTGGTGACCGTTTTTGATTACCCCTACACATGGGCGGGCCACCCCCCCGACGTTCGGGGGATTTTAGAGACTGATAATTGTTATGCTAGGAGTTTGCCCACAACTGAAGAAAAACCCCGCATAACTATGCAGACAATAACATTTTGATGTAGCCTTGGTGTTCTAGCCTATGCAATTAGCCTGACACAACCTTAAGCCAAGGCAGGTATCTTTAGTGTCATTTCTACAGTTCACCTGTCTCTGGTCGTTCATAAAGTATCTTTATGTCATTTCTACAGTCCCCGCCTGTCTCTGGTCGTTCATCAAGTACTTTAGTGTCATTTCTACAGTTCACCTGTCACGGGTCGTTCATCAAGTACTTAGTGTCATTTCTACAGTCACCGGCCTGTCTCTGGCCCGTTCATCAAGTATCTTTAGTGTCATTTCTACAGTTCACCTGTCTCTGGTCGTTCATCAAGTATTTTTTAGTGTCATTTCTACAGTTCACCTGCCCTCTGGTCGTTCATCTAGATCTTCAGTGTCATTTTCTACAGTTCACCTGTCTCTGGTCGTTCATCAAGTATCTTCAGTGTCATTTCTACAGTTCACCTGTCTTTTGGTCTTTCATCAAGTATTTTCAGTGTCATTTCTACAGTTCACCTGCCCTCTGTCGTTCATCAAGTATCTTTATGTCATTTCTAACAGTTCACCTGTCTCTGGTCGTTCATCAAGTATCTTAGTGCATTTCTACAGTTCACCTGCTCTGGTCGTTCATCAAGTACTTCAGTGCCCATTTCTACATTTTCACCTGTCTCTGGTCGTTCATCAAGAAATTTTCATGTCATTTCACAGTTCACCTGTCTCTGGTCGTTCATCAAGTATCTTCAGTGTCATTTCTACAGTTCACCTGTCTCGGGTCGTTCATAAAGTATCTTCAGTGTCATTTCTACAGTTCACCTGTTTTTGGTCTTTCCCTCAGAATCTTTATGTCATTTCTACAGTTCACCTGTCTTTGGTCGTTCATCAAGTATCTTTAGTGTCATTTCTCTACAGTTCACCTGTCTCTGGTCGTTCATCAAGTATCTTTAGTCATCCACCTCATGTGTTCAGAATGCCGCCACTGCTCTTTAATTATCATATGTCGTCAAAACAATATATCACATGTCCTCAGACATTCATCACAAATTATGCCGTAGATCAGGTGGTCCTTAATCATATGTTATATATTCATTACATCTCTTTGATCATCCGTCATATGTCTCTACTCATTGTGTCTTCAGTTATCACATGTCTTCAGTTATCACATGTCTTCAGTCATCACATGTCTTCAGTCATCACATGTCTTCAGTTATCACATGTCTTCAGTTATCACATGTCTCAGTCATCACATGTCTTTTGTCATCACATGTCTTCAGTTATCACGTCTTCAGTTATCACATGTCTTCACTCATCACATGTCTTCAGTCATCACATGTCTTCAGTTATCATGTCTTCAGTCATAGCATGTCTTCAGTTATCACATGTCTTCAATCATTACATGTCTTCAGTCATCACATGTCTTCAGTCATCACATGTCTTCAGTTATCACATGTCTTCAGTTATCACATGTCTTCAGTTATCACATGTCTTCAGTTATCATGTCTTCAGTCATAGCATGTCTTCAGTCATCACATGTCTTCAGTTATCACATGTCTTCTGTCATCACATGTCTTCAGTCATCACATGTCTTCAGTCATCACATGTCTTCTGTTATCACATGTCTTCAGTTATCATGTCTTCAGTTATCACATGTCTTCAGTTATCATGTCTTCAGTTATCACATGTCTTCTGTCATTACATGTCTTCTGTTATCACATGTCTTCTGTTATCACATGTCTTCAGACATCACATGTCTTGAGTTATCACATGTCTTCAATCATCACATGTCTTCTGTTATCACATGTCTTCAGTTATCACATGTCTTCAGACATCACATGTCTTCAGTTATCACATGTCTTCAATCATCACATGTCTTCTGTTATCACATGTCTTCAGTTATCACATGTCTTCAATCATCACATGTCTTCTGTTATCACATGTCTTCAGTTATCACATGTCTTCAATCATTACATGTCTTCTGTTATCACATGTCTTCTGTTATCACATGTCTTCAGAATCACATGTCTTCAGTTATCATGTCTTCTGTCATTACATGTCTTCAGTTATCACATGTCTTTAGTTATCACATGTCTTCAGTTATCATGTCTTCAGTCATCACATGTCTTCTGTCATCACATGTTTTCAGTTGTCACATGTCTTCAGTCATCACATGTCTTCAATCATCACATGTCTTCAGTCATCACATGTCTTGAATCATCACATGTCTTCAGTCATCACATGTCTTCAATCATCACGTCGTTTGTCATAACCTATCTTAAGTCATATGTGACACATCTTTTGACATGGCATGTCTTGATCATTGCATCTTAATCACCCTTGCTTTCATTCATGGCATGCCTTTCGTCATTCGTCATGCGTTTGATTCATCCATTAATGAATTAGGTGTAGTGACCCTTGACGTGACAGCAAACACACAGAAACATGGTGGGCAGTTACCCAACCTCATCACAGGCAGCACAGCGGGGTTTGAACCTCTGGGCGTGATGCCGACCACAGTACAGGATCCCCTGGTGCTGGAAGTACAGCAGGTCCACCAGGAGCTCCCTGCACGCGCAGCACGTGAAGCAGGCAGGGTGCCACACCCTCTCCGGCCCCGCTCGTGCCGCCCTCACCGCTATCTCCCCCGCCTGCAGTTCCTGTCGACACTGCAAACATACCGGGGTGAATTCTACAGTCCAAACACACCCCGCATGCCCACAAACCGGTAAGACTGGATTATTCCTTGTAGCAATCAAACAACAGTTATTCTCTATACAAAGCATCTTTTTATGGTGTGTGTGTGTGTGTGTGTGTGTGTGCGTGCGTGCGTGTGTGCGTGCGTGCGTGCATGCGTGCGTGCGTGCGTGCGTGCGTGCGTGCGTGCGTGTGTGTGTGTGTGTGTGTGTGTGTGTGTGTGTGTGTGTGTGTGTGTGTGTGTGTGTGTGTTTGTTTACTTTAACTAGCCAGTCCCCACTCCAACCTATATACCATGGAACCTAATAAGTGTCCTCTTCTCAGGTGGCCCTCATGACAGCCCCCCCCCCCCCCCCCAACACCCCCATATCTCGACAATATGGGTGATGACAACGAGGCCACATGATCAGCCACGTGACGTTCATCGCAGCCCCTGCGCCAGGACAATGAGGGATATGGTGACATAGCAACATGACTGACCAGGTGTTCCTAATAGCAACCCCCGATCATGTACAATGAGGGTGACTTAGCAACATGACTGACCAGGTGTCCCTCATAGCAACCCCCGATATTGTACAATGAGGGTGACATAGCAACATGACTGACCAGGTATCCCTCATAGCAACCCCCGATATTGTACAATGAGGGTGACATAGCAACATGACTGACCAGGTGACCCTCATAGCAACCCCCGATATTGTACAATGAGGGTGACATAGCAACATGACTGACCAGGTGTCACTCATAGCAACCCCCGATATTGTACAATGAGGGTGACATAGCAACATGACTGACCAGGTGTCCCTCATAGCAACCCCCGATATTGTACAATGAGGGTGACATAGCAACATGACTGACCAGGTGTCCCTCATAGCAACCCCCGATATTGTACAATGAGGGTGACATAGCAACATGACTGACCAGGTGTTCCTCATAGCAACCCCCGATATTGTACAATGAGGGTGACATAGCAACATGACTGACCAGGTGTCCCTCATAGCAACCCCCGATATTGTACAATGAGGGTGACATAGCAACATGACTGACCAGGTGTTCCTAATAGCAACCCCCGATCTTGTACAATGAGGGTGACATAGCAGCATGACTGACCAGGTGTCCCTCATAGCAACCCCCGATATTGTACAATGAGGGTGACATAGCAACATGACTGACCAGGTGTTCCTAATAGCAACCCCCGATCATGTACAATGAGGGTGACTTAGCAACATGACTGACCAGGTGTCCCTCATAGCAACCCCCGATATTGTACAATGAGGGTGACATAGCAACATGACTGACCAGGTGACCCTCATAGCAACCCCCGATATTGTACAATGAGGGTGACATAGCAACATGACTGACCAGGTGTTCCTCATAGCAACCCCCGATATTGTACAATGAGGGTGACATAGCAACATGACTGACCAGGTGTTCATCATAGCAACCCCCGATATTGTACAATGAGGGTGACATAGCAACATGACTGACCAGGTGTCCCTCATAGCAACCCCCGATATTGTACAATGAGGGTGACATAGCAACATGACTGACCAGGTGTCCCTCATAGCAACCACCGATATTGTACAATGAGGGATATGGTGACATAGCACAATGACTGACCAGGTGACCCTCATAGCAACCCCCGATATTGTACAATGAGGGTGACATAGCACAATGACTGACCAGGTGTCCCTCATAGCAACCCCCGATATTGTACAATGAGGGTGACATAGCAACATGACTGACCAGGTGTTCCTCATAGCAACCCCCGATCATGTACAATGAGGGTGACATAGCAACATGACTGACCAGGTGTCCCTCATAGCAACCCCCGATCATGTACAATGAGGGTGACATAGCAACATGACTGACCAGGTGTCCCTCATAGCAACCCCCGATCATGTACAATGAGGGTGACATAGCAACATGACTGACCAGGTGTCCCTCCTAGCAACCCCCGATCTTGTACAATGAGGGATATGGTGACATAGCACCATGACTGACCAGGTGTCCCTCATAGCAACCCCCGATATTGTACAATGAGGGTGACATAGCAACATGACTGACCAGGTGTTCCTCATAGCAACCCCCGATATTGTACAATGAGGGTGACATAGCAACATGACTGACCAGGTGTTCCTCATAGCAACCCCCGATATTGTACAATGAGGGTGAGATAGCAACATGACTGACCAGGTATCCCTCATAGCAACCCCCGATATTGTACAATGAGGGTGACATAGCAACATGACTGACCAGGTGTCCCTCATAGCAACCCCCGATATTGTACAATGAGGGTGATATAGCAACATGACTGACCAGGTGACCCTCATAGCAACCCCCGATATTGTACAATGAGGGTGACATAGCAACATGACTGACCAGGTGTTCCTAATAGCAACCCCCGATATTGTACAATGAGGGTGACATAGCAACATGACTGAGCAGGTGTTCCTCATAGCAACCCCGGATCTTGTACACTGAGGGTGACATAGCAACATGACTGACCAGGTACTTAACAGTAACCCCCGATATTGTACAATGAGGGTGACATAGCAACATGACTGACCAGGTGTTCCTAATAGCAACCCCCGATATTGTACAATGAGGGTGACATAGCAACATGACTGACCAGGTGTCCCTCATAGCAACCCCCGATATTGTACAATGAGGGTGACATAGCAACATGACTGACCAGGTGACCCTCATAGCAATCCCCGATATTGTACAATGAGGGTGACATAGCAACATGACTGACCAGGTGTTCCTCATAGCAACCCCCGATATTGTACAATGAGGGTGACATAGCAACATGACTGACCAGGTGTTCATCATAGCAACCCCCGATATTGTACAATGAGGGTGACATAGCAACATGACTGACCAGGTGTTCCTCATAGCAACCCCCTGATATAGTACAATGAGGGTGACATAGCAACATGACTGACCAGGTGTTCCTCATAGCAACCCCCGATATTGTACAATGAGGGTGACATAGCAACATGACTGACCAGGTGTTCCTCATAGCAACCCCCGATATTGTACAATGAGGGTGACATAGCAACATGATTGACCAGGTGTTCCTCATAGCAACCCCCGATATTGTACAATGAGGGTGACATAGCAACATGACTGACCAGGTGTTCCTCATAGCAACCCCCGATATTGTAGAATGAGGGTGACATAGCAACATGACTGACCAGGTGTTCCTCATAGCAACCCCCGATATTGTACAATGAGGGTGACATAGCAACATGACTGACCAGATGTTTCTCATAGCAACCCCCGATATTGTACAATGAGGGTGACATAGCAACATGACTGACCAGGTGTTTCTCATAGCAACCCCGGATCTTGTACAATGAGGGTGATATAGCTAAATGACTGACCAGGTACCTAACAGCAACCCCCGATCTTGTACAATGAGGATGATGGTGACAAAGCAACATAACTCACCAAGTGTTCCTTTGCACAGACCTGTCTTTAACAATGGTCGTGATAATAACATACCTTCGACAGTGGTAGTGAAGGAGACATCTTAATGATGACATAACTTCAAATAATGAAGGTTATGACGACAAACTTTCAAATAATATTGTTGATGATGACATTGTTAAAAACAATCATGATGTTGATGACATAGCTACCGACAATGATGATGATGACAGAGTCAGAACGATGTTCGTGATGATTACGTAACTGAAATAATATTCGTGATGATGAAATAGCTACAGACAACGATGGTGATGCTGACATATCCAAAACAATGTTGGTGATAAAAACATAGCTAAAGCAAGCGTCGTGATGATGGAACAGCTAATAAATCTATAAACGATGACACATTTGATGACTTAACTAAGAATAGTGACTGTGTTGATGTAAAAAAAAAAGAAGAAGCAAGTAATGATGTTTAGTGATAAGAAGGCTAAACGCAATGATGGTAAGGATAACATAACCTACAAACATTGATAATGATCAAGTTACAGCTTAAAGAAAACGATGGTGATGATGACATAGCTACAAACAAACAATGATGTTGGTGATTACATAGCTGTGAACAATGATGGTGATGATGACATATCTACAAACAATGATGGTATAACAAAGCAACTGTAAACAATGGTACTGATTATGACAAGTAAAAAATAGGCGATGTTCACGATAATCGTAATGGTGTTGATGATGACATTGGTGGCGATAATGACAACGCTTCATGACGATAATGACAAAGCTTCACACGGTCATAAAACGGATGACTTACATTTTCGCACAAGCTGGCGCCAGTGGATTTTGACTGTAACACGATGACGTCTCCTCGACCGAAGGCTTCCCGTTTCCGGAAGAGGTTGAACATGCGCAACTCCTGCTTCTCCGTGTCTGACAGAGCCGTACAATGCCGCACGTCGCTGTCCTGAGGAGGCAGCTGCTGCAGTAACTGACGTAAGCGCCATTTTTGACCCTCACTGTTCAGATGCGGCACTTTGTCCTCCGGCAGACAGCGAAAATAGCGGACTACCTGAATGGTTTAGACACAGCAAACGTGGTACCCTGAGACAAAACGACTCTACACAGCATAGACATACATAGTACCCGAACACTATTGACACTGCGTTGATACAGAAATAGACCTAAATACCCGAATAATACATACACATATATACTTGGCACAACCATTGACGGAGACATAAACCTGGTACGCTCAAGATCTATAGCGCTCAAACATTTAGGTCCAGTACGACTGCTTAGGGCATTTGCCTGCAGAGCTGAAAGTCGAGAGATAGAACATCTCGTGGACTTGGATGTCTATGGCTTGAAACCATGTGTGTCTATCCAGCATACAGGGGTATGTGAATCAGACCATGTACCAGGAAAGGTCAAACTAGGAAAGGTCAAATCGGCGACAAGAGAGAGATGAGCTCCGCCTACCATCACGTTGTGACCAAGACATGGCGAATTTCTAGCAGTTCACACCCAGATTAACTAGCGTGCGTGCGTGCCTGTGTGTGTCTGTGTTTGTGTGTGGGTGCGTGCGTGCGTGCGTGCCGCGCGTGCGTGCGTGAGTGCATGAGTGCGTGTGGGTAGGTGTGTGCGTGCGTGCGTGCGTGCGTGCGTGCGTGCGTGCGTGCGTGTGTGTGTGTGTGTGTGTGTGTGTGTGTGTGTGTGTGTGTGTGTGTGTGTGTGTGTGTGTGTGTGTGTGTGGTGTGTGTGTGTGTGTGTGTGTGTGTGTGTGTTTTGTCTCTGTGTGTGCTTGTGTGTCTGTATGTCTGTGTTTGAGTGATCAATGGGGATGGGATCCGGAGGGGGGAGAAGAGGGGAGGGAAGAGGGGCCTTGCTGACCAACAGACAAAGAGTGAATGGAGATACCTGTTGAGGATTCAGTCCCTACCTGTTGAGGATTCAGTCCCGGGGGAACCCAGGTGTAGTCATCCAAAGAATAGCCGCTGTCCACACAGGCCCTGGCTCCTCTCTCTCCTTCCTCCGCTCCCTTCTCCAGCTGCAAGCCGGAGGTCAAGTCGTCTCCCCTACCTTCCCCTGTCGGTCCTCCTCCTCCACCGCCTCCTCCTCCTCCTCCTCCTCCTTCTCCTGCCCGTTCCTCTCTTCTCCCCCATCCTTCTTCGCCTCTTCCTTCTCTGTCAGACATGGCGTGCCGTGTTTCTGTCAGACATGGCGTGCCGTGTTCACGGACACTCTCTGACGGTTGAAGAAGCTGTGGCGGGAGTGATGGTGCTTAGAGCGGGGCCGACCGCAGAGCTAGCGACAGGCCTGAAAGCACAATATGAAACCAGACGGCAGATGTGAATGTCTTCAATGACAGAACTGAGATCAGGCTAAAACAAACTGTAGTCTGGATGCCTTTAATGACAGGAGCGAACACAGGCAAAAACAGACTGTAAGTCTGAATGCCTTCAATGATTACTTTGACATCAGGTGAACTAACTGTAGGTCTGAATGTCTTCGCTGACATGGCTGAAATCGGGTTAAACCAGGCTGTAGGTCTGCATACTGTCAATGTCAGATTAAACCGACTGAAGGTGTAAATGTCTTCTCTGAAAGGGCTCAAATCAGGTTCAAAACAGATTGTAGGTCTGAACGTCTTCACCTTCAGGACTGAAGTCAAGCTAAACTGACTGTAGGTTTAAATGTCTTCACTCCCGCGTCAAATTCACAACGAAGGGATGGAGACACAAGGCCAAATACAAGACGTAAGACATACAACAATTCTAAAGCAAGATTCCTGTCTCCTGGCTTTCACCATTTCTACGCAGACGACACCCAAGTTTAAAAAAGTGACATTCCTGAAAATTGGTTCTCTCTTCTGCATAAAACATCTGCCTGCTTCGGTGACACCCACAGTTGGATGACTCAGCAACTTACAGTCAATGCTGACAAAACCAACCCGTGCTCTTTGGAATCAAATAACAACTCTCTGCCGTCTCTGTTGATTTAATCAATCTCGACAGCACATCCGTCTCCCTTTCTGCCTCGGTCAAGGACCTTGGTGTTATTTTCCACAGCATACACGAATTTTCTCTCTGGTCAGTATGCTACTCTTTCCTATAGCGCATCAGTTATGTCTGGAAATATTTGTCCGCTGTCGCTACATCTGAATTGGTTACTTCCCTCATTCTCACTTACATTGACTGCTGTAACTCTTGTTTCTTTCTCGTTTGCCTTCATCATCCATCAATTCCCTTCAACCGGTATGAATTCCTGTCATTGCTATAACTCGTGTTTCTTTCTCGTTTGCCTTCATCATCCATCAACTCCCTTCAACCGGTATGAATTTCTGTCATTGCTATAACTCTTGTTTCTTTCTCGTTTGCCTTCACCATCCATCAACTCCCTTCAACCAGTATGAATTTCTGTCATTCGATACGTCTTTAAGAAAGGAAAAAGGACTGAAGGCATCACTTCCCTCTTGCAGGCTTTCCTCTGGCTGCTGTCTCACTAAGGATCAAGTACAAGATCAATACTCTCTGCTCTCTGCTGTGAAGGCATTCATAGCTCTGTTCTTTTCTATCCCTTTGGCTGTCTTAACCTGAACATCCCATGACATTCTGTATGTTCATCACTAAGGATCAAGTACAAGATGAAAACTCTCTGCTGTGAAGGCGTTCATAGCTCTGTTCTTTTCTATCCCTTTGACTGTCTTAACCTGGACATCCCATGACACTCTGCACGTTCCACGTTAGGCCCCTCTGCTTTTGAATCTTCAGATTAAAATCATCCACTGTTGGACTCCGCTCTTTCTGTGTCTCTGACCATCAGATTAAAATCATCAACTGTTGGACTCCGCTCTTTCTGTGTCTCTGACCACATACCTGGAACCAGCTTCTTCTTCCTCTTCGTCAAAAAAAGCCTTTTGGTTCTTTTAAATGAGACCGTAGACCTTCCTTCCCCTGTTTACTCTCTACTACCTTCCCCACCGTTCCATTTGTTTATTTCACTTTTTCTTTCTTTTGGTTCTCGCGTGCGCCTACAACTCTATTAGTGTTAAACGTGTGTCCAGATGACGTGTGCAAGTGCTTTAAAGTGCTCTTTTAGCACAATGGTTAGCGTTATATCAACACTATCATCATCATCATCATCATCATCATCATCATCATCATCATCATCATCATCATCATCATCATCCATCATCATCATCATCATCATCATCATCATCATTGTCGTCGTCGTCGTCGTCGTCGTCGTCGTCGTCGTCGCCGCCGTTGTCGTTGTCGTTGTCACCATTACAGCTTTTTTGTCTTCAAATCATTATCGAGATTAAGACTGATGCTTAGCCAGTGCATTCACTACTTGCGACTAGGCCAGAGCAAAGAGAGAGAGAAACAAAAAAAAGTCCAGACATGACAGGAATAAAACGACGATGGCTTATTGCCTCAATTTCTCATGTCTTTTTAAAAAGAGACAGAAAGAGAAAGATAAAAAGTTGATGGTTGGGAGGAGGAAGGGAGGAGGCAGATGCACACGATAAGACAAATCAATATTTTCTAGGATGATAAAAAGCATTTGGGATGTTGTTTTTGTGTCTTTGTTTGGTTTGGGCTTTGCGTTTTTAACCCACGATTTTTGTGTCTTTCCAGCTGTCTCTGCTGCTCACAGTATAGAACAATAAAGACAATATTCTTTGAAAAAAATAGTTATGCGCGTGATGTAACGTACCAGTTGGTGAGCAAGAAAATAAAAGAAATGAACATAACTTAATAGATGCACACATCAACATCTACACCATGTCATTGTAAATAAAGATATAGAGGAGAGCAGTGATATCGTTCACAGGGAAAGAAGGCAGTGAAATTGTTGTTCGAAAAGAAAAAGAGCAGTGACATTCTTCACGAAAAAAGAGCAATGGCATTTTTTGACACGAAATACAACGGTGTCATTATTCTTTAAAAAAAAAAAAAAAAAAAAAACAGAAAAGAAAAGAAACACGGTGACATATATCATAGGAAAGAGAACAGTGCCATTGTTCAACAAAAGAAAACGGGTATAGTTTTTTTTGTTGTTTTTTTGTTTGTTTGTTTGTTTTTCAACAGGAGGACTGCAGTGCCATGATTCAACAGGAAAGACAGTAGCGTCGTTGTTCCCCAGGAAAAAATACACTAATATTATAGTTCCGTTGTTATCACAGGAAAGAATACACTAATATTATAGTTCCGTTGTTATCACAGGAAAGAATACACTAATATTATAGTTCCGTTGTTATCACAGGAAAGAATACACTAATATTATTAGTGCCGTTGTTATCACAGGAAAGAATACACTAATATTATTAGTGCCCTTGTTATCAAGGAAAGAATACACTAATATTATTAGTGCCGTTGTTATCACAGGAAAGAATACACTAATATTATTAGTGCCGTTGTTATCACAGGAAAGAATACACTAATATTATTAGTGCCGTTGTTATCACAGGAAAGAATATACTAATATTATTAGTGCTCTTGTTATCACAGGAAAGAATACACTAATATTATTAGTGCCCTTGTTATCACAGGAAAGAATACACTAATATTATTAGTGCCGTTGTTATCACAGGAAAGAATACACTAATATTATTAGTGCCCTTGTTATCACAGGAAAGAATACATTAATATTATTAGTGCCGTTGTTATCACAGGAAAGAATATACTAATATTATTAGTGCCGTTGTTATCACAGGAAAGAATACACTAATATTATTAGTGCCGTTGTTATCACAGGAAAGAATATACTAATATTATTAGTGCCGTTGTTATCACAGGAAAGAATATACTATATTATTAGTGCCGTTGTTCCCCAGAAGAAAAAAAACTAATATTATTAGTGCCGTTGTTATCACGGAAAGAATATACTGATATTATTAGTGCCGTTGTTATCACAGGAAAGAATACACTAATATTATTAGTGCCGTTGTTATCACAGGAAAGAATATACTAATATTATTAGTGCCGTTGTTATCACAGGAAAGAAATACTGATATATTCACACAATAATTCATAAGTGGACATTTTGACAGCACAGACACCATGATATTGATCGGTTAGCTGGAAAAGAATGCTAACAATATTCAGCTGGAAAGAGACAGCACAGACACCACTGATATTGATCGGTTAGCTGGAAAGGGAATGCTAACAATATTCAGCTGGAAAGAGACAGCACAGACACCACTGATATTGATCGGTTAGCTGGAAAGGGAATGCTAACAATATTCAGCTGGAAAGAGACAGCACAGACACCACTGATATTGATCGGTTAGCTGGAAAGGGAATGCTAACAATATTCAGCTGGAAAGAGACAGCACAGACACCACTGATATTGATCGGTTAGCTGGAAAGGGAATGCTAACAATATTCAGCTGGAAAGAGACAGCACAGACACCACTGATATTGATCGGTTAGTTGGAAAGGGAATGCTAACAATATTCAGCTGGAAAGAGAGCACCGGCATTGTTCAAAAGGAAAGCGAACACTGACGATGTTCAGTCAGAAAGAGAATATTGTCATTGTTCAACAACAAAGAGAGCGCTCACATATTTCGGCAAGAGAAATAGTAACGACATCATTCATCAGTAACCAAAGCACCGACATTCTTATGCAGGAGAGAGATCAGCGACATTGTTTAACAAGAGAGAAAGCACTCATATTATGTAACGGGAGAGAACAGTGACATTATTCAGAAGAACAAAAACATTGTTGAACTGGAATGAGAGCGGGGCCAATGCTCAAAAGGAAAGAGAGAAATGATATTCCTCAATAGAAAAGCCCGCGACGATATCATTCAGCTGGAGAAAGACCTATGACAGTCTTCAACATGGAAGAGGGAAGTGACATTGTTCACCAGGAAAGAGAACGGTGACATTGGTCAACTGCAAAGAGAACGCACACATTGTTCCCCCCAAAAAGAGAGCAGGGCATTGTTCAACAGATCAGAAAGAAAGCTTTCTTCAGTCTGAATGGCATCAGTGACTTCAGTGACATTGTCCAGGGCGAAAGAGAACAAAGACTTTGTCCAATTAGGAAAAAAGTTGTGACATCATTCAATATGATAGAGAACAGTGACATTATTCGATATGATAGAGAACAGTGACATCATTCAATATGATAGAGAACAGTGGCATTATTCAATATGATAGAGAACAGTGGCATTATTCAATATGATAGAGAACAGTGACATTATTCAATATGATAGAGAACAGTGACAGTCTCCAACAGGAAAGGGAACAGTGACAGTCTCCTACAGGAAAGAGAACAGTGACAGTCTCCTACAGGAAAGGGAACAGTGACAGTCTCCTACAGGGAAGGGAACAGTGACAGTCTCCTACAGGAAAGGGAACAGTGACAGTCTCCTACAGGAAAGGGAACAGTGACAGTCTCCAACAGGAAAGGGAACAGTGACAGTCTCCAACAGGAAAGAGAACAGTGACGGTCTCCAACAGGAAAGAGAACAGTGACAGTCTCCAACAGGAAAGAGAACAGTGACGGTCTCCTACAGGAAAGAGAACAGTGACAGTCTCCTACAGGAAAGAGAACAGTGACAGTCTCCAACAGGAAAGAGAACAGTGACGGTCTCCAACAGGAAAGAGAACAGTGACAGTCTCCAACAGGAAAGGGAACAGTGACGGTCTCCAACAGGAAAGAGAACAGTGACAGTCTCCTACAGGGAAGGGAACAGTGACGGTCTCCAACAGGAAAGAGAACAGTGACAGTCTCCAACAGGAAAGAGAACAGTGACAGTCTCCAACAGGAAAGGGAACAGTGACAGTCTCCTACAGGGAAGGGAACAGTGACGGTCTCCAACAGGAAAGAGAACAGTGACAGTCTCCAACAGGAAAGAGAACAGTGACGGTCTCCTACAGGAAAGAGAACAGTGACAGTCTTCTACAGGAAAGAGAACAGTGACAGTCTCCAACAGGAAAGAGAACAGTGAAGGTCTCCAACAGGAAAGAGAACAGTGACAGTCTCCAACAGGAAAGGGAACAGTGACGGTCTCCAACAGGAAAGAGAACAGTGACAGTCTCCTACAGGGAAGGGAACAGTGACCGTCTCCAACAGGAAAGAGAACAGTGACAGTCTCCAACAGGAAAGAGAACAGTGACAGTCTCCAACAGGAAAGGGAACAGTGACAGTCTCCTACAGGGAAGGGAACAGTGACGGTCTCCAACAGGAAAGAGAACAGTGACAGTCTCCAACAGGAAAGAGAACAGTGACAGTCTCCAACAGGAAAGAGAACAGGAATATTGTTCAGCACGAAGGATGGTACTGATGTTGGTCAACAGGTGAAGAGCAGAGCAATGACATCAGTGATAGAGAACAGAGCATCGACATTCTGTAGCAAGATTGATTAGGAGCAGCGACATTTTGCAACAAGCAGAGCATGGGCGTTGTATAACAGGAAAGATATCAGTGAACATGTTCAACGGAAAAGATAACATTATTCAACAGGAAAGAGAGTCGTAACAATGTTCAACAAGAAAGAGAGCTAGAGAACTGTAATATGTCTCTTCTGGCTCACCCGCTCTCACCCGGCCTTGGCCGGTTTCGAGCTGCCGAGCCAGAAACAGACATATTACAGTTCTCTCCTAGTAAAATATTTCTGACATAAAATCCACACACACACTGCAGGTGAGAGAGAGTGGCTTATGCAGGTTGTTTTTTAAAGGCATGCAGTGAAGCGCGGCACTCCCCAGAGATTTCAATAGAAGCATTCAGAGCAAAGCTAGCGGTCTCCACTCGTGCACCGTTGGATTTGTAAAGCCAGTCAGCAGTTATGAATAGCGATCGATTTCTATTGCCTGCAGTTCTGAATAGCGAGATTTCTATAAGTGGCTGAAAGGATCTTGCTCAGTCATTCCCGCCTTTCATAAAACATATCAAAACATGTTTCTTACCTTCCCCAATCACAAGACTAGACAGAATCAGCTGATTAGTAACAGTGACGACATTTCCGCCCAACACTTGTGTTGTTAGCAACTGCACCTAGCTGTCTTTTCATTTCTCCCGGTGCTGTGGTGGTGTGAAGACGTGACTGTGTGTGATTTCCAGTCAGGAAAGCGTTGTGACTTTAAACTTTGCTGATTGATTCCATGTCTCAAGATAGCATTTTTTCAGAAGAAGAGAGGGTTTTACTAGGTAGTCCTTCTTCACAAGAATTAGCACAGGAAATTAGAGTTTCAAACGCTGCACATCAAGCTCTGTTGGATTATTCTATTCAAGAAACGTCACTTATTTTCCCAATCATGAGTACTGAACCTACTCAACAACCAATACCTCAGTCATCTACTGCATTTACATTGCTGCCTCCATCTGCGTACAATTGGACTGAGGAAGAAAAGCTGTTGTTGCATGAATATTTTGTTTACTTTGGAAAAATGAAAGATGTTGTTACCCAAGCTCAACTGCATGGACCGCAGAAACTGCCAAAAAAACCCAAAAGAAAACTTGAAGCTTTATTCAAAGAAAGGGAAGGTACAATCAAAAAGAGCGGGAAAGAATTTTCAACTCCAGCAGAACTTCATGAATACCTTCTTGCAAACAAAGCTGACATCGGAAAAAAAATAACAAGAGAGGTATTTACAGATAGCCTATTTAACGCTGAAAGTGAAGATGAAATCATCAACAGACTGAAAAGAGGGGTCAGAAACATTCGAAGGCAAGATGCACAAACTATCATGTTCTACATTCAATTTGGGAATTTTTTGAATTTGTGTAAAGATTGGCATGAGACTCGGCAAAAGCAGGGGGAAATACAGCAACATTGGGGAGACTGGTTGAAGGAAAAAACTGGATATTCTGATGACCACGCTAGAAAACTGCGTGCACTTGCAAGTGTACTTTTTGGATTTAAACAGTTTTTTTGTGTTGGGCTTCCTTTAAACTTCTTCCTCAGTAGACTGAACGCAATTAAAGTCATGCTGCAGGTTCCAGAATATGCCGACTACTGGAAACAGATCCCACGTGTGCCAGCCGACTTGGAGCAGCAACATTCACAGTAGAGCGCCTGTCACAAACCACCCAGCAAGGGGAAATGACATGATTCTAAAAATAACGGTTATGCATAACCGGGGCTCTGCTTCAACTTCTTCTTGATCCACATGCTTCAATGCTCCTATTCAACGTCCTGCTTCAAAGGCTGCCTATTTAGGCGGCCACAGAGTGACTTTATTCAACTGTCTTGTTTATTAAATCAAGCTTTTGATAAATGCACTTGGTGGCTGCTTTGAATAATCTTCAGTTGGCAGAGAGACTGACAGCCTGCTTGAATTTACGGTGCTCAAGCGCGAACCATAAACCCCTTTCACATTTCCCATGCAAGCACCTCCCTATCTTGTGTGTGTGTGCGTGCGTGTGTGCGTGCGATCGTGCTTGTATATATGTTGTTATTGTTATTGTTGTTGTTGTTTTGCTGTTTTACTGATGATAAATATATTATATTCTGAACATTCGTTTCTTATAAATAATCAAAGGCGCACGCACACCTCCCACCCCACCTCCCACCCCGCGCATGCACACACTCAAGTCACCCCAAGTCACTTCTAAGTTCTTACTCAAGTTGCCCTCAAGTCATCCTTAAGTCATCCACAAGTTCTTACTTAAGTCATCCTTAAGTCATCCTCAAGTCATCCTCAAGTTGTCCTCAAGTTGTCCTCAAGTCATCCTCAAGTTATCCTCAATTCATCCACAAGTTCTTACTCAAGTCATCCTCAAGTCATCCTCAAGTAGTCCTCAAGTCATCCTCAAGTCATCCACAAGTTCTTACTCAAGTTCTTACTCAAGTTCTTACTCAAGTTACCTCAAGATTGTAATTAAGTCATCCTCTAAGTACAACTAAGTTCTTATTTAAGTTATCTTATAATTATCAAAAAAATACAATCTATGTTTTTATCTTAAATAGTAGATGTCTAATATAGTACACACACGCCTCAAAAAACGCGTCATCGTTGAGGATGTCTTGCTCAGCGTCCTCTGCGCGAAATCGGTCAGCATAGATCTTAATGAAGTTCTTACATCCTAAGCAACCGCATTGATTACAATTCTGGTCTATGGAAATGTCTTTTATAGACTCCATGTCTTTATTTATTGACTCCATCATTTTAAACAAATAATAATCCGCCATGATCTATTTTTATCAAAAAATTTTTAAAATATTATTGCATTATAAATGGATCAAAATGATGTTTTGTTATTGGCGGTTTTGGCGTGCTGTTGTCTTTTTCTGTATTTAGTGGTTCAGGTTGTTTTAACTTCTTTTGTTTTGTTGCCATTGTGTATATATTTTATAACCGTAATAACCGCCCCCAGCAGCAGCAAGGACGCTAAAAATGGCAACAGTTTTAAGTTCAATATTCCATGAAGACTTTGGGGCCTTTGAATCGCATGGAGTTTTTATAGCTGGCATTGAATCAACTTGTTCTGGCGTTGGCGGTGTTATGTTTTCATGATGAGTTATATTCTGTAACATTAATTTTTTTTGTCTGTTCCACTCTGCTAATTTTTTTCCTGCTTTAACACGCCCAGGATGAGGATGCTTTTCACTGGTCCCCACCTGATTCAGTGTTTTCTGATTCTGCTGATTTTCTGGCTTGGTTACTTTCTCCACCTGATTCAATGTTTCCTGATTCTGGTTCTGATGATTTTCCAGCCCGTTCATTTTGAAGGGAAATAAAATCTATATGATTAAAAGTAATTAATCCCATGATTAACGGCGATAACAATGTTCCAAATCTGTAATATAAATCACAGCTTAGAGACTCTAATGACTTTGTTAAAACTGGATCCTGCGTTAAATCATACGTAAGATCTTGTTCAGAATCAATGGGAGCAAATCTACTGACTAGTTTAGTGTACAAACTAAGAACCGTTTGCCCTACACTTTTTACCATTCTTGATCCAAGTTGCGCCTCATACCTGTTGTGATACTTTATAATGTCTTGCGGCGACATCTGTTGAATCTGTTCAATGCTGAATTCAGTTCCGAGGAACTGTTTTGTTTTTCCACATGCTGCCAAAGAATACAACCTCTCCTTTTGGGCATAACAGCTTGGTCATCAACTTCTTCATTTGTAAGTCCAAGACGGATTAGGCCGCTCTGTAGCTCTAGCAGATCATCGCTGTTCATGTTTTTATTAATTATAATTATTTTATTTTTTAAAATGAGCACCGAAAAAACTATTGCCAACCTTGTATACCATTCTGCTGTTATTGGAGGACTAAGTGTAGGATACACAATGCTTGGGAAAAGCTTGTTAAAAATAAAACCGGCAGATCTTGGCAAACTAGACTTTGAGGATTCAGCAAAGCTGATTGCTATTATTACAGCTTCGTTTGCCACGAAAGATTTTCTAGTTAAGCAAGGAATAATTCCAGACAGTATAAATATGTAAAATAAAAAATACATTTATAAAAATGGCTTCACTCGCAATGATGATAGGTGGCGCTGTGGTTAATGCGCTTGCTTTTAGCGGAAGTAATTATGCGTTTAGTAAACTACGGGACGACGGCGAGAGAAAAAGACATAACAAAGCTATGGAGCAACTAGCTGCAGCACAAGATAACTATGAAAAGCAGAGAATTGAGCAGTTAGATTTTATTAATAACACACTGAAAAAACAGGGGCATGCAGCTTACACATTTAAAAATGTTGATCAAGCAATAAAAGAGTATTATCTTGTAACAGGCAAACCAATCGAGACATTGCCCCCACCAAAATTCAGCGACTTTTATCAGCCATCAGAAAAACAAAAGATGCAAGAAATCGCGTTTATTGTCGTTGGTATGACTGTTGTGTATTTTGTTGCACATAATATTGGCTGAATAAAAAATGAACAAAATCTATTATTCACCAAAAGGATATTGGAAGGGAATAACAGCAATTAAAAAGCTAAGCCAAGCAGCGGGAGTCAGTGAACAAACAGCAAAGGAATGGTTATCTAAACAAGCGATTTGGCAAATTTATTTACCTGCACCTAAACGAATACAGAGACCACACTTTGTCAACACAACACCAAACGACACCCATCAAATGGATCTTCTATATTTACCCCATGATACGATTAGACGAAAAAGATTTAAGTACGCACTCACAGTCATTGACATAGCTTCAAGATATAAAGATGCGGAACCGTTAACACAAAAGAGTGCTTCTGCTGTTGCTGTTGCCATACAACTGATATACCAACGAGGCCCCCTAACTTATCCTCGCATGATTCAAGTTGATGATGGAAAAGAATTTAAAGGCCGAGTGAATCAATTATTGTTAAAACATAGAGTTACCATTAAAAGAGGCATTCCAGGAGTTCACAGATCACAGGCTTTAGTTGAAAACTTTAACAAACAGTTAGCCGAAAGACTTTTTTCTTACCAGTATCATAGAGAGCTGATTGACAATTCTCGCAACACAGAATGGGTTAGAAGACTGCCCTCAGTTTTGCGCGCAATGAATAATGAAGAATTTAAAGGGCTAAAACCAGTACAAGCAATCAAAAAACAAACAATAAATGTTGCTGAAGACTCCAGTACACCCAGCAAACTATTACCATTTGGTTTGAAAGTAAGGTACCTTTATTTACCGGGGAAGCAGAAGGGGACACTCGCATCAGGGCAACAGATCCAGTTTGGAGTGTTGATCCATATGAAATAAAAAGAATTGTAAAAATGAATCCGCCCGTGTATTATTTACGAGAAACTGACACAACAAAACAACCAGCTCCTCAAAGATCTTTTGTGAAGGAAGAACTGCAGATAATCCCACCAGACACAGTTCCGCTTAACTAATTTACGTAAATATATTTGAGTTAAAATGGAAGCTCAGGACGAAGTGCAGAACGAAACAAGAATGGTAAAGGAAGAGACCTTGAAAATGATACAGGAATCATTTGATGCGTGTAATGCTATTAGGGGAACATTTTTGAGGATTAATCAATGCATGCTAAATCATCCAGATTACCTACAACTCAAACCCCCAAATTGGGAAAAAGAATATCTTGAAATAATAAAAAAAATTCGAACGCATCAAGCAAACATGAAAAGATTTAAATGAATTGGATGAAGCTATGATTGATCTTATAATAAAAGTTGATGAAAAATATAAACCCCCCTGTTTATGCGGTCCTCCAGTGCCCTATTGCATATGAAAACTCTGGATTAACAAACACACGTTTTGTGTTTGTTCTATCTAATGACTTTTTTGTTACAACAGTTGTGTTGATCTCATGTAGATTAGATCGCAGTTTTACGTTGTCATGATGAAAAGTCTTATTGTCAACAATGCTTCTTTGTAGTTGTCATGTGATATGTTTGACTGCACAACACTGCGAGATATTCCTTTTGCTTTCTTAATGATTTTCTCCTGGCTCGAAATACTGTACATTTTCGACCTTAACCCCACATACTCCTTGATCACCTTTCCAGATAATTCATCCTTCATCTTTCCTAAAACCTTCTTGTTAGTAATTGAATGCAAAGGCGAATCTTTAGGGTAATCAGATGTGTCGTACCATCCTGCATGTCCTTTAGCCACTTCGATTTCCATGTCTTTATAGATGTCTTCAGTAGGGATATCTATAACAAAACTATCTGTATCTGTGTAAAGCACTCTGGACTCGGGATACAAGGGTTTAAAGTAGTCATAAAGAAATTCTAACATCAAAAGCTTTGATAATTCTAAAACAGTAAACCCAATAAATACAGGTTTGTCTAATTTGACTTTCTTTTTTTTCATCATTATGCCAAAAAGCTGGTCATGAAATCTTTTAAAGTCCTGATAATTTGGTTTTGAAGTCAGCTTAATTGCTTCATTCTCTTTGGTGACCAATCTGACATCTTGGCGCTTGTGCGGATTCTCCATAGTCTTTCCAAAACAGCTGTTGTTCATCAACTTGAAAAAGTCTTTTTCTGAAGCATCTGCGGATTTAGTTCTAAGATCAGTGTTCTTCATTATGTATGGTTTCATGAACTGTTCTTGATCAAAAGCAATTATACGATGAACAGCTGTCAACTTTAAACCATGTCTTAAATAAAATTGTAGAAGTCTGTAATGACAGACATAATTTTTTTTGCCTCGAAGATTGGGCACAAGTTTAGGCGGCTCTCTTGGATTCATCTTTAGGCTTTCTGCAGCTAATGGTAGTCATTATGCAGGTCATGGAGTTCATGAGGATATTCTAAGTCAACTTCTAGAATGTATCCACGCTGCTGATCGGCGTTAACTGTTCAACCACTTTAATGCCTTTTGAATATTTTTTGGATTGTCTTCTGTGTACATTTTAAAGTTGCGTAATGGAAGCGATTGCGCCATAGCCCAACCATACAGATTGTTTGCATCTAAATACATGAGATAGTTAGACCTTTTACTCGGATCATAGTCGTCCAAGTATTTGTTGTTTGCTTTACAGGAATGGTGCGACGCCATACTAATCCCCCACGCAATCCGTTTTCAATCATCTGTATCATTGGTAGGTTAGACAATAAATCAATCTTTACTCCAGTAAACTTAAGAAAGCGTCCCAGCTCATCCCAGGCGCAGAAATGTAATGCGCAGGATCCAGGCTATAATGTTTCATGCAGGTCTTTCTATAATTTTCAAAGACGTCCGCCAACAAACATACATCTGCCATCAAGTAGGAGTCATGATAGTCCCCATTGTTTTACACTCTAACTTTTGCCATGCTTTTTGAGCATGCTGGTAATCAGAATCACTGATGTCCTTTCCTCTGAGACTAGAAAAGAACGCGCCTTTAGGTGAAGGTATCTTCGTCAAACCTTTCCCAACTGTTCATGTACTCATAAGGGTAAACGCCCTTTCTAACGAGAGTTGGGTCAAAATATTCTTCCGTTATTGGGCAGGACTTTAAGGACATAGCCAGCGACTCTAATGAACCCATCATGTGTTGCATAGAGTCATAAAAAGACATGTTATTCAGATTAAAACACATGTACTTTTCTGATGACTGTGCAATGCATGCTACCCTGAAGGCATTGTCCACTGCTTGCAATATAAGATGAGAGTCGTAACCTCGCAAGTTATGAAAGATGATGTGCAGCTTCCATGTCTTTGGTTCAAAATTTAGTTGAAGATTGCATTTACTGTGTGCTGCTCCTCTGAACTTCCCACTAATGTGATCATGGTCTCTTACTGTCGGATTCTCTGCATCTGATGAGAGGCCTAAACCGCAAATCCAACAGTAAGTGGCTGAGTCATACTGTTCTTGGTCTTCAGGCGTCATCTTGATTTCAGATAAATTCAGATTATTAGAACAGCGTTACGCACTTGCTGCATGCGCTGTAAAAATCTTCTAGCCGCATCTGGTCCTCTATATAATTCTGGCGTGAATGAGCGCCATCCGACCTAACAATAATGAAGGCAAATGAACAAATCTGATGATTACTCATTAAGACTGTTTTTCGAAGTTTTTGTGGCGCTGGCCCTTCATAAGGAACAATAAGCGACTCGAAGTCTGCGTAAACTACGTATGGAGAATTTTGCAGTTTTTTCCAGTTCTTAAAACTAACTTTACTGCCTTCTGGGGGCGTAATTAGTTCTGTATTACAGTCAACTGGGCCGATACAATGTTTTTTATGTTCGCTCGCTGCTTTAACGGATGGAATTCTTGTTAAACATTTCCTGCAGAATTCTGTTTGTTAGTGTTTTTTGAAGTATGGCGCCAATAATCTACTCATTGTGCGTATCAAGTGTAATGCGGTAGCCCCGCTGGTGAAAGCATCAGTAGTAAGTCAACATGATTTTTGTCTGGTTCGCCAATCGTTGGACTGTTCTTGGACACTTTAATAGGTTGTAGATTTGTTTCCTCATCCCATGTGTAGACATTAACAGTTATTGGGTTGTTTTGTTTCTTCAAACTGATCAATTTGGTCTACACTCACAGGAAAGGACACCCCACTAAAGTTAAGATCATTGATGTAAGGGTGATAGTTAGACACTCTTCTGCGTTTTTGCGGGCGTGATGCAGCCTTGCAAGAACACACCACATAAAACATTTGTTGTCTGAATTCTTTATGTTTAGAACTGCTTTTTTTGCAACTAATGCTGGAGGTAGTGGAATGTAAGCCTTGCCTACAATCGGTGCATACTTAGACTGTTTTAATCTAATCTCTAAGACTTCGCCCTCTGACCAACCAGAGCCTCTCATTTTGGCTTCTTCAGCGGCCACATCAAACTGTGTAAGCAGCTGGTCTGCCCAACCAGGTGTTAATCATTATGAGAAAGAATAGTCTGCTGTTTAGTCGAGACCCAGACTTCTAGATTTTCTTCATTTATTGTTACATAGTCGATTAAAACAGCTAACATTACTTTAACTGGTGGGTCTATTGTTAGTTTACCCGGAACTTGAGAAATAGCATGAGCAACACTTGCCTGTACGTTTGCTGGATTAATGACTTCTAAATCAATATCATTCAGTGCTCTTGATAAATTTTCTTGCATTGCTTCAAAAAATCGTCTGGTCCTTCATATAATTTATCCATGCTGAGTTTCTTTTCTAACTCAAAATATTTATTTAAATTAAAAAAAAAAAATTAATCAATACAACGGTCTTTTTGTGCTTGGACTCATAAACTAAAGTATAAAACACCCTTTGGCGTTGTTAATGTGAGCTGTTTAGAACAGAGTTTAATGTTTCGTTTACTTTTTTAAGCATTCCTTTTTTATCTGCTCGGCTCTGGCTGTTGAGAAAAACTTGCCCTCGCCTTTTTTTTGAAGATCAAACTTTTGTCTTTTGTAGTCATCAAAAATCGGCCTGTAAACGATTAAATTCTTCATCCGTGATGTTTGAGTCAGCTAGTGCTTTATTTATAATCAGCTTAAAGGAACTAAGTTTAGCTGTTATTAGTTGAACCATAGCTGTGTGCTTTTGGAGTTTAGTTTTTATTTTTTGCTAGCAGCACCTACAGCTAATGAACATAGGCCGAGAGCTAAAGACAAACCGCCTAAAGGTAAAGCTGCGGGTGCCCTATGCCCGTTGCTAAGAGACCAACACTCGTTCCTGCTGATAGAGCGCTTATAGTCGATGCTCCAGTATTAACATATGTAACAGCATTAAAGGCAGCAGAATACCTTCGTTGGTTTTGGCTGTATTTTGAAAGGTCCTGCTCTAGTTTTTGTTGCATTTGTGTAATGTTTGTTAATCTGAAGGTTTTTATGCCGGGGCTATCTCTTCTCTTGGCGGCTCCGGTGCTGTAGGCACATTTGGATAAACTTGAACAGACATGCTTTTTATAAAAAATAAAAAATAATTAGTATTGATATCTTTTAATCTGTTATCTTGAATATTCAGCTGCGCATCATATATAAAAACAAATGTGCATTAAGCGGTTTATCGTCATCTTTTTCTTTGTCAATTTTGAATGTTTATTACGTCTCTAAACAGTTCTCCCGCTTCCATGTAACTGGTTATCCTCTGTTGACCTTAGGTCAATCCATAAACCGTATTTTGTTGTAAATAATCATCGAGTCTAACACTGTGAAGATGCAGATCTTTAGACACAAGGTCTACTGTTGGACTTCTATGCCTCCCACCCCCAAACAATTTTCTTATTTCATCAAAATGGCTGATAAGGTTTAAGCCCGCTAGCGTAGATTTGGTTAGGGCTACACCTCAATCGAACATTGTACTTTCGTTATTTTAGGATTAATAAACTTTTCACTTCCTCTTTTGAATGGTTCTTCATCTCACACAGCAATAAAATACCTTTAAGCGATCTTGCTGAGACACTAAAACTAAATATTCCATATAGTGTCTGCCCTGCTTCTAGGATATGTTGTATGATGAATCACTCTTTCGTAATATATTGCTAATTTTGACTGTATTGTTGTTCAATCAGCCTCGCTAAATTGGTTGCTAACAACGTCAAACTCTAACGCGATGTCAGAAATGCTGTACTTTGCTTCGGTGTCTGTTGATCTGATAACACGTTTGTATTCATTAAAAGTTAGTTCATATGACAATCTGTCTTTTAATGCTCCTTGAAAGTATGGCGCATGCGCACTTAACAATTCAAAATCCAAGGGGATGGAAAAGCGATTTCCATACGCATAACTTACAGCTACATACTTTTTGCCGTCTTTAGCATCTTCAGCGCCTATTCTGTGTTTTAGTGCTTCATTATTTCGATTCCTTGAAACGCAAGATCATTCCTTTCATTCTCGGCTGGCCATAGATCAGAATAGGTTAAAAATATGTCTGCATTGTGTAAAGAAAATATTTCTTGCCCCTCAAGTTTTATAGAAATTTTATTAACGATTGCCCGGCCTAGATTCTGGACAACTGTCCTGTTTGGGTCTGTTGCTGATTCGAGTTCTATTTTTGAAAGTAAGTCGCGCGAGCCTGGCACAATCACTTCATCCGCTCCTAGGTCTGGAAATTTGACATAAGAATTTGATCTGCATCAATAGTAGATGGATTATTTGGAACAGTAATATCCGTTTATTTCCCTTCACGCCAAAGGGCTCTTTCAGTCTTCTATGCGGGTCAAGAATCGAGCCATATTGTTTGTGACATTTTTATAAAACAAAATAAAAAGTTTATTATTAAAGAAACATGGCAGGAATTGAAGGTGAAGAAGATTATGATGTTTTTGATTCTGGAGACAACATGAGTGAAACGGCTCCTTTAATACAACCATCGCGCTCATTGCTGTATGAATTAGCAGAAAGTCGGCGTAAATTAACAGAAAGTAAGGCCGAATCATTTTACAAAAGTTTAGGCCTAGAACCTCCCCATGTTATAGACCTTAATTTTGAAGTAAAAGATGGTGGCCATTTGTATGTGAAAAACGATCAAGGAGAATCTGTTCAGCTTACAACTAAACAGACCCATCAAAGTTTGTAAGCATGAATACAATTAAACAAAGACTTAGGTGGGAGATCGAAATCGTCTTGGCATTGCTAAACCAAAATTAGATAAGGATGCAGTTGCTAAACTTCAAACACGCTACAAGAACTTCCAACAGATAACTAAATGCAAAACATGGAACTTAAAGATTTAAGTCCAACAGCGGGTGAATTAATAGAAGCAGAAACCAGTTTTTCCGAAGAAACAGCATTAAAAACAATTAATGATTCCCCGCTACCCATGCGAGAAATAGCGGCTCTTGATCATGCTTTAAGAATCATTAGAGGCGAATTAACAAACAATTTAGCAAAACTGGGTGAAATAGATGAGCATATAAAAAGAGAAAAAGAAAAACTCGTTGAGGCTGATGACGCCAACTTAGGGCATGATATTAAAGAAAGAATAACCCAAAGACTAAAAGATCTTGAACAAGAAAGATCAGCAAGACTAGAAGTGTTGTCTACTAACCGAGAACAATTGCGAACTCAAGTGAGCAGAATAAGAGAAACTATCCAAAGAATTTTATATGAAGACACAACGCTAGCAGAAAGAATAAGAACACTGTTTAGAGAGCAAGGAGTCACATTAGCAAGCGTTATAACTGCCTTAGGATTTGCAATAAGTACACTGGTGATGGCTATTACAGGTGGCGGTGGTGCTGGGTCAGTGCTCCACCGCCATCGCCTCCATCACCGCCTGATAAATCATGGGTAAAAAAAACAGCTTGATCATCTTGCGGTTTATTAAAAAAATTAGCCGGTAAAGCCATAGACTCTTTACCGGGTATATTAGGGGTGTTGTTAGCTGGCTTTTGTCTACTGCAAGCAAAGTAGTTGGCTTTATGGCTGAGCAGTTATGGACATTAGTTCTCTTAATAGTTGGGTTAATATTTAGTAAAATAAAGACCAAGTAATCCTAGGCCAGTTAATCCAAGAACAAGCGCTGTCTTTTCATATTCATGGTCATTATTTTTTTCGAGGTCTTCAACGGTCTTCGGGCTTTGGGCCACGGGGATTGGATGACTTATTCTTGGGTGTTTGTTTACTGCTTGCAATATTACTGGCTCAGAATTTATTTCGTTTTTTTCCCAACTTTCTGTTCATTGCCTGCCACAAGGATTTCATTATTGTAGTTTATTATTGTGGCCTATCTGGAGTCTGAGGTCAGAAGGCAGCATGTATAAACCAGTGCCAACAGCAAAGTCTACTTTTGATCTTGCGTATTGTAAAACCATTTTGGTACCTTTTAATACTTGAAGGTAAATCAACTGTAGAATTAATGGCGTCCTCTAAATTTGCTAAGTATTGTTTTTGTGCATCAAAACCAGTAGAAGGATCAGTTATGCTCGATCTCGTTTGTGCTTGCGAACTAGCAAGCACCAAACGTAAGTACGAACAGAGTCGTTTATTCGTTCTATTCCTGCTTTGGTTAGGCCCTTAGAAGTGTCTAAGATAAATGTTGTCCATGCTGTTTTATGCTCTTGCTCTATGGACCCGAGGTGAACAGTTGTGCCTGAAGAGAAAGATGTGTAGGAGGATTCCAGTCATACTTATACTTTTCGTGCACGCCCCAAAAATAAGGGGTGCCTAAGCCATGATTAAGATCCGACTTTTGTTTAAAGTCTGTCTTAACATTAATATTGAATTCGTTACAAATCCTTTCAAAAGCCTTCATGTCTATTCGGTTGCTAAATGGATTAAACGGTTTGTCATTTGGTAATGGCGCTTGCAGTTCAGTTAAAATACGTCTGAAGGTGTAATAAAAATGAAATCTGTACACTGACCTCACCAAAGGATCAGGATGATTTAAGTGATCAGCATACGACACTCCACACCCAGTTGATGCACAAACACAGCAAAGTTTAACTGGTTCTGATAAAACTGCATCGGATGACTGAACCACACTTTGCGATGTAGTCTTTTTTAATAGGGGGGTTAAGATATCTGCTTAATGGAGTACTCACCTTTTTTTGAAAGGTGTCAGTCTGGGTCACAGAAATGTCCAAGAGTATCAGTTGTTATATTTTTAAGATTGTAGTGCGGCCCAACAGAATATTTTGCATCAGTATATTTGAATGCGCTCATTTTTATTTCGTTTAAAAAATGTTTGTAACAATAAACACTGAAGACCGTCCTTCATTTTTAGAACATGCTATTGATAATAATTGCGGAACCAGAATGGTTGCACTTCATGAAATTTTTTACAAAGTTGTATGGTTTAATATTACTAAATCCAAGAATAAATAATAAGGTTCTAAAAATTGACAAATCAGGGGTCAAAGTTAGCCAGTTAACAATACCTGATGGTTATTACGGGTTTGCTCACTAAAGAAGCAATGAGTAACTTTGACATTACCCTCAAACTTAACAATGCAAATCTAAAAAACAATGTTAACATTCAAGTCTGAAGAAGCAAATTACTTTTTTGATAAAGAGCTAGCTAAAATGTTAGGCTTTGCAGCTGACAATCATAAATTTAGAGTTACTCCAAACAAAACTACTTATGAGGGGGAAAATCCGCTCGATCTTGCGTTACATTCATTACTCTATGTTCATTTGGATGAGCTGAGCACTGATGAAAACTTATATGATGGAAGGCCCTCAACTGTTTTAAGAGCTCTTCCGTCAGGGAAAGCTGCATATTGCGATTATGAAATTATACAATTCCCTAATTTACAGTTTAAAAGATTAGTTTGTGGGAGGGTTGGATCATTAATATAAAAATCAAAGACAAAACAGGGAAAGTCGTGAAATGTGATAACCTGCACATTGTTTTGGAAATAAAATAATACGCTACTAAAAAATAATGTCGCGTGGACCAGAAGAATCGGGAGTTACATTAGCGCCTGTGAGGTGTATAACTTTAGAATTAAAAGACCTTGCAGACGTTGCGGACTTTGAACAAAACGGTGAGATAGGCACTTTGTATGGTTTTGAGTACACTAAAGATGGTGATTATAAACGCAAAGAGGTTGACGACAACAAAAGGTTTCCTAAACTAGAACAACTGCGCAATGTAGAAGCAAATAATGTTGGCCAGTATGAATATAAAATAGTTCGAAAACCTGACCTCAAATGGCACTTAGAACCATATTTAGAATGGGAAATAAAATTTGAATTCATAAGCCCATTTACATTTTTTAGCCGTCAAAAAAGTTTCAGAAAAGCATTCAACTCTGGCCCTTTACATGTAAGTCTTATGCCGGACGACAATAGTCGGAAAGAGATTGAAATAACGCCGTATGGGAAAAAACAGTACATCCTCCACAGAAAAGAAACAGTTTTAAAAAAAGCTTCTACAAAATTACAGTTCTTTCCAAGCAGAAAATTAGGAGACACGTTCACAATAATATTTGAAATTTCTGTCTTTAAAGATGTGGAGAGGGATGGGGTTGTGGGCGTTAGTGACGACCTTATAAAAGGAATTAATATTAGCTGGCAAAACTTAGACGTTAAACGTCTTAAAGTTACCATCGTCGTTCTTCACAATGGTGAGGATATTAAGGTTATAACAACAAGCAACAAAATCAATATTAGTCTAAATAGAAACAATCTTACAGCACTGAATTGGATTAATCTTACACATTTAGACCTTATAGGATTTTATTATACTGAACAAGTTTTAACAGAGGGCATGATAAAAACAATAACTGGATTAGATTAAATTCTGTTATAAAACTATGGAGCAGTTAAACTTTATGACAAAAACCCCACATTGTTCATTGATTTGTGGACAAACTGGTTGTGGAAAAACAATATTTATCCTTGACCTGTTACAAACAGTTTATCGTTATAATTTTGATCATATTGTGATTTTCTGTCCAACACTTAAATGGAACAAAGCATATCATGATAGAAGGTTTATATGGACTGATGATAACATATTTTTAGTTGATCCCAGCAATAAACTGAGTGAATGTTTAGAACACTTTTATAGATTGTTTGAGGGAACGCAGACGCTATTTATTATAGATGACTGTTCAGCAGAAAGAGACATAGTTAAAAAAAGAAAAACTTTGTCAAAACTAGCCTTTAGGGAAGACATGCTGGAATAAGTGTGTGGATTTTATGTCAGAAATATAACTCGGTTTTAAAAGACTTTAGAGAACAGTTAAAGACTGTAGTTTTATTTCACATGAAAGACAGAGACTCATTTGATGAATGTTTGCGTGAAAATGATGTTATTGAAAACGATCAGGAAAAACACAGGATTAAGCACAAACTAAAATCTGAAAAGTTTAGTAAATTAGTATTGAAAACAGATAATCCTACACAATATGTATGTTTGTAGGGTTTACTAGTTAGAGAACTATAATATGTCTGTTTCTGGCTCGGCAGCTCGAAACCGGCCAAGGCCGGGTGAGAGCGGGTGAGCCAGAAGAGACATATTATAGTTCTCTGAGCTGTTGACATCGTTCAACAGGAAATTAAGCAGCAACATTGCTCAACAGAAAAAAAAGGATCAGTGACATAATTCAACAGAAAAAATAACATTGACATGTTGCAACAAGACAGATAAAAGTGTCATTGTTGAACAGGAAAGAGCAGTAACATTGTATAATAAGAAAGAGAGCAGTGTCATTTTTAGCAGAAAAAGATAGCAACGACATTTTTCAACAGGAAAGAGAACAGTGATAGTATTCAACAGGAAGAGAGCGGCGAGATTGTCCAATAGGAAAGAGAACAATTAAATTGTTCAGAAGAAAGAGAGAGAGAGCAGTCCTATTGTTCAGAAGAAAAGAAATCAGCGATATTGTTCAGCAGGAAAGACAGCAAGGATATTGTTCGACAGGAAAGACAGCAAGGACATTGTTCACAGGAAAGAGAGCAAGAACATTGTTTAACAGGATACAAAGCATTGATATTGAGGAAGGGGAGAGAACAGCTACATTACTCAACAACGAAGACAGAAATTATGGTGTTCAACAGTAAAGAGAATAGAGACATTGTCAACTTGAAAAAGTAGTAACATTCCTCCGAACAAATAAAAAAAGTACTATTGCTCAGATGGAAGGAGTTTAGAAACATTGTTGTGAACGAAAGACAACGATGGATTTATTCACACGACAAGTGTAAGATTGTTCCACAGAAAGAAAGAGTGGTAATATTACTCAGAAAAAAAGAAGTAACATCATACAACAGAGAAGAAATCAGTGCCATTGTTTAAAAGGAACAGTGTTCAAAGAATTGTTCAGGACGAAAGAGAGCAAAGACATTATTCAGCATGGAAAATAGTAGTGATCTTGTTTATTAACGAAGAACGTGATGAAATTGTTCGACCGGAAAGAGAGCAGCGCGTGATGACATTGTTCGAACGGAAAGAGAGCAGTGGGTGATGACATTGTTCGAACGGAAAGAGAGCAGTGGGTGATGAAATTGTTCGAACGGAAAGAGAGCAGCGCGTGATGAAATTGTTCGAACGGAAAGAGAGCAGTGGGTGGCGACATTGTTCGAACGGAAAGAGAACAGTGGGTGATGACATTGTTCGAACGGAAAAAGAGCAGTGGGTGATGACATTGTTCGAACGGAAAGAGAGCAGTGGGTGATGACATTGTTCGAACGGAAAGAGAGCAGTGGGTGATGACATTGTTCGAACGGAAAGAGAGCAGCGCGTGATGACATTGTTCGACCGGAAAGAGAGCAGTGCGTGATGACATTGTTCGAACGGAAAGAGAGCAGTGCGTGATGACATTGTTCGAACGGAAAGAGAGCAGCGCGTGATGACATTGTTCGAACGGAAAGAGAGCAGTGGGTGGTGACATTGTTCGAACGAAAGGAGAGCAGTGCGTGATGACATTGTTCGAACGGAAGGAGAGCAGTGCGTGATGACATTGTTCGAACGGAAAGAGAGCAGTGGGTGGCGACATTGTTCGAACGGAAAGATAGCAGTGGGTGGCGACATTGTTCGAACGGAAAGAGAGCAGTGCGTGGTGACATTGTTCGAACGGAAAGTGAGTCAGTGATATAGCTCGGAAGGGAAGAGAGCAAAGGCATTCAATAGGAAACAGAGCGGTGACATTTTTTTTTTCAAAATAAACGAGGGGAATTAAGATGATAAGAAGAGATCAACGTCATTCAAAAAGAACGAGCAACAGAGCAAAAAGAGCCAACTGTACAGAACGCAGTGACATTGCTTAAAAGGACAGAGAGCAATTGCATTGTTTAACAGGACAGAGTAATCACAATGTTCAACAGGAAAGAAATCATTGACACTGTTAAGAAGGAAAGAGAATAAGGACATCTTTCGACAGTAAAGAGAACACACATTGTTCAATGATGTTGTTCAGAACGAAAAAGAACAAAGACATTCTTCATTAGGAAAAAGAACCGCGACGTTTTAAGCCGAGCAGAAGAGCAGAAACCACGGACATAATTCAACATGAAGAGAGCGGTGATGTTGTTCAACAGAAAAATAACAATAACATTTTTTTCAACAGGAAAGAGGCAAAGACATTATTCAACAGGAAAGAGAGCGGTGAGAATGTTCAAAAGATCACAGGCAAGGACATTATTCCACATGAAAAAGAACAGTGACAATGTTCAACAGAGAATAGAACAGTGACGCTGTTAAAGAGATCACAGAGAGAGAGAGAGAGAGAGAGAGAGAGAGAGAGAGAGAGAGAGAGAGAGAGAGACAGACAGACAGACAGACAGACAGACAGACAGAGACAGAGAGAGAGAGAGAGAGAGACAGACAGACAGACAGACAGACAGACAGACAGACAGACAGACAGACAGACAGAGACAGAGAGAGAGAGAGAGAGAGAGAGAGAGAGAGAGAGAGAGAGAGAGAGAGAGAGAGAGAGAGAGCAGTGGTCTGAATGAGAAGAAAAGAGAGCAATAATGCATTGTACTAAGAGAAAGAACTGTGACACTGTTGAACAGAAAAAACACACAAAAAACACTGACATAGTTCAGTAGAAAAGAGAAGAGTGACAACATTTAGCAGAACACAGAGCTGTGCCATTGCTCAGCAGACAAAAGAGCATTTGGGGGCCATTGTTGGGGAGATGCTCGTGGTGTCCAATCGATACCAGCGTAGCATTTGTCAGGGGACTTCCCATGCTGTTCGATCGATAATGTTCAGTGTGTTGGGGAACCAGCCAGTCCGGGCTTACCACTTCCAAATGACCCCCCACACTCCCACTCCTTTCTTCCTCGTCTGACCTCACTACCCCTCCTCCACCTCCCAGCACCCCGTTACCCCATTGCCACCACCGTCCAGCCCTCCTCCCACACCTCGTACCACCGTCCATCCCTCCTCCCTCACCTCCACCACCGTCCATCAGTCCTCCCTCACCTCCACCACCGTCCAGCCCTCCTCTCTCACCTCCACCACCGTCCATCCTCCTCCCACCCCTCCACCATCGTCCATCCCTCCTCCCACCCCTCCACCACCGTCCATCCCTCCTCCCTCACTCCACCACATTCCATCCCTCCTCCCACCCCTCCACCACCGTCCATCCCCCTCCCTCACCTCCACCACCGTCCATCCCTCCTCCCTCACATCCACAACCGTCCATCCCTCCTCCCTCACCTCCACCACCGTCCATCCCTCCTCCCACCCCTCCACCACCGTCCATCCCTCCTCCCACCCCTCCACCACCGTCCATCCCTCCTCCCTCACCTCCACCACCGTCCATCCCTCCTCCCTCACATCCACAACAGTCCATCCCTCCTCCATCACCTCCACCACCGTCCATCCCTCCTCCCACCCCTCCACCGCCGTCCATCCCTCCTCCCTCACCTCCACCACCGTCCATCCCTCCTCCCACCCTCCACCACCGTCCATCCCTACTCCCTCACATCCACCACCGTCCAGCCCTCCTCCCACCCCTCCACCACCGTCCAGCCCTCCTCCCTCACCTCCACCACCGTCCATCCCTCCTCCCTCACCTCCACCACCGTCCATCCCTCCTCCCTCACCTCCACGACCGTCCCTCCCTCCTCCCTTACATCCACCACCGTCCATCCCTCCTCCCTCACATCCACCACCGTTCATCCCTCTTCCCTCACCTCCACCACCGTCCATCCCTCCTCCCAACCCTCCACCACCGTCCATCCCTCCTCCCACCCCTCCACCACCGTCCATCCCTCCTCCCTCACCTCCACCACCGTCCATCCCTCCTCCCTCACCTCCACCACCGTCCAGCCCTCCTCCCACCCTCCACCACCGTCCATCCCTCCTCCAACCCCTCCACCACCGTCCACCCCTCCTCCCACCCCTCCACCACCGACCATCCCTCCTCCCTCACCTCCACCACCGTCCATCCCTCCTCCCTCACCTCCACCACGGTCCATCCCTCCTCCCTCACCTCCACGACCGTCCCTCCCTCCTCCCTTACATCCACCACCGTCCATCCCTCCTCCCTCACATCCACCACCGTTCATCCCTCTTCCCTCACCTCCACCACCGTCCATCCCTCCTCCCAACCCTCCACCACCGTCCATCCCTCCTCCCACCCCTCCACCACCGTCCATCCCTCCTCCCTCACCTCCACCACCGTCCATCCCTCCTCCCTCACCTCCACCACCGTCCAGCCCTCCTCCCACCCCTCCACCACCGTCCATCCTCCTCCAACCCCTCCACCACCGTCCACCCCTCCTCCCACCCCTCCACCACCGTCCATCCCTCCTCCCTCACCTCCACCACCGTCCATCCCTCCTCCCTCACCTCCACCACGGTCCATCCCTCCTCCCTCCCCTCCACCACCGTCCATCCCTCCTCCCTCACCTCCACCACCGTCCATCCCTCCTCCCTCACCTCCACCACCGTCCATCCCTCCTCCCACCCCTCCACCACGGTCCATCCCTCCTCCCTCCCCTCCACCACCGTCCAGCCCTCCTCCCTCACCTCCACCACGGTCCATCCCTCCTCCCTCCCTCCACCACCGTCCAGCCCTCCTCCCTCACCTCCACCACCGTCCATCCCTCCTCCCTCACCTCCACCACCGTCCATCCCTCCTCCCACCCCTCCACCACGGTCCATCCCTCCTCCCCCCACCACCGTCCAGCCCTCCTCCCGCACCTTCACCACCGTCCATCCCTCCTCCACCCTCCACCACCGTCCATCCTCCTCCCACCCCTCCACCACGTCCATCCCTCATCCACCCCTCCACCACCGTCCATCCCTCCCCTCACCTCCACCACCGTCCATCCTTCCTCCCACCCCTCCACCACCGTCCTCCCTCCTCCCCACCTCCACCACCGTCCATCCCTACCTCCCACCCCTCCACCACCGTCCATCCCTCCTCCCACCCCTCCACCACCGTCCATCCCTCTCCCACCCCTCCACCACCGTCCATCCCTCCTCCCTCACCTCCACCACCGTCCATCCCTCCTCCCTCACCTCCACCACCGTCCATCCCTCCTCCCTCACCTCCACCACCGTCCATCCCTCCTCCCTCACCCTCCACCACCGTCCATCCCTCCTCCCTACCTCCACCACCGTCCATCCCTCCTCCCACCTCCACCACCGTCCATCCCTCCTCCCTCCCCTCCACCACCGTCCATCCCTCCTCCCTCCCCTCCACCACCGTCCAGCCCTCCTCCCTCACCTCCACCACCGTCCATCCCTCCTCCCTCACCTCCACCACCGTCCAGCCCTCCTCCCTCACCTCCACCACCGTCCATCCCTCCTCCCTCACCTCCACCACCGTCCATCCCTCCTCCCTCCCCTCCACCACCGTCCAGCCCTCTCCCTCCCCTCCACCACCGTCCAGCCCTCCTCCCTCACCTCCACCACCGTCCATCCCTCCTCCCACCCCTCCACCACCGTCCAGCCCTCCTCCCACCCCTCCACCACCGTCCAGCCCTTCTCCCTCACCTCCACCACCGTCCATCCCTCCTCCCTCACCTCCACCACCGTCCATCCCTCCTCCCTCACATCCACCACCGTCCATCCCTCCTCCCTTACCTCCACCGCCGTCCATCCCTCCTCCCTCCCCTCCACCACCGTCCATCCCTCCTCCCTCACCTCCACCACCGTCCATCCCTCCTCCCACCCCTCCACCACCGTCCAGCCCTTTTCTCTGGCCCTAAACCAGTGCAATCAACAGTGTAATTCCCAGGACGTAGACTGATTGCTGTAGTCTCTAGCAGTCCCTGTAGAGAGGAATGTAGCGAACTACATGATCCTGTGGCATCCTGTGTCCTCTTGTATACATTCCCACCCTCCTGCCGCCACCATGTTCCGACTGATTTTCCATCTGGTAATGATATCGGCAGACGCGCAGAGCTATCTAACAGACACATGGCGTCCATTGGTGATGATATCAACAGACCTGCAGAGAAATCTAACAGACACATGGCATCCATTCATATGAACTGTCAGTTTACGCACATGTGTGTGTGTGTGTGTGTGTGTGTGTGTGTGTGTGTGTGCGTGCGTGCGTGCGTGCGTGCGTGCGTGCGTGCGTGCGTGCGTGCGTGCGTGCGTGCGAGTGTGTGTGTGTGTGTGTGTGTTGTGTGTGTGTGTGTGTGTGTGTGTGTGTGTGTGTGTGTGTGTGTGTGTGTGTGTGTGTGTGTGTGTGTGTGTGTGTGTGTGTGATAGAGAGAGTGAGTGAATAAGAGACAGACAGACTGAACAGAGAGAGAGAGAGAGGGGCAGGGGGCTGGGGGCGTCGGAGGTCGGAGTAAGCACAGTGTGCACATCTTCCATACGCGTTCAGTGGAGGAGCACTAAAACCAATGTCAGTGAAACCAACACCAGCAAATTATTCATGAACACAATAGCTCCCCTTACCAGAAAAAGGCAATTGCATCGGGAGCCGCGAAAGAGATACACGTCTATTAGGAAGTGGGGTGTATTACAGGTCATCCCCAGAAGCAAAAGAGTGGCTTTGTAAAGCGCATTTACGAGCCGAGAAAAAGTCAATCGATAGAGCATGTCCCCTTGACTGTGAGTATGAAGTCAATCGATACAGCATGTCCCCTTGACTGTGAGTATGAAGTCAATCGATACAGCATGTCCCCTTGACTGTGAGTATGAAGTCAATCGATACAGCATGTCCCCTTGACTGTGAGTATGAAGTCAATCGATACAGCATGTCCCCGTGACTGTGAGTATGAAGTCAATCGATACAGCATGTCCCCTTGACTGTGAGTATGAAGTCAATCGATACAGCATGTCCCTTGACTGTGAGTATGAAGCGTCGAAATGAATTTCCTGTGAAACGTTCCTCGCTTTGACGACATATAGAGTCCGATGAAAGCCATTCAAAAGTAGAATTGAAAAAAAAATGAAAAGAAAAAAACCCGATGAATTTTTGGAAAACTGGAAGATTTTAGATACAGGAAGATAGAACTTCGTGAAATGTCTAGTATTCTGGATTCAGAAAGAAAAGATCAAGCTGCAAAGTTGGGGTTCATTGAAATAAGGTTGTTGCAGGAATAGCCCTATACTGATGGCGCACAGGAATAGCCCTATACTGATGGCGCTCAGGAATAGCCCTATACTGATGGCGCACAGGAATAGCCCTATACTGATGGCGCACGTGAACATTTCAGTACCGTTGGTAAACATGATAATGTCCTCATTGATGACACTCATAAACACTTGTTTACTGACGTTCTTGCCGAGGAACTATTTTGCTGACAGAGTCGATACTAGTAGATCATGAGAGGCTGTTGTCTATTACCATGCCAAATGCACGATGACTCTTTGTTTATCAGCTCTCTGGATTTCATGAAGCATGATAAAGCCAAAGGAACCCGTCGTGTCATCAGTCATCGTTTCCTTTTGAGCAAGAGTTTTGTCTATTCGTGTCTAACGACAAGAGTTTTGTCTATTCGTGTCTAACGACAAGAGTTTTGTCTATTCGTGTCTAATGACAAGAGTTTTGTCTATTCGTGTCTAATGACAAGAGTTTTGTCTATTCGTGTCTAATGACAAGAGTTTTGTCTATTCGTGTCTAACGACAAGAGTTTTGTCTATTCGTGTCTAACGACAAGAGTTTTGTCTATTAGTGTCTAACGACAAGCGTTTTGTCTATTCGTGTCTAATGACAAGAGTTTTGTCTATTCGTGTCTAACGACAAGAGTTTTGTCTATTCGTGTCTAACGACAAGAGTTTTGTCTATTAGTGTCTAACGACAAGCGTTTTGTCTATTCGTGTCTAATGACAAGAGTTTTGTCTATTCGTGTCTAATGACAAGAGTTTTGTCTATTCGTGTCTAATGACTTGAACTCAGAACTGAGGTCGGAGTGTCTTGTTGGGGACCTTCGTATCATCAGGAGAAAGTGCTGACGTTGCAGAGGGACATCACTTACACACATGAAGAAGGAAAAGACTCGGCACTGAACCTTGGGTACATTGTATTTGATTTGGGGTACATCGTACTTGATTTGGGGTACATCGTATTTGATTTGGGGTACATCGTATTTGTCAAGTAATCTACTTGACTTAGAAGTGTTGACAAAAACATGTGTTGGAAACCGTCAAGGAATAATGAGGTCAGCTGGAGAGTCTTTCTTATTGAGACATCACAGTGACTTGTGCCGAAAGCTCAAGGTGCTCCTTCTCCAGTCTGTCCTTGTGGGCAGGAAGAACAGACAGCGGAGAATGTGCTCCAAAAATGCCCATGACATGAACAGCCAAACAGAGAGGTGTGGCCAACAGAGACAGCTCTGATGACGAAGCTCTACAGCAATCTCCAAGAGCTGGAGAAAACGGCACTATTCACATCAAGGGCCGCACTGACTGTATAGAACAAGGCGTTCGCAAAGAAGTAGATTGTGACATTACACTGACTGTATAGAACAAGGCGTTCGCAAAGAAGTAGATTGTGACATTACACTGACTGTACAGAACAAGGCGTTCGCAAAGAAGTAGATTGTGACATTACACTGACTGTATAGAACAAGGCGTTCGCAAAGAAGTAGATTGTGACATTACACTGACTGTATAGAACAAGGCGTTCGCAAAGAAGTAGATTGTGACATTACACTGACTGTATAGAACAAGGCGTTCGCAAAGAAGTAGATTGTGACATTACACTGACTGTATAGAACAAGGCGTTCGCAAAGAAGTAGATTGTGACATTACACTGACTGTATAGAACAAGGCGTTCGCAAAGAAGTAGATTGTGACATTACACTGACTGTATAGAACAAGGCGTTCGCAAAGAAGTAGATTTTGACATTACACTGACTATATAGAACAAGGCGTTCGCAAAGAAGTAGATTTTGACATTACACTGACTGTATAGAACAAGGCGTTCGCAAAGAAGTAGATTGTGACATTACACTGACTGTATAGAACAAGGCGTTCGCAAAGAAGTAGATTGTGACATTACACTGACTGTATAGAACAAGGCGTTCGCAAAGAAGTAGATTGTGACATTACACTGACTGTATAGAACAAGGCGTTCGCAAAGAAGTAGATTGTGACATTACACTGACTGTATAGAGCAAGGCGTTCGCACAGAAGTAGATTGTGACATTACACTGACTGTATAGAGCAAGGCGTTCGCACAGAAGTAGATTGTGACATTACACTGACTGTATAGAACAAGGCGTTCGCAAAGAAGTAGATTGTGACATTACACTGACTGTACAGAACAAGGCGTTCGCAAAGAAGTAGATTGTGACATTACACTGACTGTATAGAACAAGGCGTTCGCAAAGAAGTAGATTGTGACATTACACTGACTGTATAGAACAAGGCGTTCGCAAAGAAGTAGATTGTGACATTACACTGACTGTATAGAACAAGGCGTTCGCAAAGAAGTAGATTGTGAGATTACACTGACTGTATAGAACAAGGCGTTCGCAAAGAAGTAGATTTTGACATTACACTGACTGTATAGAACAAGGCGTTCGCAAAGAAGTAGATTGTGACATTACACTGACTGTATAGAACAAGGCGTTCGCAAAGAAGTAGATTGTGACATTACACTGACTGTATAGAACAAGGCGTTCGCAAAGATGTAGATTGTGACATTACACTGACTGTATAGAACAAGGCGTTCGCAAAGAAGTAGATTGTGACATTACACTGACTGTATAGAACAAGGCGTTCGCAAAGAAGTAGATTGTGACATTACACTGACTGTATAGAGCAAGGCGTTCGCACAGAAGTAGATTGTGACATTACACTGACTGTATAGAGCAAGGAGTTCGCACAGAAGTAGATTGTGACATTACACTGACTGTATAGAACAAGGCGTTCGCACAGAAGTAGATTGTGACATTACACTGACTGTATAGAGCAAGGAGTTCGCACAGAAGTAGATTGTGACATTACACTGACTGTATAGAGCAAGGCGTTCGCACAGAAGTAGATTGTGACATTACACTGACTGTATAGAGCAAGGCGTTCGCACAGAAGTAGATTGTGACATTACACTGACTGTATAGAGCAAGGCGTTCGCACAGAAGTAGATTGTGACATTACACTGACTGTATAGAGCAAGGCGTTCGCACAGAAGTAGATTTTGACATTACACTGACTGTATAGAGCAAGGCGTTCGCACAGAAGTAGATTTTGACATTACACTGACTGTATAGAACAAGGCGTTCGCACAGAAGTAGATTGTGACATTACAGCGATACGTTCCTGCATACTAACGTGTGGCTAGGACATCAAGAGAAACACACACACACACACACACACACACCACACACACACACACACACACACACACACACACACAACACACACACACACACACACACACACACACACACACACACACACACACACACGCACGCACGCACGCACGCACGCACGCACGCACGCACGCACGCACGCAGAGAGAGGGAGAGAGAGAGAGAGAGAGAGAGAGAGAGAGAGAGAGAGAGAGAGAGAGAGAGAGAGAGAGAGAGAGAGAGAGATTTCTAAATTTCGTGTTTGCGGGTCAAGACCTTGACTATTGTTATAGATTTGTTTTTGTCATGCATACATTACAACACTACACATCACTCCTGACAAATCAACATGAAACAAACATCGCAATGTTAATACATATCTCTGCTTACAAATCGATATATATTACATGTTACAATAATATGCGTCTCTGCTGACAAATCAGTATAAAGCGTGCATCACAATAGTTCACATCTCCAATGACAAATCAGTATAAGTCAACTTAGACGTATCATTCCGCAGGGTAAACGAAGCGATGAACTAAACAGAGATAAGAATAGAAAAACTGTAACAATAGACTTGGTAAGGTAGGGGTGTGGTGTGGTCGAGAACTCAAACTCAAACTCAAATACTGTAATTGCAAAGGCCGCCGACCTATCTGCAATGACATCAGAACAAAAGTAGAACACACACGCGCTCGGCGCATATACTGAAAATTATTAACTAAAATATTTGTATACCAAAATGTTCTTCCTGAAATTACTCTGGCATTTGTGTGTTAACTGATAACAGTCCCTCTCTTCGTTTTAGTGCTTTATAAATGAACATAGCTACAGAACGAGTTACATATTCTGTTTTCATTTTGCAGTAAAAGAAGCAATGATACTTGAACATTTCTAGTATGAGGCAAAGTGCATTTATCTCTTAAATCTTTATAGGATGGACAAGCAATCAAAACATGTATTTCGTCCTTGATTTGATTACAGACTGGACAGTTTTTTGGAGCTTAGCGTATACCTTTGATGGACATTCAAATCACTAATACTAAGTCGAAATATTTCTCAGGCTGCAATACGGATTTGAAAGAACGATATGTTGAATATCTGTCACTATCAAGTATTTTTCTATCCCAATTTTTGTCTATAACAGTCAATCATGCGTTGTTTAAGTTCATGTAGAAACAGTTTCTTGTAATTCACTCCACCATCAAACCAAACGAAATAAAAGCCATAAGCATCCAAACAATGTTCTATCGAAGATACCCAATTTGTTCATACACTCCGATTTATGGTACGTTTAAATAATTTTGATTTTTTTCCATTTCACATGCTTGTTTTGGTAGTCTAGCGAGTGACAGCTTTTGCAATTTGAGCCATTAGCGTACTGATTTTATTGCACCATCTACGTACAAAGGATACCTTCCCTTCCTAGCTCACCGTATACCATTGTATTTGGGCTATTTGGGCGTACACTTAAAAAGCATTTGCATACAAACAAGTAAGGTAATTCAATTACATGTAGATGGAGAGAGAGAGAGAGAGAGAGAGAGAGAGAGAGAGAGAGAGAGAGAGAAAGAGAGAGAGAGAGAGAAGAGAGAGAGAGAGGAGAAAGAGAGAGAGAGAGAGAAGAGAGAGAGAGAGAGAGAGAGAGAGGAGAGAGAGAGAGAGAGAGAGAGAGAGAGAGAGAGAGAGAGAGAGAGAGAGAGAAAATCGCTGCATATTTCTCCAAATTATTTCTTCCGTCATTGAGACTAGGACAAGAGACAGACAGAAAGGTCAACACGGTAGCAGGACATGTTGCAAATATAGAGACAGACGAACAGGTCAACATGGCACCATGAATACAGCCAAGAGAGACACCAACAACAAAACTCTACACGGCAACACGGCACACATCAACAATGCAGCGAGGCATGCACTCAACAATGCAGCGAGGCATGCACTCAACAATGCAGCGAGGCATACATCAACAAGGCAGCGAGGCATGCACTCAACAATCAGACAGACAGGCAGACGAAGAAACAGACTAACCTGCATATCCTCCTGTCGAATGGAGAGACAGAAGAAGAAAGATGGTCATTCTTCATCACTTCTTTTCCAACGCCCGGAGAGAAAGATTGAGAAATCGAGACACTAATACGGTTCTAGACAATGAAGACACCAAAATCGAGACACTAATACGGTTCTAGACAATGAAGACACCAAGTAATGCCCGGAGGGAAAGATTGAGAAATCGAGACACTAATACGGTTCTAGACAATGAAAGGATTGAGAAATCGAGACACTAATAGGGTTCTAGACAATGAAGACACCAAGTAATGCCCGGAGGGAAAGATTGAGAAATCGAGACACTAATACGGTTCTAGACAATGAAGACACCAAGGAAAGATTGAGAAATCGAGACACTGATACGGTTCTAGACAATGAAGACACCAAGGAAAGATTGAGAAATCGAGACACTAATAGGGTTCTAGACAATGAAGACACCAAGGAAAGATTGAGAAATCGAGACACTAATAGGGTTCTAGACAATGAAGACACCAAGGAAAGATTGAGAAATCGAGACACTAATACAGTTCTAGACAATGAAGACACCAAGGAAAGATTGAGAAATCGAGACACTAATAGGGTTCTCGACAATGAAGACACCAAGTAATGCCCGGAGGGAAAGATTGAGAAATCGAGACACTAATAGGGTTCTAGACAATGAAAAGATTGAGAAATCGAGACACTAATACGGTTCTAGACAATGAAGACACCAAGTAATGCCCGGAGGGAAAGATTGAGAAATCGAGACACTAATAGGGTTCTGGACAATGAAAAGATTGAGAAATCGAGACACTAATACGGTTCTAGACAATGAAGACACCAAGTAATGCCCGGAGGGAAAGATTGAGAAATCGAGACACTAATACGGTTCTAGACAATGAAGACACCAAGGAAAGATTGAGAAATCGAGACACTAATGCGGTTCTAGATAATGAAGACACCAAGTAATGCCCAGAGAGAAAGATTGAGAAATCGAGACACTAATAGGGTTCTAGACAATGAAGACACCAAGGCCGGAGGAAAAGATTGAGAAATCGAGATACTAATAGGGTTCTAGACAATGAAGACACCAAGGTAGAGTCCTACGCCATGAGAACACCAATACACGGGTGTGTATTTTTAAGATATCATGACACATATCTTCACACATAAGACATCAAGACACAGGCCTATGTTTTAAAGGCATAAACAACAGGCTAATACAATGAAGCCGGCAAGGCACAGGCCTACACAGGAAAGACAGAAATACACAGGCCTACGTTTTGAAGACGCCAACACACAACACACAGGCCTACATTATGGAGACACAGACATAGGCCTATGCTATAAGTCTATCAAGACACATAGGTCTAAATTATGAAGACATCGAGACACAGTCCCAAACTATGAAGACATCAAGATACAGACCAATGCCATGAAGACATTAAGACGCAGACCTATACCATGAAGATATCAAGATACAGGTTATACCATGAAGATATCAAGATACAGGCTATACGATGAAGGTATCAAGATACAGGTTATACCTTGAAGATATAAAGATACAGATACAGGCTGTACGATGAAGATATCAAGATACAGGTTATACCATGAAGATATCAAGATACAGGCTGTACGATGAAGATATCAAGATACAGGTTATACCATGAAGATATCAAGATACAGGCTATACGATGAAGGTATCAAGATACAGGTTATACCATGAAGATATCAAGATACAGGCTATACCTTGAAGGTATCAAGATACAGGCTATACCATGACGATATAAAGATACAGGCTATACCTTGAAGGTATCAAGATACAGATACAGGCTGTACCATGAAGATATAAAGATACAGATACAGGCTGTACCATGAAGATATAAAGATACAGATACAGGCTGTACCATGAAGATATAAAGATACAGATACAGGCTGTACAATGCAGATATCAAGATACAGGCTGTACAATGCAGATATCAAGATACAGGCTGTATCACGAAGATATCAAGATACAGGCTGTACTATGAAGATATCAAGTCTACACCATGAAAGATATCAAGATACAGGCTGTACAATGCAGATATCAAGATACAGGCTGTATCACGAAGATATCAAGATACAGGCTGTACTATAAAGATATCAAGTCTACACCATGAAAGATATCAAGATACAGGCTGTACAATGCAGATATCAAGATACAGGCTGTATCACGAAGATATCAAGATACAGGCTGTACTATGAAGATATCAAGATACAGGCTGTACTATGAAGATATCAAGATACAGGCTGTATCACGAAGATATCAAGATACAGGCTGTACCATGAAGATATCAATATACAGGCTGTACCACGAAGATATCAAGATACAGGCTGTACCACGAAGATATCAAGATACAGGCTGTACCATGAAGATATCAAGATACAGGCTGTACTATAAATATATCAAGTCTACACCATGAAAGATATCAAAATACAGGCTGTACAATAAAGATATAAAGATACAGATACAGGCTGTACCATGAAGATATCAAGATACAGGCTGTACTAAATATATCAAGTCTACACCATGAAAGATATCAAGATACAGGCTGTACTATACAGTTATCAAGTCTACACCATGAAGATATCAAGATACAGGCTGTACCATGAAGATATCAAGATACAGGCTGTACCATGAAGATATCAAGATACAGGCTGTACCACGAAGATATCAAGATACAGACTGTACTATAAAGATATCAAGTCTACACCATGAAAGATATCAAGATACAGGCTGTACCATGAAGATATCAAGATACAGATACAGGTTGTACCATAATGATATCAAGATACAGAATATACCATGAAGATATCAAGATACAGGCTACACCATGAAGATATAAAGATACATGATATACCATGGAGATATCAAGATACAAGCTGTACCATGAAGATATCAAGATACAGGCTGTACCATGAAGATATCAAGATACAGGCTACACCATGAAGATATAAAGATACATGATATACCATGCAGATATCAAGATACAGTCTGTATCACGAAGATATCAAGATACAGGCTGTATCACGAAGATATCAAGATACAGAATATACCATGAAGATATCATGTTACAGGCTACACCATGAAGATACAAAAGATACATGATATACCATGGAGATATCAAGATACAGTCTGTATCACGAAGATATCAAGATACAGGCTGTATCACGAAGATATCAAGATACAGAATATACCATGAAGATATCAAGATACAGTCTGTATCACGAATATATCAAGATACAGGCTGTACTATGAAGATATCAAGATACAGGCTGTACTATGAAGATATCAAGATACAGGCTGTACCATGAAGATATCAAGATACAGGCTGTACTATGAAGATATCAAGATAAGGCTATTCAATGAAGATATAAAGATACAGGCTATACCATGAACACGCCAAGGCACATAAAGACATCAATACACTGGTCCACACTAAGATTCATCAGGACACGGGGCAATACTTTGAAGTCATCAAGACACAAGCCTACTCTTTAAAGCAATCAAGACACAGGCCCACACTTTGAAGTCATTAAGACACAGGCCGACGGTTTGAAGTCATCAAGACAAGCCTAGTCAGTGAAGTCACCGAGACACAGCCCTGCACTATGAATATATCAATACATAGATTTAATCTAAAAAGTTAGCAAGACACAGACCTAACTGTGAAGATACTAAGACACACACTTACACGATAGAAACATTAAGAGGAAGGCCTACACTGTTGCGATACCAACATATAAACCCGCAAGATGGAGGAAAAAGACATAATCCTACACTTGGACACATCAGGACACATTCCTATACCAAGAAGCCATCAAGAGACTTGTCTGCACTAAGGACACATCAAGCAACAGGGCTAAATTTTGAAACGATAAAAACACAGGCCTATACTTAGAATACACCCAAACACATGCCTACACTTATGATACACCCAAACACAGGCCTTTACTTAGAATACACCCAAACACAGGCCTACACTTAGAATACACCCAAACACAGGCCTTTACTTAGAATACACCCAAACACAGGCCTACACTTAGAATACACCCAAACACAGGCCTACACTTAGAATACACCCAAACACACGCCAACACTTAGAATACACCCAAACACAGGCCTACACTTAGAATACACCCAAACACAGGCCTACAATTAGAATACACCCAAACACAGGCCAACACTTAGAATACACCCAAACACAGGCCTACACTTAGAATACACCCAAACACAGGCCTACACTTAGAATACACCCAAACACAGGCCTATACTTAGAATACACCCAAACACAGGCCTACACTTAGGATACACCCAAACACAGGCCAACACTTAGAATACACCCAAACACAGGCCTACACTTAGAATACACCCAAACACAGGCCTACGCTTAGAATACACCCAAACACAGGCCTACACTTAGAATACACCCTAACACAGGCCTACACTTAGAATACACCCAAACACAGGCCAACACTTAGAATACACCCTAACACAGGCGTACACTGTGAATTCACCGAGACACAGGCCTACTCTAAGAAGACATAATGAGACAGGTCTACAAACACAGACCTACACTTAGAATACACCCAAACACAGGCCAACACTTAGAATACACTCAAACACAGGCCAACACTTAGAATACACCGAGACGCAGGCCTCCTCTAAGAAGACATAATGAGACAGGTCTACAAACACAGACCTACACACACAGGCCTCCACACACAGACCTACACACACAGACCTACACACACAGACCTCCACTCTGAAGAGATGAAGACATACCGCACTGTGAACAGATTAAGACACAGGCCTAGTCAATGTAGGCATAAAGACACATGCCTACACTTTAAAGACATCACGCAAAGGCGTGTACTTTTAAGACATCAAGACACAGCCCCAGATCATGAAGACACCAAGTCATCAGGTGATACCATGAAGACACCAAGTCATCAGGTGATACCATGAAGACACCAAGTCATCAGGTGATACCATGAAGACACCAAGTCATCAGGTGATACCATGAAGACACCAAGTCATCAGGTGATACCATGAAGACACCAAGTCATCAGGTGATACCATGAAGACACCAAGTCATCAGGACTAGATAATGGAGACATCGACAGTAGTGCTTACACTATGAAGATCTTAAGTTATACAGACCTACGCTGTGAAGGCACCAAGACTGATACCTACACATTGAAAGCTTCCAGACACTTACACCATGAAGACTTTAAGACACAGGCTTGCACTATGAAGGTACAAAGACACAGATGTACATTATGAAAACATCAAGACTCATGCCTTCACTCTGAAGCTGTCAAGACAGCCTGAGCTATAAAGGCATCAAGACAAAGGCCTAAACTACAGAATCATCTAGACCAGGTCTGCAATATGAAGATATCAGGACACAGGTCATCACAATGAAGACACCAACACGTACACCTAAACTAACAAGACATTAAGACATACGCCTACAGTCTCAAGACAGCAAGGCACAGTCCTACTCTATGAGTTCATCAAGACACGCACCAAACAACGAAGACAGCAAGACATAGACCTATAGCATGAAGACACAAAGACAGAGGTTTACACTATAAAGCCACTCAGACACAGGCTTACATAGTAGTCATTCCGAAATGTGCATACACTATGACGACATCAAACAGCCTGACACTATAAAGTCATCAAGACCAAACTTTACATTCTAAAGTTATCCAGACACAGACCTAACCTATGCAGACACCGTAACACAGGCCTACACAATGAATACGCCACGACACAGGCCTACACAATGAAGACACCAAGACACAGACCTACACAATGAAGACACCAAGACACAGGCCTACACAATGAAGACACCAAGACACAGGCCTACACAATGAAGACACCAAGACACAAGCCTACACAATGAAGACACCACGACACAGACCTACATAATGAAGACACCAAGACACAGGCCTACACAATGAAGACACCAAGACACGTGCCTACACAATGAAGACACCAAGACACAGGCCTACACAATGACGACACCAAGACACAGGCCTGCAGAGTGACGACACCAAGACACAGGCCTACACAATGAATACGCCACGACACAGGCCTACACAATGAAGACGATAAGACACAGGCCTACACAATGAAGACGATAAGACACAGGCCTACACAATGAAGACGATAAGACACAGACCTACATAATGAAGACGATAAGACACAGACCTACACAATGAAGACGCCAAGACACAGGCCTACACAATGAAGACACCAAGACACAGGGCAGCACAATGAAGACGCCAAGACACAGACCTACACAATGAAGACACCACGGCACAGACCTACACAATGAAGACGCCAAGACACAAACCTACACAATGAAGACACCACGACACAGACCTACACAATGAAGACGCCAAGACACAGACCTACACAATGAAGACGCCAAGACACAGACCTACACAATGAAGACACCAAGACACAGACCTACACAATGAAGACGCCAAGACACAGACCTACACAATGAAGACGCCAAGACACAGGCAGCACAATGAAGACACCAAGACACAGACCTACACAATGAAGACACCAAGACACATGCCTGAATAACGAAGACACCAAGACACAGACCTACACAATGAAGACGCCAAGACACAGACCTACACAATGAAGACGCCAAGACACAGTGCAGCACAATGAAGACACCACGACACAGACCTAAATATTGAAGACGCCAAGACACAGACCTACACAATGAAGACACCAAGACACAGGGCAGCACAATAAAGACACCAAGACACAGACCTACACAATGAAGACACCAAGACACAGACATGCGCAAAGAAGTCACCAAGGCACAGAGCAGCACAATGAAAACGTTAAGACACAGGGCAGCACAATGAAGACGCCAAGACACAGGCGTACACAATGAAGACACCATGACACAGACATACACAACGAAGACAATAAGACACAGGACAGCACAATGAAAAACGTTAAGACACAGGCCTGCAGAGTGACGACACCAAGACACAGACCTACATAATGAAGACACCAAGACATAGACCTACACAATGAAGACACCACGACACAGGCCTATACAATGAAGACACCAAGACACAGATATACACAATGAAAACACCACGACACAGGCCTACATTGTGAAGACACTAAGACACAGCCCTACACTGTGGAGAAACCATGACACAGCCCTACACTGTGAAGACACCACTACACATGCCTACACAACGAAGACACTAAGACAAAAGCCTGCATAACGAAGACACCAAGACACATACCTACATAATGAAGTCACCAAGACACATACCTACATAATGAAAACACCAAGACACAGACCTACACAATGAAAACACCAAGACACAGACCTACACAATGAAGACGTCAAGACACAGACATATACAATGAAGACACCAAGACACATGCCTACACAATGAAGACACCAAGACACAGACCTACACAATGAAGACACCAAGACACAGACCTACACAATGAAGACACCAAGACACAGACCTACACAATGAAGACACCAAGACACAGACCTACATAATGAAGACACCAAGACACAGACCTACATAATGAAGACACCAAGACACAGACCTACACAATGAAGACACCAAGACACGTGCCTACACAATGAAGACACCCAGACACAGACCTACACAATGAAGACACCAAGACACAGACCTACACAATGAAGACGCCAAGACACAGACCTATACAATGAAGACACCAAGACAGACCTACATAATGAAGACACCAAGACACAGACCTACACAATGCAGACGCCAAGACACAGACCTACATAATGAAGACACCAAAACACAGACCTACACAATGAAGACGCCAAGACACAGACCTACATAATGAAGACACCAAGACACAGACCTACACAATGAAGACGCCAAGACACAGACCTACATAATGAAGACACCAAGACACAGACCTACACAATGAAGACACCAAGACACGTGCCTACACAATGAATGTACCAAGACACAGACCTACACAATGAAGACACCAAGACACACACCTACATAATGAAGACACCACGACACAGACCTACACAATGAAGACACCAAGACACAGACCTACACAATGAAGACACCAAGACACAGGCCTACATAATGAAGACACCAAGACACAGGCCTACATTGTGAAGACACCAAGACACAGACCTACACAATGAAGACAACAAGACACAGACCTACACAATGAAGACACCAAGACACAGACCTACATTGTGATTACACCAAGACACAGACCTACATAATAAAGACACCAAGACACAGACCTACATTGTGAAGACACCAAGACACAGACCTACATTGTGAAGACACCAAGACACAGACCTACATAATAAAGACACCAAGACACAGACCTACACAATGAAGACACCAAGACACAGACCTACATAATAAAGACACCAAGACACAGGCCTACATAATAAAGACACCAAGACACAGAGCTACACAATGAAAGTACCAAGACACAGACCTACATAATGAAGACACCAAGATACAGGCCTACATAATAAAGACACCAAGACACAGACCTACATAATAAAGACACCAAGACACAGACCTACACAATGAAAGTACCAAGACACATACCTACATAATGAAGACACCAAGACACAGACCTATACAATGAAGACACCTAGACACAGAACTACATTGTGAAGACGGTAAGACACAGTCCTACACTGTGAAGAAACCATGACACAGGCCTACACTGTGAAGACACTAAGACACAGACCTACACAATGAAGACAGACACAGGCCTATACAATGAAGACACCAAGACAAAGGCCTACACAATGAAGACACCAAGACACGTGCCTACACAATGAAGACACCAAGACACAGGCCTACACTGTGAAAATACCAAGACACAGGCCTACACAACAAAGACACCTAGACACAGACCTACATTGTGAAGACACTAAGACACAGCCCTACACTGTGAAGACACCACTACACATGCCTACACAACGAAGACACTAAGACACAAGCCTGCACAACGAAGACACCAAGACACATACCTACACAATGAAGACACCATGACACATACCTACACGATGAAGACACCATGACACAGGCTTAGAGTGTGAAGACCCCTAAGACACAGGCCTACACTGTGAAGACACCAAGAGACATTCCTACTCTGTGAAGACATGAAGACAGAAGCCTACACTGTGAAGACATGAAGACAGAAGCCTACACTGTGAAGACATCAAGACACAGCCTACACTGTGAAGAATTCAAGACAGCCTACACTGTGAAGACATCAAGACAGCCTACACTGTGAAGACATCAAGACACAGCCTACACTGTGAAGACATCAAGACAGCCTACACTGTGAAGACATCAAGACACAGCCTACACTGTGAAGACAATCAAGACACAGCCTACACTGTGAAGACATCAAGACAGCCTACACTGTGAAGACATCAAGACACAGCCTACACTGTGAAGACATCAAGACACAGCCTACACTGTGAAGACATCAAGACAGCCTACACTGTGAAGACATCAAGACACAGCCTACACTGTGAAGACATCAAGACAGACTACACTGTGAAGACATCAAGACACAGCCTACACTGTGAAGACATCAAGACAGCCTACACTGTGAAGACATCAAGACAGCCTACACTGTGAAGACATCAAGACACAGCCTACACTGTGAAGACATCAAGACAGCCTACACTGTGAAGACATCAAGACACAGCCTACACTGTGAAGACATCAAGACAGACTACACTGTGAAGACATCAAGACAGCCTACACTGTGAAGACATCAAGACAGCCTACACTGTGAAGACAGCAAGACAGCCTACACTGTGAAGACATCAAGACACAGCCTACACTGTGAAGACATCAAGACAGCCTACACTGTGAAGACATCAAGACACAGCCTACACTGTGAAGACATCAAGACACAGCCTACACTGTGAAGACATCAAGACACAGCCTACACTGTGAAGACATCAAGACAGCCTACACTGTGAAGACATCAAGACACAGCCTACACTGTGAAGACATCAAGACAGCCTACACTGTGAAGACATCAAGACACAGCCTACACTGTGAAGACATCAAGACAGACTACACTGTGAAGACATCAAGACACAGCCTACACTGTGAAGACATCAAGACAGCCTACACTGTGAAGACATCAAGACAGCCTACACTGTGAAGACATCAAGACAGCCTACACTGTGAAGACAGCAAGACAGCCTACACTGTGAAGACATCAAGACACAGCCTACACTGTGAAGACATCAAGACAGCCTACACTGTGAAGACATCAAGACACAGCCTACACTGTGAAGACATCAAGACAGCCTACACTGTGAAGACATCAAGACAGCCTACACTGTGAAGACATAAAGACACAGCCTACACTGTGAAGACATCAAGACAGCCTACACTGTGAAGACATCAAGACAGCCTACACTGTGAAGACATCAAGACAGCCTACACTGTGAAGATATCAAGACACAGCCTACACTGTGAAGACACCACGACACATTTTTACACCGTGAAGATATCAAGACACAAGCCTACACTGTGAAGACACCAAGACACAAGCTTACACCATAAAGACATCCAGGCATGCCAACATTTTGACCTACCAGCTGCATACGCTGCTGTTTCCTCGTTTCGCTCCTTCCGCATCTCTCCCTGCAATATTTCCTGCCTGCGCTCCTCCCTGTCCTCCCTTTGTCTGTCCTTCAGTCCTTCCTTGTAAACTTGTGAAGGTGTCTGTCTTCTGTACGGCCCTCTCTTCAGGGTCGGCTTGCCTCCCTCAGTCGTTCTCCCCATCGATCTGACCGAGGCGCCCCTGAGAGAGTGGCTGCACAGACTTGGCCTAAAAGCCACGGAGA
>CM031606.1:2453294-2460794 GCA_018398815.1 Conus ventricosus
TATTTCCTGGTCCGGATTTTTTGGTAACTGTGTGAACCCCACGGCTTTATAGAAGGGGAAAATAGAGTATTTTATCCTCAGTGTGGAGAGTCCCTGTGTGAAAATGTTTTTTTCTCTCTTTAAAAAGAGATCGTGGAAGATTGATTTGTCCCGCGTGGGAGAGATAAGGGTTGCAGTTTTGTTTTGTTCTCGTGTGGAGAGAGATACAGAGGTAAAATCTGTTTACAAGTGGATGATGTGATTTAGTAAATTGTTTCCCTGAAGGAGAGGGGGAGAAGAAAACATTCGGTAGTGCGCCTTTTGGTTGTTTGGAAAGATTGCGTGGGGCGTATGGAGTAAATGCTGTCATGAATGCGGGTATGCAAGAGTGACAGTGTGACAGTAATGTTTGTTAATCTGAAAGTTTTTATGCTAGGGTTTTCTACTATCCCTTCGTTTGACGACTCTGTAGGTACTTTCGGATAATGCTGAACAGACATGCTTTTTTAAAATAAAAAATAATTTAGTAATGTATATTTTCTAATCTGTTATCTTGAATATTTAGCTGCGCATCGTATATTAAAAACAAATACACGTTAAGTGGTTTATCGACCTCTTTTTCTTTATCAATTTGAATGTTTATTATGTCTCTGACAGTTCTCCCGCTTCCATGTAACTGATTATCCTCCGTTGACTTAGGTCAATCCATAAACCGTATTTCGTTGTTAAATAATGATCAAGTCTAACGCTGTGAAGATGTAGATCTTTAGACACAAGGTCAACAGTTGGATTTCTACACCTCCGCCTCCAAACAATTTTCTTATTTCGTCAAAATGCTGATAAGGTTTAAGTCGCTAGCGTAGATTTGGTTAGGACTACCCTCAATTGTACATTGCACTTTGTTATTTTAGGATTAAAAAAATTTTTCAGTTTGTCTTTCGAATGGTCCTTCATCTTCGCACAGCAATAAAATACTTTAAGCGATCTTGCTGTGGACTAAAACTAAAATTCCATATAGTGTCTGCCCTGCTTTTAGGATATTTAGAATGAAGAATCACTCTTTGTAATATATTGCTAATTTTGACTGTTTATTGTTGCTCAATTAGCCTTGCTAAATTAGGGTTGCTAACAACGTCAAACTCTAACGAGATGTCAGAAATGCTGTACTTTGCTTCGGTGTCTGTTGATCTAATAACACGTTTGTAGTCATTAAAAGTTAGTTCATATGACAATCTGTCTTTTAATGCTCCTTGAAAGTATGGAGCATGCGCTTTTAACAACTCAAAATCTAGGGGTATGAAAAAGCGATTTCCATACGCATAACTTACAGCTACAAACCTTTTGCCGTCTTTAGCGTCTGCGGCGCCTATTCTATGTTTTAGTGCTTCTTCATTTTCGATTCCTTGAAACGCAAGATCTGCTCTTTCGCTCGCGGTTAGCCATAGATCAGAATAGGTTAAAAAATATGTCTGCATTGTGTAAAGAAAATATTTCTTGCCCTCAAGTTTTATAGAAATTTTCTTAACGATTGCCCGCCCCAGATTCTGAACAACTGTCCTGTTTGGGTCTGTTGTTGAAGCGAGTTCTATTTTGAAAGTAAGACGCGCAGAGCCTGGCACAATCACTTCATCCGCTCCTAGGTCTGGAAATTTGACAGTAAGAATTTGATCTGAATCAATAGTAGATGGATTATTTGGAACAGTAATATTCCGCTTATTTCCTTTCACGCCAAATGGTTCTTTCAGTCTTCTATGCGGGTCAAGAATCGAGCCATATGATTGTGACATTTTTTTATAAAAGAAAATAAAAAGTTTATTATTAAAGAAACATGGCAGGCATTGAAGGTGAAGAAGATTATGATGTTTTTGATCCTGGAGACGACATGAGTGAAATGACTCCTTTGATACAGCATCGCTCAACGACCTCATTGCGGCGTGAATTAACAGAAAGTACGGTCGGAGCATTTTACAAAGTTTAGGCTTAGAACCCCCGAATTTATAGACCTAATGATTTTGAAGTAAAAGATGATGGCCATTTGTTTGTAAGAAGCGACCAAGGACAACGCGTTCAGCTTACAACTAAACGAGACCCATTAAAGTTTTATGCCATAGGTACAATTAGACAAAGACTCCTGCAAGCGTACAAAATCGCCTTGGCATTGCTAAACCAAAATTAGATAGGGATGCAGTTGCTAAACTTCTAAACATACAACATGACTCCCAACAGATAGCCAAATACAAAACATGGAACTTCAAGATTTAAGTCAACAGCAGACAAAGTAATGCAAGCAGAAACCAGTTTTCAGAAGAAACAGCATTAAAAACTATACACGACCCCCCGCTACCCATGCGAGAAATAACGGCCCTTGATCATGCTTTAAGAAGCATCAGAGGCGAATTACAAACAATTTAGCAAAACTAGGTGAACTAGATGAGCATATAAAAAGAGAAAAAAGAAAAAACTCGTTGAGGCTGATGACGCCAACTTAGGGCATGATATTAAAGAAAGAATAACCAAAGACTAAAAGATCTTGAACAAGAGAGATCAGCAAGACTAGAAGCGTTGTCTACTAACCGAGAACAATTGCGAACTCAAGTGAGCAGAATAAGAGAAACTATCCAAAGAATTTTATATGAAGACACAACACTAGCAGAACGAATAAGAACATTGTTTAGAGAGCAAGGCGTCACATTAGTAAGCGTTATAACAGCCTTAGGATTTGCAATAAGTACACTGGTGATGGCTATTACAGGTGGCGGTGGTGGTGCTGGGTGGTGCCTCCATCGCATCTCCTGATAAATCATGGGTAAAAAAACAGCTTGATCATCTTGCGGGCTTATTAAAAAAATTAGCTGGTAAAGCTATAGACTCTTTACCGGGTATATTAGGGGGTGTTGTTAGCTGGCTTTTGTCTACTGCAGGCAAAGTAGTTGGCTTTATGGCCGAGCACTTATGGACATTAGTTCTCTTAATAGTCGGGTTAATTTTAGTAAAATAAGACCAAGTAATCCCAGGCCAGTTAACCCAAGAACAAGTTCTGTCTTTTCATATTCATGGTCATTATTTTTTGACTTCTTCAAGTCTTTAGGCTTTGGGCCACGGGGATTGGATGACTTATTCTTGGGTGTTTGTTTACTGCTTGCAATATTATGGCTCAGAATTTATGTCATTTTTTCCGACCTTCTGTTCATTGCCTGCCACAAGGATTTCATTGTTGTAGTTTATTATTGTTCCTATTGGAGTCTGAGGTCAGAAGGCAGATATATAAACCGTGCCAACAGCAAAGTCTACTTTCGATCTTGCGTATTGTAAAACATTTTGGTATCTTTTAATACTTGAAGGTAAATCAACTGTAGAATTAATGGCGTCCTCTAAATTTGCTAAGTATTGTTTTTGTGCATCAAAACCAGTAGAAGGATCAGTTATGCTCGATCTCGTTTGTGCTTGCGAACCTAGCAAACACCAACGTAAGTACGAATAGAGTCGTTTATTCGTTCTATTCCTGCTTTAGTTAGGCCCTTAGAAGTGTCTAAGATAAATGTTGTCCATGCTGATTTATGCTCTTGCTCTATGGACCCTAGGTGAACAGCTGTGCCTGAAGAGAAAGATGTGTAAGGAGGATTCCAAGCATTTGTTATATTTTCTGTGCACGCCCCAAAATAAGGGGTGCCTAGACCATGATTAAGATCCAACTTTTGTCTAAAGTCTTCCTTAACATTAATATTGGGAAATTTGTTACAGATCCTTTCAAAAGCCTTCATGTCTATTCTGTTGCTAAATGGATTAAACGGTTTGTCATTTGGCAATGGTGCTTGCAGTTCAGTCAAAATACGTCTGAAGGTGTAATAAAAATGAAATCTATATACTGACCTCACCAAAGGATCAGGATGATTTAGATGATCAGCATACGACACTCCACACCCCGTTGATGCACAAAACACAGCAAAGTTTAACTGGTTCTGATAAAACTGCATCGGATGACTGAACCACACTTTTGCGATGTAGTCTTTTTTAATAGGGGGGTTAAGATATTTGTCCAATGGAGTACTACCCTTTTTATGAAAGGTGTCAGTCTGGGTCACAGAAATGTCAAGAGTATCAGTTGTTATATTTTTAAGATTGTAGTGCGGCCCAACAGAATATTTTGCACCAGTATATTTGAATGCACTCATTTTTATTCGTTTAAAAAATGTTTGTAACAATAACAACCCAGACCCCCCTTCGTTTTTAGAACATGCTGTTAAGAACGATTGCGGAACCAAAATGGTGCACTTCATGAAATTTTTTACAAGTTGTATGGTTTAATATAACTGAATCCCTGAATAATAATACGATTCTAAAAGTTGGACAATTCAGGGGCCCAAAATTAGCCAGTTAACAATGCTGATGGTTATTACGGGTTTTGCTCACTAAAAGAAGCAATGAGTAACTTCGACATTACTCTCAACTTAACAATGCGAATTGAAACAATGTTAACATTCAAGCCTGAAGAAGAAGCAGATTACTATTTTGATGAAGAGCTAGCTAAAATGTTAGGCTTTGCGGCTGGCAATCATAGATTTAGAGTTACACCACGCAAAACTACTTATGAGGGGGAAAATCCCCTCGATCTTGCATTACATTCATTACTCTATGTTCATTTAGATGAGCTGAGCACTGATGAAAACTTATATGATGGAAGGCCCTCAACAGTTTTAAGAGCTCTTCGTCAGGGAAAGCTGCATATTGCGATTATGAAATTATACAATTCCCTAATTTACAGTTTAAAGATTAGTTTGTGGAAGGGTCGGATCATTTAATATAAAAATTGCAGACAAAACGGGGAAAGTCGTAAAATGTGATAACCTGCACTTGTTTTGGAAATAAAATAATAAACTGTACTAAAAATGTCGCGTGGGCCAGAAGAACCAGGAGTTACATTAGCGCCCGTGAGGTGTATAACTTTAGAATTAAAAGACCTTGCAGACGTTACAGACTTTGAACAGAATGGTGAGATAGGCGCTTTGTATGGTTTTGAGTACACTAAAGATGGTGATTATAAACGTAAAGAGGGTTGGCGACAGCAAAAAGTTTCCTAAACTAGAACAACTGCGCAATCTAGAAGCAAATAATGTTGGCCAGTATGAATATAAAATAGTTCGAAACCTGACCTCAAATGGCACTTAGAACCATATTTAGAATGGGAAATAAAATTTGAATTCATAAGCCCATTTACATTTTTTAGCCGTCAAAAAAGTTTCAAAAAGCATTCAACTCTGGCCCTTTACATGTAAGTCTTATGCCAGACGACAATAGCCGGAAAGAAATTGAAATAACACCGTATGGGAAAAAAACAGTACATCCTCCCAGAAAAGAAACGGTTTTAAAAAAGCTTTACAAAATTACAGTTCTTTCCAGCAGAAAATTAGGAGACACGTTCACAATGATATTTGAAATTTCTGTCTTTAAAGATGTAGAGAGGGACGGGGTTGTGGGCATTTGTGGGCGACTTATAAAAGGAATTAATATTAGCTGGCAAAACTTAGACGTTAAACGCCTTAACGTTACCATCGTCGTTCTTCACAATGGTGAGGATATTAAGGTTATAGCAACAAGCAACAAATCAATGTTGACTTAAATAGAAACAATCTTACAGAACTGAATTGGATTAATCTTACACATTTAGGCCTTGTAGGTTTTATTATACTGAACAAGTTTTGACAGAGAGCATGATAAAAACAATAACTGGATTAGATTAAATTCTGTTATAAAAATATGGAGCAGTTAAACTTTATGACAAAAACTCCTCATTGTTCATTAATTTGTGGGCAAACTGGTTGTGGGAAAACAATATTTGTCCTCGACTATTACAAACAGTTTATCGTTATAATTTTGATCACATTGTGATTTTCTGTCCAACACTTAAATGGAACAAAGCATATCATGATAGAAGGTTTATATGGACAGACGATAACATATATTTAGTTGATCCTAGCAATAAAATGAGTGAGTGTTTAGAACACTTTAATAAATTGTTTGAAGGAACGCAACACTATTTATTATAGATGACTGTTCGGCAGAAAGAGACATAGTTAAAAAAAGAAACGCTTTGTCGAAACTAGCTTTCAGTGGAAGACATGCTGGATAAGTGTGTGGATTTTATGTCAAAATATAACTCAGTTTTAAAGACTTTAGAGAACAGTTAAAGACTGTAGTTTTATTTCACATGAAAGACAGACTCATTTGATGAATGTTTGCGCGAAAATGATGTTATTGAAAACGATCAGGAAAAACACAGGATTAAGCAAAAACTAAAATCTAAAAAGTTTAGTAAATTAGTATTGAAAACAGATAACCCTACACAGTATGTATGTTTGTAGGGTTTGCTAGGAGAGAACTATAAAACGCCGCTTTTGGAGTCGCCCGATCGATACCGGCCAAGGCCGGTTGAGAGCGGGTGAGCCAAAATGTGGCGTTTTATAGTTCTCTCCCCTTCAACACGGACCATGTGGGAACGCCCCTTCAAGACTGAGCATGTGTGCAGCGCCCCTTCAACACTGACCATGTTTGCAACGCCCCTTCAACACTGACCATGTGGGAACGCCCCTTCAACACTGACCATGTGTGCAGGGTTTAGTGGGAACGCCCCTTCAACACTGACCATGTGTGCAACGCCCCTTCAACACTGACCATGTGTGCAGGGTTTAGTGGGAACGCCCCTTCAACACTGACCATGTGTGCAACGCCCCTTCAACACTGACCATGTGTGCAGGTCGGTGGGCGACATGGACCTGTTCGTGGGCGGCACTGTGGAGCGGCCTGTGGCAGGGGGCAGTGTGGGTCCTACCTTCGCCTGCATCATCGCCCAGCAGTTCTTTGCGCTGAAGTTTGGGGACAGGTTCTTCTATGAGACAGACCGCTCGCCAGAGGGCTTCACTAGTGGTGAGTGTGTGTGTGTGTGTGTGTGTGTGTGTGTGTGTGTGTGTGTGTGTGTGTGTGTGTGTGTGTGGTTGCGTGCCCTTCTTGTGCATGGCCGAAGGGGAAAAAAGGCCTCTGTCTATCTCTTCCCTTTCATCGTGGCATGCATTATACTTGTACCATATCTTTTCCTCTAAACAGTTGTTCGTTTGGGACAATTTGAACGGAGAATTAGTTTTAAAAGTTTCCGTGTACAGAGGAAAGTTTCTGTGAAAAAGTCGTGCTGGTCGGCTTGAGGCGAACGAGTCACGTGATGGATTTGTAAATCCTTCTGGTCACTGTCTTGACCGATGAGTTGATTTGTCGGGGAACATTTATGATTTTGAAGGCTTTTTGTGATTTTTTTTCCAGCACAATTACTGAACAAGTGTATTCCATAATCATAAGGAATAAAGGCAAAGCAATCCATGCAACAAATAAAGGCACAATATAGGCCAACAACACATCGGGCTGTTACTGTAATTCAAATTAATTTTGGTAAAACAGTATTTAAAAATACTAGTAGGTACGAACATATCTAGAAAGTCTTATTCCTATCTGTTACATTTTACAAAATTCTTATAC
>CM031606.1:2465794-2470250 GCA_018398815.1 Conus ventricosus
TCGTCAACATTCCCTTCACTGTGCTGTACAGAGCGCATCGTCAACATTCCCTTTACCGTGTTGTACAGAGCGCGCCGTCAACATTCCCTGTACCGTGCTGTACAGAAAAAAGTCCTCTGCTTTAGGTGAGAGGCATACAGACAACATGGACAGCTTCACCACAGTTTCAATGTCTTCTTTGACAGCTAGGTAGGATAGAGAAAACGGGTACAGTCACCACTGCATAAGATAAGGTCGTATTGTCTTTCGTAAGGAAATTGGGACACAGGAAACACAAACGGCTTCACATCTGCCTTGAGAAAAGTCTCCTTTGCTAGGTTAGTAGGATACGGGAAACAGGAACCGATTCACCACTGTCTTGGAAAATGATTTTTTATTAGGTATGTAGAATACAGGAAACTCGAACAGATTCACCACTGTCTTGAAGAAGGATGTTTTGTTAAAGTAAGTAGGATACATGAAACTTGAACAGATTCACCCCTGTCTTGACGAAGGATGTTTTGTTAAAGTAAGTAGGATACATGAAACTTGAACAGATTCACCACTGTCTTGAAGAAGGATGTTTTGTTAAAGTAAGTAGGATACATGAAACTTGAACAGATTCACCACTGTCTTGAAGAAGGATGTTTTGTTAAAGTAAGTAGGATACATGAAACTTGAACAGATTCACCACTGTCTTGAGAAGGATGTTTTGTTAAAGTAAGTAGGATACATGAACCTTGAACAGATTCACCACTGTCTTGAAGAAGGATGTTTTGTTAAAGTAAGTAGGATACATGAAACTTGAACAGATTCGCCACTGTCTTGAAGAAGGATGTTTTGTTAAAGTAAGTAGGATACATGAAACTTGAACAGATTCACCACTGTCTTGAAGAAGGATGTTTTGTTAAAGTAAGTAGGATACATGAAACTTGAACAGATTCACCACTGTCTTGAAGAAGGATGTTTTGTTAAAGTAAGTAGGATACATGAAACTTGAACAGATTCACCACTGTCTTGAAGAAGGATGTTTTGTTAAAGTAAGTAGGATACATGAAACTTGAACAGATTATCTACTGCCCTGGGGAAGGTCTTCTTTGTTAGGTAAGTGGGACGCAGGAAACAGGGATGGTTCCACGATGATAATGGGGAAAAAAAAGAAGATTTTTTTGTAGGTATGTGGGATCCAGAAAACAAGAGCAACCTCACCACTGTCTTGAACAAAGTCTTCTCTCTTTGGTAAATGGGACACAGGAAACAGGAACATCCTTCACCAGTGTGTGAAAGTATGTCGTCTTTGCTAACTACGTGGGACATAGGAAATAGGAACATCCTTCACCACGTTGTTGAAGGACATCTTTGCTAGATAAGTGGGACACATGAAAGAAACAGCTTCATTGGGGTGTCAGAGAAAGTAATTTTTCTCACATACATGGGATAGTGGAAACAGGAACGGCTTGGCCACTGTGTTGGAGATTTGTGTGTCAGGTATGTGAGATACAGGAAACAGGGATAGATTTACCATGTTGTTGGAAACAGGAACAGTCTCATGACTATGTTGTTAAAGGTCTTCACCTTTATGTAAGTAGAACACAGGAAGCAGGCACATCCTCATCGCTGTGTTGGTAAAAGTCTCTGCTATGTAAGTGGGACACAAGTAAGAGAAACAGGTTCATGACTGTGGTATAGGAGGTCTTTTGTTTGATTGGTAAATACTACAGGGGTGTGGTATAGGAGGTCTTTTGTTTGATAGGTAAATACTACGGGGTGTGTATAGGAGGTCTTTTGTTTGATAGGTAAATACTACAGGGGTGTGGTATAGGAGGTCTTTTGTTTGATAGGTAAATACTACAGGGGTGTGGTATAGGAGGTCTTTTGTTTGATAGGTAAATACTACAGGGGTGTGGTATAGGAGGTCTTTTGTTTGATAGGTTAAATACTACAGGGGTGTGGTATAGGAGGTCTTTTGTTTGATAGGTAAATACTACAGGGGTGTGGTATAGGAGGTCTTTTGTTTGATAGGTAAATACTACAGGGGTGTGGTATAGGAGGTCTTTTGTTTGATAGGTAAATACTACAGAAACAGGTTCATGACTGTGGTATAGGAGGTCTTTTGTTGATATTTAAATACTACAGGGGAAACAAGAACAGATGCACAACAGCGTAAGAGAAGCTTTTCTTTGTCGGGTAAGTGGGATACAGAAAATATGAAGAGGTTCATCCTGTTGTATACGATCTTATTTAATGGGACATGGGACATAGGGACGAACATTAACAACATCATACCCGTCCTGCACAAAGGTGCTACCAACATTAACATCATACCCGTCCTGGACAAAGGTGCTACAACATTACCAACATCATTACCGTTCTGGACAAAGGTGCTACAGAGAATGTAAATATCTATGTTCAAGACCACCCATCCTATTTTGCACGAAAACCCCCTTTTCACATACAAATCACGTCCTTCTCATATCAGTTTTGGCCAAAATCAACACCTGTTTCTAAACAAAATTAACACGCAAAAACAGCAAAAATCGACGTAATCGTCAATTTAAAATGGGGGGTTTCCGTGCAGAATAAATAGGGTGATCGTGAACATAGATATTTACATTCTCTCCAGGGACATAAAATTTAAGGGTTTAATCAACTAGGTCAATTAATCACAGATCTTTTTGACCTAGTTTACTGCACTGCTTTGTAGGTCAAAAAGATCTGTGATTAATTGACTAGTTTACTGCACTGCTTTGTAGGTCAAGTGATCTTGTGAGAACGTTTTGTACTAGTTTACAAGGCTGGCATTAGGTCAAGTGATCTTGTGAGAACGTTTTGTACTAGTTTACTGCTGTGCTACTCTTTTTCCAACTGGGCTTTACTATACACTGTTAAGATTAATATATATACTGTGCAAACTGAAAGCTTTATAATTCTATGGTGCATAAGTGCGACTGTTATTAAAATTGTTTTTTTTATTCAAGCAGAATATTTTTAAAGGTTAAACAACAACTGTGCTTTAAAGTACTTTTTAGTAGCTACTTTGTACAATATTCATATTAAAAGCTTTAGCAAATTAAACACAAAAGCACACATTTAATAATCAATTCTCTCTCACATGATCTATAAATAGATAATTTATTCAGGGGAAGACAATTACTTTTATGCATAAGTAAAGGGAGATAAATTACTTTCATTATCATTGTTTTGCTTATTTTGATTGTTAATGATTACTCTGTGCGTGTGCTAACAAGGAAGGTAGAAATCAATACTAGACTCAAATGCTGCTAGAGAGCGGGGAAAGCCCGGACTCAAAATAGACCTTAGCTGCCTATTGATCGTTTGACAGCGTGAATTGCAGAGAGCGTTACAGGCCCATGCTGTGGCTTACTTATTTTTTAATTGTTGTTTATATTCTGGTTTAAAAAATGAAGGCCGAAGTAGCTACAGAGCTTATTAATATACTTTACGAGTTGGATTGGGAGAGGGAGGCTGATAAAGATCAGTTAAAGAGCAGGTTTGAAGAATTAATTACTGATCTTTTTGAGCGTATAGATATACGAGAAAGTGTAGTGGAAGCCGTTAGTAAAATACCAGATTCTTGGCCCCAACCGGTTATAAAGTTGTTTGCCATTTTTAGTTGAAAATATGGCTCCTGAAGCCGCTAATCTGACTGTTTCTACTGACTCTGAAGGAGTAGCTATTCGCGTTAATGAAGATCAGGTTTTTACGATTAGAAAAGACTATGAATAATAAACAATAGCCGAATTTACATTTACAATTATTTGTTTTTAATTTAGATTTAAAAATGGCTGCCGAACTCAGTGAATCTGATTTAAAGAATTGTAATGAACTATTTGACGAAACAATGAAAGTATTAAACATTGATTTTAGTGAATTTGGGTTTGAGAATGATATAAACAATATAATAAAAGATCATAGTGAACTATTTGACGAAGCAATCAAAGTGATGAACATTGACTGTAGTAATTCAGAAAAGCTAGGATATTAGCAGGTGTTATTGTAAGGTTAACATGTCTTGAAGTGTTGCAACGCTTAGGTGAAGAATAAAAAGCATGTTTACTACTTTTATTTACATTCATTTTTTTTAATTTACGTAAATATTGTGGCTTTAAAATGACGACCACAAGTAAATTCGAGGATAGAAAACTATATACGATGGAAGAAATATTTGGTAGTGACAAACATTAAACAATATGTTTAGCGAAGTAGACATGGACATCATTACCCCTACAAACGTTCATGAAAGCGTGACACATGCTATCAGTAAAATCCCAGAGTTTCTTCAGATGGAGCCGCCAGTAAAAGTGCTGTTGGTCGTTCTGATTGATTATATAACGCTGATGATAGTAACATGCAAGTCTGGGTTTCAACTAAACAGAAAGAAGTTATTAGCTATCGCGACTTTAATTCTGACTGGGCTGATAAATGCTTAACAAAGTTTACCAATTATTTTTGAGGA
>CM031606.1:2471250-2473750 GCA_018398815.1 Conus ventricosus
CGCCTTAACTTACATCGTCGTTCTCACAATGTGAGGAATTAAGGTTATAGCAACAAGCAACAAAATCATTTTGACTTAAATGAAACAATCTTACAGAACTGAATTGGATTAATCTTACACATTTAGGCCTTGTAGGTTTTATTATACTGAACAAGTTTTGACAGAGAGCATGATAAAAACAATAACTGGATTAGATTAAATTCTGTTATAAAACTATGGAGCAGTTAAACTTTATGACAAAAACTCCTCATTGTTCATTAATTTGTGGGCAAACTGGTTGTGGGAAAACAATATTTGTCCTCGACCTATTACAAACAGTTTATCGTTATAATTTTGATCACATTGTGATTTTCTGTCCAACACTTAAATGGAACAAAGCATATCATGATAGAAGGTTTATATGGACAGACGATAACATATATTTAGTTGATCCTAGCAATAAACTGAGTGAGTGTTTAGAACACTTTAATAAATTGTTTGAAGGAACGCAAACACTATTTATTATAGATGACTGTTCGGCAGAAAGAGACATAGTTAAAAAAGAAACGCTTTGTCGAAACTAGCTTTCGTGGAAGACATGCTGGAATAAGTGTGTGGATTTTATGTCAAAAATATAACTCAGTTTTAAAAGACTTTAGAGAACAGTTAAAGACTGTAGTTTTATTTCACATGAAAGACAGACTCATTTGATGAATGTTTGCGCGAAAATGATGTTATTGAAAACGATCAGGAAAAACACAGGATTAAGCAAAAACTAAAATCTAAAAAGTTTAGTAAATTAGTATTGAAAACAGATAACCCTACACAGTATGTATGTTTGTAGGGTTTGCTAGGAGAGAACTATAAAACGCCGCTTTTGGAGTCGCCCGATCGATACCGGCCAAGGCGGTTGAGAGCGGGTGAGCCAAAAGTGGCGTTTTATAGTTCTCTCCCCTTCAACACGGACCATGTGGGAACGCCCCCTTCAAGACTGAGCATGTGTTGCAGCGCCCCTTCAACACTGACCATGTTTGCAACGCCCTTCAACACTGACCATGTGGGAACGCCCCTTCAACACTGACCATGTGTGCAGGGTTTAGTGGGAACGCCCCTTCAACACTGACCATGTGTGCAACGCCCCTTCAACACTGACCATGTGTGCAGGGTTTAGTGGGAACGCCCTTCAACACTGACCATGTGTGCAACGCCCCTTCAACACTGACCATGTGTGCAGGTCGGTGGGCGACATGGACCTGTTCGTGGGCGGCACTGTGGAGCGGCCTGTGGCAGGGGGCAGTGTGGGTCCTACCTTCGCCTGCATCATCGCCCAGCAGTTCTTTGCGCTGAAGTTTGGGGACAGGTTCTTCTATGAGACAGACCGCTCGCCAGAGGGCTTCACTAGTGGTGAGTGTGTGTGTGTGTGTGTGTGTGTGTGTGTGTGTGTGTGTGTGTGTGTGTGTGTTTTGTGTGGTTGCGTGCCCTTCTTGTGCATGGCCGAAGGGGAAAAAAGGCCTCTGTCTATCTCTTCCCTTTCATCGTGGCATGCATTATACTTGTACCATATCTTTTCCTCTAAACAGTTGTTCGTTTGGGACAATTTGAACGGAGAATTAGTTTTAAAAGTTTCCGTGTACAGAGGAAAGTTTCTGTGAAAAAGTCGTGCTGGTCGGCTTGAGGCGAACGAGTCACGTGATGGATTTGTAAATCCTTCTGGTCACTGTCTTGACCGATGAGTTGATTTGTCGGGGAACATTTATGATTTTGAAGGCTTTTTGTGATTTTTTTTCCAGCACAATTACTGAACAAGTGTATTCCTAATCATAAGGAATAAAGGCAAAGCAATCCATGCAACAAATAAAGGCACAATATAGGCCAACAACACATCGGGCTGTTACTGTAATTCAAATTAATTTTGGTAAAACAGTATTTAAAAATACTAGTAGGTACGAACATATCTAGAAAGTCTTATTCCTATCTGTTACATTTTACAAAATTCTTATACGGATATCAATTTTGTGAATCGCATTTCCATGCAGTAATACACTTCTCGATTTTATAAGAGTTCTTTAACTCGTTTCAGAAGTGTTGGGGGGTATATTTAATCTGAGCGATTTCCCTTATATATACAAAATATAAAGCACATAGGACAATTTAGTCAATTTTTTGTCTTTGTATTTGACAATAATAACCAAACAATACCAATTCTGCATTTAACTTGTTTCTTCCATAGTTTTCACATCTTTTCTCTTATTATTCTCTCTGGTTCGCTCCAAACACTGCGAACATAATGGCAATACCATAAGCAGTGTTGTATCAATCTTTCTCTGCCTCACTTTAAAAAAAAGAAAAAAAAGAAAAGAAAGAAATGTTTTCGTGTCAGCAAATTTTACAACACCCTTCATAGGGTTTAGCAGTTTTTCTTCGTGAACGAACTTTTAAAACTGCGGAAGACGTGTGCACATCCTGGGAAAATGTTTGCAAAGAAGTCAGATTTAAAACTTTGTGAAACAAATGTCAGGGT
>CM031606.1:2478750-2516250 GCA_018398815.1 Conus ventricosus
GTCTTGAAGAAGGATGTTTTGTTAAAGTAAGTAGGATACATGAAACTTGAACAGATTCACCACTGTCTTGAAGAAGGATGTTTTGTTAAAGTAAGTAGGATACATGAAACTTGAACAGATTCACCACTGTCTTGAAGAAGGATGTTTTGTTAAAGTAAGTAGGATACATGAACCTTGAACAGATTCACCACTGTCTTGAAGAAGGATGTTTTGTTAAAGTAAGTAGGATACATGAAACTTGAACAGATTCGCCACTGTCTTGAAGAAGGATGTTTTGTTAAAGTAAGTAGGATACATGAAACTTGAACAGATTCACCACTGTCTTGAAGAAGGATGTTTTGTTAAAGTAAGTAGGATACATGAAACTTGAACAGATTCACCACTGTCTTGAAGAAGGATGTTTTGTTAAGTAAGTAGGATACATGAAACTTGAACAGATTCACACTGTCTTGAAGAAGGATGTTTTGTTAAAGTAAGTAGGATACATGAAACTTGAACAGATTATCTACTGCCCTGGGGAAGGTCTTCTTTGTTAGGTAAGTGGGACGCAGGAAACAGGATGGTTCCACGATGATAATGGGGAAAAAAAAGAAGATTTTTTTGTAGGTATGTGGGATCCAGAAAACAAGAGCAACCTCACCACTGTCTTGAACAAAGTCTTCTCTCTTTGGTAAATGGGACACAGGAAACAGGAACATCCTTCACCAGTGTGTGAAAGTATGTCGTCTTTGCTAACTACGTGGGACATAGGAAATAGGAACATCCTTCACCACGTTGTTGAAGGACATCTTTGCTAGATAAGTGGGACACATGAAAGAAACAGCTTCATTGGGGTGTCAGAGAAAGTAATTTTTCTCACATACATGGGATAGTGGAAACAGGAACGGCTTGGCCACTGTGTTGGAGATTGTGTGTCAGGTATGTGAGATCCAGGAAAACAGGGTGATTTACCATGTTGTTGGAAAACAGGAACAGTCTCAGGGACTATGTTGTTAAAGGTCTTCACTTTATGTAAGTAGAACACAGGAAGCGGCACATCCTCATCGCTGTGTTGGAAAAGTCTCTGTTTATGTAAGTGGGACACAAGTAAGAGAAACAGGTTCATGACTGTGGTATAGGAGGCTTTTGTTTGATTGGTAAATACTACAGGGGTGTGGTATATGGGGTCTTTTGTTTGATAGGTAAATACTACAGGGGTGGGGTTTATAGGAGGTCTTTTGTTTGATAGGTAATACTACAGGGGTGTGGTATAGGGGCTTTTGTTTGATAGGTAAATACTACGGGGTGTGGTATAGGAGGTCTTTTGTTTGATAGGTAATTACTACAGGGGTGTGGTATAGGAGGTCTTTTGTTTTGATAGGTAAATACTACAGGGGTGTGGTATAGGAGGTCTTTTGTTTGATAGGTAAATACTACAGGGGTGTGGTATAGGAGGTCTTTTGTTTGATAGGTAAATACTACAGGGGTGTGGTATAGGGGGGTCTTTTGTTTGATGGGTTTATATACTACAGAAACAGGTTCATGACTGTGGTATAGGAGGTCTTTTGTTTGATATTTAAATACTACGGGGGAAACAAGAAAGATGCACAACAGCGAAAAGGAAGCTTTCTTTGTCGGGTAAGTGGGATCAGAAAATATGAAGAGGTTCATCCCTGTTGTATACGATCTTATTTAATGGGAACATGGGACATAGGGACGAAACATTAACAAATCATCCCGCCCTGCACAAGGTGCTACCAACATTAACATCATACCCGTCCTGGAAAAAAGGTGCTACCAACATTACCAACACCCATTACCGTTCTGGACAAAGGTGTACAGAGAATGTAAATATCTATGTTAAAGACCACCCATTCCTATTTTGCACGAAAAACCCCCTTTTCACTTTACAAATCACGGTCCTTCTCATATCGTTTTGGCCAAAATCAACACCGGGTTCTAACAAAATTAACACGCAAAAACAGCAAAAAATCGACGTATTCGTCAATTTAAAATGGGGGGTTTCCGTGCAGAATAAAAGGGTGATCGTGAACATAGATATTTACATTCTCCCCAGGGACATAAAAATTAAGGGTTTAATCAACTAGGTCAATTAATCACAGATCTTTTTGACTTTGTTTATGCACTGCTTTGGGAGGTCAAAAGATCTGTGATTAATTGACCCAGTTTACTGCCTGCTTTGTAGGTCAAGTGATCTTGTGAGAACGTTTTGTACTAGTTTACAAGGCTGGCAATTAGGTCAAGTGATCTTGTGAGAACGTTTTTTTACTAGTTTACTGCTGTGCTACTCTTTTTCCCAACTGGGCTTTACCCATACACTGTTAAGATTAATATATATACTGTGCAAACTGAAAGCTTTATAATTCTATGGTGCATAAGTGCGATGTTATTAAAATTTTTTTTTTATTCAAGCAGAATATTTTTAAAGGTTAAACAACACTGTGCTTTAAAGTACTTTTTAGTAGCTACTTTGTACAATATTCTTTTTAAAAACTTTAGCAAATTAAACACAAAAGCACACATTTTAATAAACAATTCTCTCTCACTGATCTATAAATAGATTTTTTTATTCAGGGGGAAAACAATTACTTTTATGCATAAGTAAAGGGGGATAAAAATTTCTTTCATTAAACATTGTTTTGGGTTTTTTGATTGTTAATGATTAAATCTGTGCGTGTGCTAACAGGAAGGTAGAAATCAATACTAGACTCAAATGCTGCTAGAGAGCGGGAAAGCCCGGGCTCAAAATAGACCTTAGCTGCCTATTGATCTTTTGACAGCGTGAATGGCAGAGAGCGTTACAGGCCCATGCTGTGGCTTACTTATTTTTTTATTGTCTGTTTAATTCTGGTTTAAAACATGAAGGCCGAAGTCGTACAGAGCTTATTAAAATAACTTTACGAGTTGGATTGGGAGAGGGAGGCTGATAAAGATCCGTTAAAGAGGCAGGTTGAAGAATTAATTACTGATCTTTTTGAGCGTAAGATATACGAGAAAAGTGTATGGAAGCCGTTAGTAAATACCAGATCTTGCCCCAACCGGTTATAAGTTGTTTGCCATATTAGTTGAAAATATGGCTCCTTAAAGCCGCTACTATCTGAACTGTTTCAACTGACTCTGAAGGAGTAGCTATTCGCGTTAATGAAGATCAGTTTTATACGATTAGAAAAGACTATGAATAATTTAAACAATAGGCCTGAATTTTAACATTACAATTATTTTGTTTTTAATTTAGATTTAAAATGTCTGCCGATCTCAGTGAATCTATTTAAAGATTGTAATGAACTATTTGACAGAAACAATGAAAGTATTAAACATTGATTTAGTGAATTTGGTTTGAGAATGATATAAACAATATAATAAAAGATCATAGTGACCTATTCGATGAAAAAGCATAATCAAATGATGAACATTGACTGAGTAATCAGAAAAAGCTAGGAATTAGCAGTGTTATTGTAAGGTAAACATGGTCCTTTGAAGTGTTTGCAACGCTTAGGTGAAGATAAAATCATGTTTACTTACTTTTATTTACATTCATTTTTTTTAATTTACGTAAAATTTGTGGCTAAAATGACGGACTGCACAAGTAAATTCGAGGATAAAAACTATAACGATGGAAAAATATTGGTAATGACAAACAATTAAACAATAAGTTTAGCGAAGTAGACATGGACATCATTACCCCCTACAAACGACATGAAAGCGTGACTTACATGCTATCAGTAAATCCCAGATTTTCTTCAGATGGAGCCGCCAGTAATAGTGCTGTTGGCGTCTCTGAGTGAATTATATAACCCTGATGATAGTAACATGCAGTCTGGGGTTTTCAACTAAACAGAAAAAGTTTCTTAGCGAATCGCGACTTTAATTCTGACTGGGCTGAAACCTGCTACACATTTAACCATGTAAGTGAGGGGCAAAGTTAAGGGTTCTGGCTGGTCTGAAGGGACAGTCCTTGAAATCAGATTGAGACAAACAAAGGTCTATCCCTATAGTTGGCAATTTCCTTACCTTCCTCTTCCAAAAGAGTTAGAGTTAAAACGAGCATCTTAAAACATGTTACATAATCTGACGAGCATGTTTTTATTGGTGTGTTTTCAGCACATTTTAAATCCGTTAAAAATCATGCAAACAGAGTTTCCAATTATAACAATAATAAACAAGAGTCTGAAACTTTGATAACATCCCTTTCCATAGAGAATAAAAATATATCTCAGTTGAAGAGCAAAACAAACCAATCACTGTTAAACATATACACATGGTCTGTAGAAGCCAATTTAGGCCTCTAAGGTTTTCTTTCTACTTCCCCTAAGCTCCTACTTTGGAGCGAACCGCGTAACTAACATGTAGACTTGATCCTGTTTTGAAGAAAACAAAGATCATTATGTATTAATTAGATCAATAAGCAGACTATAGCTTATACTACAAAAGACAATTTTAAACAAGAGCTTTGTAGAAGGTGTTTGGACAGAATTCCCCACTATTATAAGCACTGCCAGTCAATAAGAAACATTGTATAAGTTTTGTAGACTGGAAACCGAACTCCTCAACCACCTAAACCAGGGCCTAAGTTAGTTTTTAAAAATTTATACAAAATGCAAAAGAGCTCGTACGTAGTTTATGCTGAACTTTTGAATTAATCTTGCCACAGTACTGCGCCGCCAACAGCCAAACAAAAAACAACCTTATAACCTACCAGCAATCTGTTCTTATGCGTGTATTGTTGTTAGTTCAGATGGGGCACACACCACCCAGAAGATTTACAGAGGTCCCAACGCAGCTAGTAATTTTTTAGGGGGCAGATGAAACAACTATTGCAATCATTATCCAACCAACTGAATCTATCAGACATTGTATATGACTTCTGAAGACCAAGAACTTATGACACATCAACACCACGGCGGATTGCGGCTTAAAGTTAACACCTACAGAAAAAGACGTGACAGTAAGAGACCACGATCACATTACGGAAAGTTCAAACCGGCACAATAGTTGTAAATCTTCAGCTTAAGTTGACCCCAAAAAATGGAAACTGGCCCTATCTTCTTTCATAACTTAAGACTACGTTCTCATTTTATCATGCAAGCAGTGACTCTGGGAATAAAATATAGAGGTTACCTGGCATGCCACAGTCCTTCAGAAAAAGTACATGACTTTTAACTCCTTGATTGTTTATCCTTTTATGACTCTGCCCACCATCAGTGGCTAGTTTGGATAAGTTAGCGGAATCTCTACAAGACTTTTCCAATCACTAACAATACTTGACCCCTCTTTTAGTGCTTAAAGGAGTTTATATCCTTATGAATCCATGAACTCGTGGGATAGGTTTGATGAAGACTCGGCTTCCCCTAAAGGCGCTTTCTATTTCTAGTCTAGAGGTAAAACATAACTGACTCTGATATGAATACGCTCATAAAGCCTGGACCAGAATTACACTGTTCAAACAATGGGCGATTATCAATGATCAGTATTTATGGCTGACTGTGTTTATTAGCACACAGACGTCTTTCATAACTACAAGATCTACACTACATGCCATGAAACCAGTACTGCCTTAGACTCATCACTTTAACATCTCTATCTCTGCCCTCCTATGCCTTTCTTGGGATGGCTTTCTAAAGTCGACATACATTCAATTGACTTAAAAAGCTGAATCTACCCACACTTCGATGATGTTGAAGAATGGCTGAGGAGGTATTAGCATGGCCTGTAACCTTACTGCAAAGCCAACAACACGTACTTAGATATTATGCACCCAACTAAACCATCCCAACTATCTAATGTACTTAGACGGCCAACAATGCTGCATGGATGGGGCCAGAGTCAACCGCTTCCAACTAACAACTTTAATGATAAAAGGACTCATAATGTTAATACTGTGTTAGGTAATGTGTTACAGCTTACGCCTGATAATCCAGCAGGACTAATCTTGGAAGTAGACTTAGAAAATCCTAAAGAATTACACGATCTCCACAAAAGATTAACCCTCTAGCCGCAGAAAGATTAAAGTGAGTCCAGCGACCGCCTAAACTGTGCCCAATCTTCCACAAACAAAGGATGTTTTGTCAATTACAGACCCTACAGAGTTTTACTTAAGACACGGACGGAAACTAAGAGCTGTCACAAATAATTAACTGTGACAAGAGCCCTTTATAGGCCAGACATCAAGAAGAATACTGATCTTAGAACCCAAGCCACTGATGCCTTCAGAAAAAGACTTCTTTAAACAGATTGAACCACACTTTTTGCAAAACCATGGAAAAATCCATCTCAAAACTAAGATGTGAAATTGGGTTACAAAAGAAAACCAACATTAAGTTTCCTCTAAACCCAACTATCAAGACTTTAGAAGATTAAACGACAGCCTGTTGGCAATATGATGAAGAAAAAGGATGTTAAGTTGGACAAACGGTGTGTAACGGCTTTACGTATTAGAGTTGTCAAAGTTATTGATTAAATTTCTGTACGAACACTTTAAACCACTGTAACCCAGAAGCAGAGTTCTTACAACAGACACTGACTCTTTTTTATTCTAGAACGCTTCCCCACAGAAACTGTGACAAATACGGATATCTGAACGAAAGCGAAATGATGGATGGTAGACACATGTGCCTACCTAAAGAATCTCCCTTTACATTCAATCTGCGAACAAGAAAGTTAGTGGAAAGATGAAGGAGGAACTTAATGGACGGTATAAAAGAATTGTTTGGTTTGCGGTCAAAGATGTATCAGCGTTGCTAGCCAACTTCTAATGAAGAAGGCGAAGGCAATAAGTAAAATTTTAAAAAAAAATAACTCACGACAACAACAAGAAGCTCTCTTTGCAAACAAGTATTTTATCACACAAATGTTAATCTGCGCTCTACTCTCCAGCATAACATCAACTGCTGTTAACAAATTATCACTAGTCCTAACAATAACAAGAGAACTTAACGTCCAGTCCTGAGTTTTCATATGCGTAGGGCATTGAGAACTTTAAAAGCATAACTTGAACTGGACTGGGCTTGTACTTACCTAAGGACCTAACAAGAACTTTACTTATAAGATCCTAACAAGAACTATGTTAAGAACCTAACAAGAACTTAACTTAAGAACCTAACAAGAACTTAAAACTAGAACTGAATTGTTTTTTCACTTAACTTGTAATTTACTTGCACTTAACTAAAAAGTACTTTAATAACTAACGTAAATTATACTTATCTAGTTCTTAACTTGTACTTTATCTAGTTCATTAAAAAAACGTTCCATAAAAATGGGATCTACTGCAAGGTGGTGCGCTTTTTTGCAGAATCTGTGTCCTTCTTCATTTAACTGTTTTTGTGGGGTTGTACTTTGCTGCTATTATGGCGTTAGTTATTTGTAAGCTAAACCCCCACCCCCCCACCAACCAACATCAGCAAATACATAATAATACATCTTATCGTTTGATTGTGATTGGTTTGGTTGTTAATTGGTTGTTGTTGGCGGTGGCGATGCTTAGTATCTATCTAACATTGTTGTTTTGCGGATTGGTTTGCTTTTTGCAGTCAGTTCCTTCAAGATATGTCCTTATGGCCAGCCGAAACAACCGTCCGGACTTTTAGACTTGTAACACTACTCACTTGTGGTACATTCACTTGTGGTACATTCACAGTGTGGTACCTTCTGCTCCTGCGGAAGACCTGCGGCCTGTCCTGCGTGTTTTTCTCCGGACGATCATTTTTTTTTAATTGCGATTAAATTTAATATGATCAAAATTAATATATGAAAGTAATTAATCCCATGATGAATGGGCATAACATCGTCCCAAATCGTAATACATTGTCCACATGCAAGAGTTTCTAGACTTGTTTTAAAACCGGATCTTGGGATAATCCTATTTTAAATCTTCTTCGGAATCAAACTGGAGCCATCTTACTTACTAACATACATATTAACTACTCATTGTCTGACCCACCGATCTAAACCATTTTTGACCCTAGCTGTGCTACGTACCTAGCGTAGTACTTCTCAACGTCTGATGTAGACAGTTTGTTGGGATTTGTTCAACACTTCGTTCAGTGCCTAAATATGTTTAGTTTTCCACACGCAACTAGAGAGTATAATCTTCCTTTATGGCAGTGGTCTGCTGAGTAGCCTACGGAGTATCTGCTTGCTCCTTCGCACTTTAATAGTCGTCGCAATCCATTTTTAAAACAATAAAAAATAATATAAGACTTTCGAGAAACCATGAGTTTTAACGTTGGTTAATTAATGCAAGTGCTATCTTGGTGTTATAGTTTATTCAACCCTTGCAAAATGTTGTTAGGAATAAAACCACCCAACCTGGAATGATAGAAGATTCACCCAAAACGTTGCAACCTATTCTTACTTTTCAACAATACAAAAGAAACATTTGATTAAAAAGCACATAGACATCTTTCGTACTATATTATTTTAATTAAATTTTAGTTTAATAAAAAGATGAGTGAAAAAAAATATACATACGATTTATCCATTTCGGCTGTACATTAGCGGTCTTAGTATAAAGTACTATATGTGTTAGCAAAAAACATGTTAAAATGAAGCCGCAGACCTAGGAAGGTTAAATTGAGGATCGTATGTTAAGGTTAAGTTGTAATTACTGCAGGATTTGGCATCAGACTTTCTGTTACAACACAGGATATCCCAGAAATATTAATACATAGCAAGATTAATCTAGAAAAAATTGATTTAAAAAAATTCTGGATTGGTTCTAAGGTGGAGGAGCTATTGTTTAACGCTCTGGCCTCTCTGGAAGCATTTATATGTTTAAGTAAAATTGAGTCCGACGAAGAGAGAAACGGCATAACAAGGCAATGAAGATTTAGGCTCAGGCAAAGACCTTATGAGAAAACGAATTGCTCACGTAGACTTTATTAATAAAAAGTTAAGAGAACAGGGTCATGCAGAGCACACATTTAACAGACATTGATGACGCAAATGAATGAGTATTACGTAGTGACAGAAATAATTTTTAAAACATCGCCACCGCCAGAACTGTCTGACTTTTATGAACCATCTAGGAACAGAAGACTGCAGAGAATAGGTTTTTATTGCAGTTGGCATGACGCGCAGTCTATCATGTTGCTCACTTTCTTTTGTAAAATAAAATACATTCAAATAATGAACAAAATAATTTTCCCTAAGGGTAGTGGAAAGGAAAGACAGCAATTGAAAACCTAAGTAAAGCTCTAGAGTGTCTGATCAGATGCGAAGCCTGGCTTTTCAAAAACAAGCATTTTGGCAAATATATCTCCCCCACAAAAAGAATATAAGGCCTAATTTGTTAACGCAGTCCAAAATGACACCCACCAGATGACTGTTGTATCTTCCACATGATAAAGTTAGAAGAAACAAGTTTAAGTATCTCTGACAAGTTGTGGACATGGTCTTCAAGATACAAAGACGCTGAACCTTTAACAGATAAAAGCCCACTGCTGTGGCTGTGGCTTTACAACAAATATACATGCGAGTCCATTAAAGTTATCCTAGATGATCCAGTGATGAAGGAAAGAGTTTAAAGGTTTTCTGTAAACCAGCTGTTTTAAAACATCATGTTAACATTAAAGCGTGATTCCAGGGAAACCAGCGTCACAAAGCCCTAGTAGAAAACTTTAATAAGAATCTACTGAACGTCTATTTACTTTAATCCAATATCACAGAGAATCAAGACACAACGAAAGTGCAAACCAAGCACAGCATGGGCTAGGAGATTGCCAGCAGGCCTTACGTGCCATGAACATGGAAGAATTTAAAGCAACAGGTCTTAAACAGTAAACGCATAATAAAAAAAAAATTAGCATTACTGAAGATGTGCAAGGGGACTCAAAAACTCTTGCCGTTTGGACTAAAAGTAAGATACTTTGTATGCTGCTGGAAGGCAGAAGGTGATGTTAGAATTAGAGCCACAGATCCTATATGAGTTGTAATGTATATGCAAGTTGAAAGACTCATGAAACACCCCCTCCCGTTATTATTTATGAGAGACTCTCTCACTAAAAAGCGCCCTAAAGAGATAAACAGAAAAAGATAAATAAGAAAAGAAGAAGAGAAAAAAAGAAGAAGGAGACAGAAAAGATATTTTGAAGAAAGGAATTGAAAAAATAGAAAAAGATAAACAGAAAATTATACAAAAAGATACAAAAGCTGGAAGAAAAAGAACTAAGAATTAAATAATTTAAAAAAAAGGGATAAAAAGAATAAAAGATATATGATGTAGATTAATTAAGCAACAGAAAGAAGGGAAAAATGAGATTAAGATAGATTTTAAAAAGAATAAGAAGAAAAAAAGAAGAAATTAAAAGATATAAAGATGGAAAGAAGCGGAAAGATAAAAAAACAAGAAAAAACACAGAATTAAGATTTTAAAAAGGACAGTAAGAATTGATCCTTTGTTCTAATAGCTTGCAAGTTGTCCCGCCAAACACAGGAGTTATTAACAAAAAAAATCGGGTTTATATTTTTTTGTTAACCTTTGTTTTGTTGGCTTATTTTGAGTTTAACTGATCATTTGTTTTGTTTTTCATGTTCTGTTTAATTGCATCAGTGTCTACCATTGTGGATAAAAGTCTTCTCCACTCCTTTGAAGTTCAATTTTTGGCGTCTATAATCCTCACCATCGGCAATAAGCTTCTAAAATTCTTCGTCTGTAATGTTTTTTTATCCTTAATGATTTGCGTATTCTTAATCCAATAACAAATTTTGCTGATGCTAGGGCTACAATGCAGTGTCTTTTTGTAAATTTAGAGTTATTTTTATTTAAACACACTACAATCATAGACATGCGGCTAAACCTAAATCCCAGGCCCCCCTAATGCTAAAGAGGCTGGCGCTCCCAACCCCATAGCTAAAACACAACACTAACCCAGCACTTACGCTAGCTCCACTGATGAGCCAGTACTTACATAAAAAGAGTATTTAAAAGCTTTAGCAATTGCTTTCTATAACCCTATACTTATCCAAGGCGCTTTTCTATTCCTTTGAAGTTCAGTTATTTGCCTCTAACCTAAACTGTTGAACCTCTCCATTTGTTAATTAAGATTATTTTTTTAAATTAATCTTATACATATCTTTTTATAATCCTTTCTGGCAGCACTTCACCAACAAGTAAAACGCAATAAAATTCAACTTACTTAATGAAAATAAGTCGAGTACTGTTATTTTTTCTTATGTCAACATTCACATAACCTTCAATGATGAAAAAGTGTTTATTTCACTCCGTTTTTAGTATACAATAACGAGCCTAAGAGGCCATCCACGTTCCGACGATAATTGTACTCCCCTTGCTAACACATTTCTGGCAACTAGAATTTAGATCTCCCCAGGGTAAGTAATAAAACAAAAGTCCAAAGTATCAGTGTTAGGCATTGGCGGTTTGGGATAAATTCTTAGGTTACTGTGTCATCCCCCACTGTCAACTAAGGACCTTCTTTTCGCTCATTGTGTCACATAAGACCTCTATATTTATCTATTACAATCTCTTTTTCTGTAGTTTTTCCTGGACAAGACGAGCAAGAAAGGACCTGCAATTTCAAAGCTTTTCTAAAATTGTGTTTTTATCAAAGTATACATTGGGTCTTTTCGTAAATCAAATGTTAAATCCCATTTATTTCAGGACGCCAAAGACCCAGTTTATTGTGTCTTGCTATAAAGCCTGGTATTCATATTTGGCCGTAATTAGTTGTTTTCTAGATTTCCTATTTTTCTAGTTTTAGGATATTGCTGTCGTTTTTTGTCTTTCAATTTCTGTTCGTTTGTAAACCCATCATCTTGTGTAGTCAAATCCATAAACATTTTTCCTATCACCCCTATCAATCAAACTCACTGTGTCTGCTAGTCTTTTAGCTCTACCTGCAACGCATGTTGGAGCTACTGTGCTTTTGATTCTGGCCCTCGAGACATTCTTTTTTTAATATATAAAATTATAATAAAACAAACAGATAGAACTGGGGTCAGCCTAAGCATCGCTTAGCGGCTTAATTTTTTCTAACTGCTCTTTTATTTTTTAGCTCATCTTTGTCCTTATTTATATAATTTTCACTTAAACATTCTTCTAAAATCGCTTGTCCTTAGTAAAATAATACAACCGATTTAACTCGATCTAAATCGTTTAGACACATGTAATTTTGAGTTAAGAGCCCCCACAAAACCTAAGGCGTGTGGCGACCACTAAAGGCTAGCGTTGACAAGCTTTTCTTTTTTTAAACAATGTCCTCGTTCAGCTGAACAGTCATCAATAATAAACAGGGTTTTCAGTTCCCTCAAATCTCTATAGTAATGTTCTAAACAGTCGCTCAGTTGTCGCTAGGATCAATAAAAATATATTCTCGTCTGTCCCAAATAAACTTCCGTCTTTTAAGACTTGTTTTGGTGCTTAATGGTTGTGCAGAATATAACAATGGCTCTAATGAAACCCTGTAGATTGTTTGTAACAAATCAAGACGAAAGACAGTTTCCCACACCCTGTTAACCCGCCGATCAGAGAACAGGGCGGATCTTTTGGCAGAAACTTCAAGCGATCCCATCTGTTTTTATTAGAATATTTCTTCTGCAATTAATAAGCAACGTCTTTTAACCGTTTTTCTTCAATGGTTTTAACTGAGCAACACAAAACATTAAAACATCATTTTATTGGGCTTTCCTCTGCTTTCTTGGAATATTTATTTTTATAAACCATCTTGCCCTACCCTTTCTCCACTTCCAAACAATCTGTTGTCAAATGTAGATCCTAAAATACCAACACAGCCATATTTGGGTTATTAAGTAGTCTTCGAGTCTTACATCATAAACAAGATTTTTACATACACGATCAACTGTAGAATCCCGTTTGCCTACCTCCAGCGAACAACTTTCTTATTCATCAAAGTGTGGTGAGGTAAAAGTCCCGCGACCCGAATACAACTGATCAGTACTTGCCATGTATTGCACAGTCAACCTTCTCAATTTTTTGGATTATAAAAACGCTTCTGATTCTCTATGAAAAGGATTGTTTGCTTCAGTACACAAGAACAAATTCCTTTGTAAGACTTCAGAGACTGTTTAGATGTATTTCCAGAGATGTCCTCGCTGTTCTATTGTCTGTAGTGAGTGTATACTCATTCATAATAAATAACTGTTTTATTTTTATACTGTGTTAAGATTGTTCCTGGCCAGTTTCGGTTAGTACAACATCAAACTCAAGAGAAATGTCGCTGTCTGTGGTATTTGGATAAAGTCTTCAGACAGAACAACAGAATCGCTTAGATTAAATGTCATTCATAGGTAATTTTTCGTTTATGCGCCTAGGTAATAAGCATATCGTCTTAACATCTCAAAAATCTAGAGGGATGCAAAATCCTGTTGCCAAATCTTCTGCTACTGCCTCATCTTTAACATCATTCTTTTGCATACCCCCGCTTAAGCTTGCTTGAGACCGTTTGGCGTTGTATTCCCCCTGATAAACATTCTCTTTTCTTTCTTTTTTTTAGGCAGCCTTAGATCAGAATAGAGGCAAAAAAATCTGGCCTCGCTGATACAAAGACTTCTCTGCCCTCCAGTTTGATTGCCATATGTTTAACGATTGTCCCTCTAAATACAACAACAGTAGCATTAGGATTTGTCGATGTAAGAACTTATTTTGAATGATTGTTTAGCAGTGCCTCATTATAACATAGTCACGCCAAGAGCTGAAACTTACTATGAAAACATTGTCCATGCTGAACTGTTATGGTATTTTACACTAATTACAGGCTGCCTTATACCTTTTACCGCCATGGTTCTGCTCTTTTCTGTATGGATCGAGTCACAACCGTATGATTCATTTTTGTCTAAAACGAATAAATATATAAAGAAAAAAATATGGATGACGATTTTTGACGCGATTAAGATCCTAATTGAAGAAGACGAAGAAGAAAAACAGAACAGGCCCTCATTGCCAGAAGAGCTTGGGGAAAAGGAGCGGGTTCTTTACTCCCGAAACAACGAAAAGAACTATTACGACAGCGAATTGAATTCATTCAGAGAAACTAGGACGCATCACCAGAGGGCTTGATCCTAAAGATTTTGAGAAGATGTGGGCATGGGTATATAAGAACTGGTGCCAGAGGCCGGTAGAGCTACTTCAACGCAAAACCCAAACAAGGTGTTAAAACTAAGCACAATAAGGCGACAACTTCCCTAATCAAAGCAGAACAATTAAACCTTTTAGAGCTCGACCGAACCGTTATTTTTACCGAACTTGGCACGATTGGCCAACACAAAATCTAAAAATCAAAACATACCTCTTAAGATTTAACACAAGAAGCAGATGAACTAATACAGAAAAAATGAAACGAAGTTAAGTGGTGAGACACAGTTTAAAAACAATGACGATTCTCCATTGCTATGCGTGAAATCCGGGGCTTAAAGGCTGCTCTAACGACGGAGACAATAAGGTGCACTAAAAACCATGTGCTAAACTGTGAGTTGGATAGAAATAAAGAAAAAAAAAAAAACCTAGCTGATGCAGATAAACAATTTAGGCGAAAGAAAAGGCTAAATACAGCAGAAAATACAAGATTTAATGCTGCTTAAGAAAACCCAGTTAGAAAGTGCTGTCACTAACAGAGCGCAGCTAGCATCAAAAACAAGCAGAAAAGAAAACTATAAACAGAATACCTTATAAAACACTACGCTAGATAAAGAAGAAGGACTTTCTTTCAGGAACAGGGGATTACAATAGTTATTATTACACCCGTTGGGGCGATCTCTAACACTCGTTATGCTTTAACCGCAGCATCCAACCGGACCATACGCCGCCAACACCTCAGCCTGGTAAAAGTTGGGGATGAGAAAACAAGTACACCACCGACCAACGTATAAGAGAAGTTGGCATCTAAGCGCTTGATGCTCTCCTGGCAAATAGGCATGTTGTAGTTGGGTTGTGTCTACTATAGCAAAGTCCTGGTTATATGGCTGACCATCGTGACGTTAGAAGTGTAGCTCTATTAATTTTTAGTGAAATAAAGTATGACTAATCGCAGTAAACTTAAAAAACAACTAGGGCTGGCTTTTCGCGAGTGTGACTGTCCGGGCAGCTGATCAACATGGCGTGCTTTCTGCGCTTTCTGAATTGGGAGCGCTTATAACTGGATTGGCTTTCTTCAGGGCTAGTACGTAGTGTTTCTTAAAAATGATGGAGCGGGGGCCTTGTTTATAACCTTATTGTCCCTAAGTTTGGGTCCGTCTCCAGCTATAAGGATTTTCATTGTTATAATTCTGTATCATACCACTCTTAGTCTAAGATCAGAGGTACATGTTATTATCCATGGCCTACAACTAAGTCAAACCTTTGACCTATCATGTGCAAAAACGGCTGATACGTGGTAGCCTGGCAGGCAAATCAACAGCTGAGTTAATAGCATCATCTAAATGGCTAAAATGTTTCTGGCATCAAAGCCGGGTAGAGTGATCCACTGAGCTAGACCTTAGTCTGTGCTTGGCTCCTAATAGCACCAAACGAATGTCCTGTATGGTGGCATTATGCGTTGCACTCCACTGCATTGGTTACCGTCACTTCATCTAAGTTAAAAGTGTGCCCCAAGCATTCGGGTTTTTTGTTCTATGGATCCCAATCGAACGTGTTTGGTTGGTTGAAAAAGGTGGGAACCAGCCATATCAGAAGTATATTCTCGTTGTACCCCACAAAGACAATGTGCTAACCCAGTATTGCGGTCTAAACTTTTGTCTAAAGTCAGTTGAAGGATTTTTAAAAGGTTAAATCCATTGCAAATCTTCATATCCCCATTAATGTCCATTGGGCTTTTAAATGATTAAACCGTGGGTCCTGGAGGCACGTGCAGTTCATTCATTTTCGCTGTACTGGTAATAAACATAAAAGTTATATACGGACATTAACTAAAAAGATTAGGAATGGTTTTAAATGTTTGCATATGAAACACCGCACCCAGTATTGCGCAGTAAACGCAAAATGTAACTGATTCGGTAAAACATCATAGGGCAGATGACCATGCTGATGGCACTCTATAACTATTTATTGGCGGATTTAAAATATTTAGTTAGTGTTTACAAGTCTGACTTGAAAGCCTATAATTCGTCTACGGCAAATGGTTAGTAAACTGAAGTCCAAAGATTTTGGGGTCATTATCAAACAACTATCTCCAATACATTGTAAATGCACTTTTCGTATATTTAAAAGTTCCCATTTTTAAAGAGTTTTGAAATAGTTTAAAAAAAAGATGTACATCTATATAACCCAAACAAACAAAGGGTGTTTCCTTAACGTACCCAATTGCACAATAGGCCGCGGTGATTATTACTGCCCTTAAAAGAAATTGGGTTTTAAAGTAAAATGGATTAACATATTGAAAGAGCTAAGAATAACTGTGGATGTTAAGAAGAACAAGGCAATCCTATTAAAAAACATTTAAAAAATCCCTGATGGCAAACTACAGCGTTTTTCCTTTAAGAGAAGTATGTAGCAATTTTGGCATTAAGTTAAAAATAAAACAAATCTTAAATTACTATGACTTTTTTCTAGAACTTCAAGAAAAAGGGAGTACGTTTTGCCTAAAGCCTGGCGATTTTTAGCTTTTATGACAGTGATGACACATACATATTTAAACACATATCACGTAAAAACGTCTTTATGAGTGTGGAGGCATAGACCGGCCGATTTTCTAATTAACACCCAATGTCAGTTTTGGTTCATGTACTAAGTTAAAATCATATACTAATTTGTTAATGGTCAGCCATCTACTGTTCTAACGGCACCGCCGTCATTTAAGGCAGTTTTTTGCGATATCATTATATAAGTTTTGATGAAACATCCAATTTAAAGTAAACGAATTGAGGGCCTATAAATGCATTAATGTAAAAATATCGAATCAAGATGAAATAGCAGTTGTTTGTTCTAATTTATTAATAGTCAGGAGTAATGACGACTGTAAACCATATTTTATGTCCCCTGGAAGAATGTAAATATCTATGTTCACGATCACCCTATTTTATTCGCACGAAACCCCCCATTTTAAATTGACGAACATCGATTTTTTTTGCTGTTGTTTTGCTTTTAATTTTGTTTAGAAACATGTGTTTGGCAAAACTGATATGAGAAGGACGTAATTTGTATGTGAAAAGTGGGGTTCGTGCAAAATAGATGGGGTCTTGAAATATAATAATTACATTCTCTGCTACGAACATTTACCAAACTTATCACCGGGGTCCGACCAAGGTGCTAACCAACATTAAACCAACATCATAACCCGTCCTGCCAAATGTGCTACCGCACATTACCAACACATACATACCCGTCCTGCACAAATGTCTACCAACATTAACACACATACCCCGTCGGACAAAGTGCTACCAACATTAACAACATCAGACCCTTCCTGCCAAAGGCTACCCAACATTAGCAAGATCATACCGTCCTACAAAGTTGCTACCAACATTAACACATCATAACCCTCCTGGACAAAGTGCTACCAACATTAACAACATCAGACCCCCTCACAAAGGTGCTACCAACCATTAACAACATCATAACGTCTGGACAAAGAGCCTACCAACAGTAAACAACATCCATAACCGTCCTGGACAAAGGGCTGTTTGCTTGTAATGTATACTGGAAAAGAAAAACGTTCATGTATTATAATGTGTGGAAAAGCCTCCTTGCAGAAAAGAGAAGAACGTTCAGTGTATTCTAATGTCTGGAAAAGCCTCCTTGCTTGAACAAGAAAAGAACGTTCAGTGTATTATAATGTGCTGGAAAAGCCTCCTTGCTGAACGAGAAGAACGTGCAGTTATTGCAATTGCTGGGAAAAGCCTCCTTGCCGAAAAGAGAAACCACGTTCAGTGTATTACAAATCTGGAAAAGGCCCTCCTTGCTGAAAAGAGAAGAACGATCAGTCGTTAGTGGCAATGTCTGGAAAAGCCTCCTTGCTGAAAAGAAAACACTCAGTGGTATTACAATGTGCGGGAAAAGCCTCCTGCTGAAAAGAGAACTCGTTGAGTTAATTTACAAGGGCTGGGATAAGCCTCCTTGCTGAAAAGAGAAACACGTCATGTATTACAATGTCTGAATAGCCTCCTACTGAAAAAGAAACACGTTCATGTATTGCAATGGCTGGAAAAGCCTCTTGGCAGATAAGAAAACATTCAGTGTATGACAATGGGCTGCGAAAGCGGCTTTCTTCGTGAATTGGAGTCACAGAGAACAGCACTGTGAGCAGTATCGCCATGTGCTGAAGAAGGTTAAGCTTGGTTATTCAGCTGAATTCTGAAAACCGGAAACAGTATGGCCACAAGGCTGGAGACAGTGTTATTGAGGACAAGGGAGAGCAAAACCGACAATAAAATCACGTTGAATGCAAACTGTATTCTATGCTAGCAAGAAAACAACAAAACAACAAAACTGCACTGTTGTAATGCAAACTGGTATTCTATCTGAGCAAAAAACAACAAACAACAAAACTGCACTGTTGTAATGCAAAACTGTATCTATGCTGAAGCAGAAAGACAACAAAACAACAAAAAAACCGTACGGGTTTGACAAACTGTATTCTATCTGAGTCAGAAAGACAACAACAACAACAAAAATGCACTGTTGTAAGGCAAAACTGTATTCTAATGCTGAGCAAGAAGACAACAAAACAAACAAAACCTGCACGGTGTAATGCAAACTGTATCTATCTGAGCAAGAAAGACAACAAAACAACAAAACGGCACTGTTTAAATATGCATACTTATTCTATCTGGAGCAAGAAAGACAACAAAACAACAAAACTGCACTTTTTTGTAATGCAAACTGTAGTCTATGCTGACAAGAAAGACAACAAACAACAACTGCACTGCAAAATGTCTCATGTATTGGTAAGCACAAACAACAAGAGCAACAGCTACATTGTCATTCGACTTCTTACTATCTTACTTGGTGATGCGATAAAACACAGCAATAGCAGCAACAACACACTGCTCTCCAGGATTTTGTCTTGTCAAGTAAAAGGCACAGAAAAGTAATCAACGACGACAACAACAAATAATATCAGTACAAATACACAACATTTTCTTGCTGAAATAGAACAACAATACAGCACCCTAACAACATTCAACAATGTGTGTGGGTGTGTGGTGTGTGTTGTGTGTGTGTGTTGTGTGTGTGTGTTGTGTGTGTGTGTGTTGTGTGTGTGTGGTGGTGTGTTGTGCCGCCAAGTCAAGTCAAGTCAATCAAATTATCTTTGGGTGTGTGTGTGTGTGTGTTGTGGTGTGTGTGCGTGTTGTGTGTGGGTGGGTGTGTTGTTGGTGTGTGAGTGCTTGTGGTTAATACAGAGGAACTACAGTTGGACTTGCGAACCTGAGAAACACGTTCCTGGACCTCACGTACTGTAACACCGATCCACACAACCCTCCCTCGCCTCCGTTTCCACACGACTTCAGCTAATTCATATTGCCATGTTGAAAATTCCCTTGTGAATTTAAAGGCCTATGGCAAATGATGGATTCCTTCCAAATCGTTTTTTTGTCCAGTTCAACATAATAGATTTGTATAGCTTAATCTAACGAGCAAAGAATCACGTATAGAATGGCCATGAATCTAGCCATTGTCTTTGATGTCAGATCACGTATATAAGCCATGAATCTAGCCAAATTTGTCTTTGATGTCGATCACTATAGTAAAGACATAATCTACCATTTGTCTTTGATGTCTATCACTATAGTAATCCATGTATCTAGCCAGTTTGGTCTTGATGTCAAGTTAAAACCATTATCAACTTGCCAAGTGCCTGATCTGCAACTGGGACAGTTTTCTCAAAGCCTATCTTGAGTATCTTTCGTTTGAGAAAATGTGTGGCAAGATCTACATAGGGAAACGTCACGCACACTCGAAACACGCATCTCTGAACAACCGCCGATATCCGCCACCACCGACCCAAACCCGGTCGCCCTACACTTCACCACACCCAAACAACACGACCACCAAAGTCATGCACTCTGGCAGTCACAAGTGACAGCTTTGAACGCAACAACTCAAGAATCCCCTCTCATTGCCAAAATGGCACACTACCCCCCCAAGGCATCTTATCCAACAAGAACCAAACACACATACTTCACCCTTCCACACCAGTTGGCAAATCCCCTACCAACACACACACATACACACACACTATACACACACACTTACAATACACCATCCCACCACCACATCCCCTTCACTCACTTCATACAGTAGTTACAGCAACCCTCCATCTTTTTAATCTTAGATTTGTATTATCCTTCCCCTTAAATCCCCCCCCCACACCCCCCCCCCTTTTTTTTTTTTCCCTTACCATTATTATCAACCACCATTACCACAACCATCCACAAAGAGATCACACCACCCAATAAACTGGACCACACAACACTATCATATCACACACACACACACCTCCCCTGACGCAACCCCCACCCCCCCTCCGTGTCCTCTCCCATAATCCCCCTGGCCGCATGTTTTCATTTCCCCCATCCAAACACATGGACAAAACGGATAAGTCATTTTCATTCTGTTTTTCGTTTTCGTTGTTCTACTGTCCCACATTTAAATTGTATTTAACTTTTCGCCTGAAGAAGACCCAAGTGTTTAAATCATCTGTCTTGTCTTGTGCTTTGTTTGTCAATGTCATGGCCGTAAGTTCTAAACAAACCATTCCTAATCTTGCTTCGTTCGCTCGCCGCCGTCATCACTCCATTTTGAAATTGCGTGTTATTTTGTTTGTATTTTACCTCCTGTGTTAACCAGAAAAAAAAACAAACATAAAACACAAACCAAAAACTGGTGTCCCTTTACAGGAAATATCAACTGCTTTATGCTAAGCATTGGAACCTGCATGGACAGATCATAGAGGATCACTGTAAACGTCATTATTATTTTATTCAATATGTTTTCAATAAACTATTTTTATTTATTAATTGAATGATTCATTTAATTGGCGATGCTCGCGGTCTTTCCAGTCCCTTTCAATTATATCTTCACTTCAAATTGTGACCGGCATATATGTATTCATATGTATAATAATAATATACTTCAATCTAAGACATACAGAGCAAGCTTTGTGTTTATTTGTAATTATATATAATATATATATATATATATATATAAAATATATATATAATATATATATATATATATATATATCTATATATATATATTAATATATATATTATATTGTTGTGTGTTGGGGGGGTGTTGTGTTGTGTGTGGAGTATATCTTATAAGAATGACCAGGTCTAAGAACCACCTAGTACTTCGTGTAGTTTATTAACGTTCTTTAGTTCAATCTTGAGTAGATATATGATTTTAGATGATAAAAGACTTATACTGGCTAGTGAATAACGTGTACTACTGCATCAACAACAAAGCGGTGGTGTTATTGTGAAGATGGTGGCTTAAAGGCCAAATCTGATAAATGTTAAATCAATGAGACTATAAAAACAAAAGTAAAAAAAGGCTACCTCAAACAAATTTTCGTAACTCCTACAGATTTACATCTATACACGCAAATGGCACACACACACACACACACACACACACACACACACACACACACACACACACACACACACACACACACACAACAACAATTTTGGAACATTACTTTCTTTCTTAATTCTTTAAGATTAATTGAATTGGTGATAGTTCATCAGTGACATGCCTGATAAATCATAGAGAATTTTTACAATGAATGCCAATCGGTACTGACAAATGAAAGCGTGGTGAATTCATCATCTAGCAGACCATAGCAATCATAGATTGGTTTTGCAAGATCCAAAATGTATGCAAATCCAAATTACCGAAGGTACCTCACGTTTACTACCCTCCCCAGTACATAACAGAGTTTTCTATTCAAAAGAAAATCACACGGCTATTTATATCAGAGAAGGTACAGAATATGTTCACTGTCCATTCACCTGCACCCATCTGATCTACCACACTTATATACATGCGCGCCATGTAAACTTAACAGCATTGTTCTCAATTGTTGTCTCTGTATATCCCCGAACGGGCCAACTGACCAAACACCTGAGTGCTACATGCAATACAAAACACTAACGCAAAATGATGATTGCCGGTGTTTAATGCACACTCTCATTTTTGGAAAGTTGTTTCCTACTGATACCACAACCGTTTTGGTTGAAATGTTTCGATTCTGATTTGTATTTGCTCCAATATTGGAAGTGTAACCAGAATTCCAGATATTTCTACACATAAAGAATGCTTAGACTTATCCTTGATTGTCGCCCCAGGTAGCTTTTGATTCACTTGCAAACTTACGAACGCTCCGAAGTGATCAGTTTGCCCGGGATCATATTAACATCCAAGAAATGTATAATATTCAGAAATTACCAGAGGACAAAATGCCAAAGACAATTATACAATTTGCCGACTGGACTAGTATCAAACTCTCCTTACCACATAGATGTAATAGTGTTGGAATAGAAAAGTGTGATAATATGTATTCAAACTTCAACAAACTGATACCTTTTCGCGGCAGATTGTTCAGTACCTAAATCTAATCATTACACAAAAAACACATCATGCTGAATGTCGTGGACAAAAATTGTGAAGAAAGCTGTAGCTTTAAAGAAAGCTTAAATAAGGGGGGGGTACAAGTATATATTAAAAAACAAAAGTGAGGAAAATCATCAAAAGAAAAAAGCAATGCACACTCTAAGCAGAGTTATTGCCAAAAGCAAAGCGCTTTATTGGTCATCATTTTGCGCAAGAAAGTGTCCCACATAAAGATCTTCAAAAAGGTTTTTTAAAATAAAAAAAAAAATTTTTGTGGAAAAAGTTTCAAGTATAAGAAAAAAGGGATAAAATATTCCAAGATATCCTATTAATTTGGAGACTAAGATATTCCCCCGACTCCATAGAAAAAGCCGAAGCTTTTGCCTAAAATTTTTCTAATACCAGGCGCCTGGAAAAGCCTCACATGAATGCAGACCAACATCGGAAAAGCAAGAAAAAACAAACTTTATATGGACCAATGTCCAAACAATGACCATTTCATAATCACCCATTAACACACAAGAATTAAGATCGTCTCTTTAAATGCAATAAAAATCGTCAGTAGGCTGGACGGTATTTCAAATCAAAGTACAACACATGCCAAAAAAACTTTTTCTCTTTTTCTACAAAATATATCAAAAGATTTGGATAGATGTCTTTATCCAGTTATTTGAAACATCTATAGTAACCCAATTATAAAGCAAGGAAAGCCTGTCACAAACATCGACATTATCGTCCTGTCGCTCTGACTTCTCATGTGCAAAAACTTATGGAAAAAATTGTACTGAAATAGACTTATCTATTTTTGTACCAAAAATCGAAGATAATACCACTAATCAAGCAGCTTTATAAAAAGGGAAGATCTACCACTGATACATATCGTAAAGTTAACAAACTCAATCAAATATCAGTTTTGCCAGACGAAGAGTGTTTCTGGCTACTTTCTTGATAATAGTAAATCCTTTTTGATAGTGATGGCAGCTAATTGTTATACAAATGGAAGGCGATTGGGATTTCAGTAATTTTTAACATTAATTAAAGAATTCCTAACACAAAAAAGTTTACAGGTCAGGGTACAAAACCCATACTCCAGTTTAAACCAATGGAGATGGGTATTCCTCAAGTTCAGTAATATCTCCTGTGTCACTATAGACCGGTTCAAATTTGCCATTTTGTCCAAGGTTCTTGAAAAATTTTTGGAAACACTACCAAACACATCGCGTCGATAATAACCTTTCGAGATTTTCAATCTGCATACAGATGAGCACAACACGGAAGACCGCGTGCTGAGCGTCATGAACAGCTTGCCTCTTGGAGAGCGATGCCCACAAGGTTCTGTGATGGCGCTGCTCGACCTCAGTGCGGCGTTCGACAACGCTTGATCATTCGGACTGCTAAAGAGAAGAAGAACTTACATCTCAGAGTACGGTGCTTGACTGTTTTCATCATATTATGTGACGAGAACAACGTGTTGACATTGACAGTTTAAATCATCACCATCCTCCTCTTTTGTTTGGGGCGTGCCACACGGCTCCGTGTTGTACCTTGCTTTTTACCCTTTATTCACAGTCCTTTGGCGACTCATGTCTTCGAAAGATTGTCATATCACAAGTATGCGATATACTGAAGTATCGTCAACGTATGTTTCCCGGGCAATTTCCGAATGTTATTTCTAAAGTTCAAACTGCGTCCATGACTATCATCTTGGATGGTTAGCAATAAGCTTAAACTAAACCCAACAAAACCGAGTGATCAAGGTGGGTGTTCCCATCATGCCTGCGGCAGATTAAAGACATGCGAATTGAATTGGGAAGGACACTGTATTGATTTCAAGAAAGGGGAAATATCTCCGGTGTGAAACTAACAGCACACTGACTATAAAGACCACATCAAGTGTGTGGCACTTGTTTCCCTGGAACTCAGGCGCATTGCCTACATAGGCAATATCTCGCAAGAGAAGCCAGTGAGAAAACTATATCGCCTCCATTCTGTCAGGGGGCGTATTGATTACTGTAATGAGCCACTTCATTGGTATCACGAGGAGCAGCTCTCACGTCTACAACGAATTCAAAATGCTGCCTGCTCTTAGTTTTGAGAAAACGTAAACGAGACCATGTCTGCCGATGCTTCCCGAGCTTCATACTGGCGCCAGTCGAAGCTCGTGTACAATACAAAAGTGACTGTTCTGGCTTATCGCCACTTTGGGAGGTAGTCCAGCGCCTTCTCTCAGTGACCTTGTCCACCAGAACGTTGGCTAAAGCTGAGATCTTCTTCAGAGAAGCAGTTATGCTCCCCAGGTCGAACCTTCAGACAGCTTGGGGCGCCATTATATTGCGCTCCAAGGATAAAGGAATAAGTTGCCGGGGTCAAGCCTCAGACACGCACCTTCTCTAGCACTATCCAAAAGAGCCAGCTGAAAACCTATCTTTTCAAACACATTTAGGTAATGCTGTTTTGTTTTATTTTGTATTTAGACTGCTGCTTTTATTTTTATCTTATTATTTTTGTGCTGTAGATTTCTATATTAATGATGTTTCGAATGAAGCACAATGTATAAAGGAATGTATGCGTGAGATCAAGCGCAATGAGTAATTTGGTTGAATTAGTAATTGCGCTATAGAAATCAATCCATTATTATTAATTAATATTAAACTCCAATGCTATTTAATATGTTGCTGTAATCTTCAATACATGTAACTAAAATGTTACAGTTGTACAATATGGCCGTATCTGTGTATTGGATAAAACTAGTATGAGAAAGCACACCCATAAGAGTCAATAAAATTACCACAGAAAACTTTATCACAGCGAGCTTGATGAACCTTTAGCAAATACTTGTTTATAAATGGGTCGATACTTTCCCATGAAAAACGCATATGGTTTTATTCAACAATGGGGATGATCCCCGTCTGATTTACCATCTTTTAAGCTGGATGGGATAACACTTACATCGTACACTTAATTTAATTCTTAGGGGTCATGTCACATCCGAAACTCACATGAAATATCCACTGTTGGATTAACCTGTGTAAACAGGGCAAGAAAAACTTTAAATTTCTGAAAATGTTGAGCAAGCAAAGCGGTGCCAAACTAGAAAAACATTAAAACTCCTGGCTTGGCATTAATTCGTTCCAAATTATCATACCCCAAGAGCTTTCTGTAGCGCACCTAATATGTGTTTACAAAAATTACACGTGTGGATAGCAAGCCTTCAAATTAATCCTAGATTCCGGTCTAGCCTACACTTTGAGGACATACAGAAAAAGACGTTTTACACCTTTAAATGAATATAGGAATCTATCCACGTGCAAAATATTTTCATGAAATGTTTTAACCATGGAAGGGTAATGAAACCGAACTATCTATAGACCCAGAGAGTGATTACCAAAAAGAGCAAAAAATATTGCCTCTCTGGGCACGATCAGTTCAAACACTGGCTGATTTGTTTAAAGAAAAGTAATATATTGTTAAGCTTTTTGGCAAAAACGTCCCTTATAGATCCCATTCCAACGTGGGAAAGAAAGAGGCGAAGTTTGATCTGAATTACAACGATACAAAGAAAGTCAAAATCACCGTACATCTTGTCATATTTACCGAGAATGCAAATCACGACAGATATTCCAACCACTTTAGGTGTACACAGATGGGATCGTTTGTGAGTAACAAAAGCCGGAATAAGCAATGTTATTCCATGCTGAAAGTACAAATAGCATATTTCATTGCAAAATATCGCTCCATATTCGTAGCGGAAATGATAGCGATACTTGACGCGTTGACATTTTCTAATTGATTTACCGCAGTCAATGTTCAATTGTATGTGTTTTTTGTGTAGAGTCGCTGTCATGTTACAATCGATGAAAGTTTTAATTCAAATCAGATAACTTTATCATTTTGAAGAATTTCAACATTTAATCCACGTCTTGATATGTAAAGGAACAGAAAGAATTCCGCTGGGTTCCTTCCCACGGTGAAATTTCGGCAATGAACTTGGCTGACAATTGCGTAAAAGCGCGGAAAATTGAACGAGGGTACAAACGATTTCCATACCGTTCACCTTGAAAAGAACAACAAATTTTAAAACATACAGCTTGGAATATTTCAAATGGCAGAACACGCTGTTATTCATTCAACACAAAAAATCCTCTTTTTAGTATTGATCATTTCAAAAGCATCCAAAAGCCTGCACAGTTATGATATGCATCAATACAGAAACTTCTTCAATATTCCATCGATTTGAAACTGATGCTTTTAACTAAATAAAGCTCTGGCAACAAAATGCATATCGGGGAAACAAATTTGACAAAGATCATGTTTTGTTCGAATGTGCCTCTCAAGGCATGTCTGCCTATTTATCAGCATGTCTGTGACCGATATTTTTACTGAGATGGGATTTTTGCTTGAAGTTACTTTCGCTTGTGATTGGTAGTCCATCAGCTTTGCTTAATCTGATATGTTATGTTGTAGTTGTTTGGTATTTTTTGTGTGTCTGATTGTTTTCTGGATTTTAAATTACCACCACCCACCGCTCACTCCCATCTCCACCCCCCCTCCCTACACACACACACACACACACACACACACACACACACACACACAACACACCACACACACACACACACACACACACACACACACACACACTTGATGCAACATGAACAAACATCTATCTATCTCCCTCGATTGTGCCTGTCTACTCTCCTTTCTTGTCTAATATCACATAGCTGGTGAAAAGACGTGTAAAATTAAAGTGCTACTTAACTACTACACTACGACTACACACCACAAAACACACACTCCACACACACACACACACACAACAACACACACACCACACAACACTCAACACACACACACCACACACACACACACTCACACACACACACACACACACACTAGATAAACAACATAGACTGGAAACATTTACACTATTCACCAAATGTACACACACACAAACACACACACACACACACACACACACACACACACACACACACACACACACACACTCACACACACACACACACACACACACCACAGTCAAGCACACACACACATACACAACACGCCGCGCGCCCGCACAACACGACAAACACACACGATGAACACAAACACACTCACACACACACATCACACACACACACACACACAACCACACATCACCACACACACAAACACACCACACACACAACAAGCACAACACACAGCACATATCACTAATAAACAACCAACAAATAGATAGATAGATTGAAAAATCAAAGAGCTTTAAAGCAGAAACAATAAAAGAACGAAGTTTCTATTCTACCTCCCCTTAGACCTAAACATCTTTGCAGTCCTAAAGGGCAGAGGACATTAATCCGGACCTCATGATACCGTAAGTTGTAAAATGTAGTGGACGGTGACAGAATTCAACCTGTGATTTCTGTGGTGGACATCTCAAATCGACCTGCCCCCCAGATACCCGTACGTTTGAGAAAGGTGGACGGGACTGAGAATTCAACCCTGTGATTTGTGTGGACGGACATCCTAAACCGTTGCCTTTAATGAAGTGTCCTACATACATAAATATCGGGCACCATTCCACTTGCACATTTTAAACCATGCGCCATATTTTAAAGAACCTGGTCCATTATCTTGCTGAAAGAGAGACGCGGCCTTGATCATGGTATATTGCCCTGCAGATGCCTCAGTGACTCAATAAAAATCGATTGTTTGTATTGTTTTCCGATAAATACTGCATGTGGTTCTATGCCGCCTTCCTGATAATTCCGCCCCCTGGATGGGTTTACCTTCAGGAAGTCTGTTGTGTATCACCCGCGTGACCTACTAGCCTCCATACACAAAACCCCGGCTTCCATGCTCTTCATGCCTCACAGCTTTCCAGACCATAGTTTGCTGCTTGCTGCTTGGTGTAAACTAGTTTGCAGGACTTCCAGTGCAATGCTAAACGCGTGAGCTCCAACATATTACGACTTGGTGTGTCCTCCACGTGGTCTTCCCGGGCTACCAGCTTTGTCATTAGTCCTGGATAGTTTCAACCCTGTGCTCGAGAGAAAAGGCCACACAAATCGATTTGATTTTCACGTTTTTTTTATGTTGAGGCAAGTCGAAGAGAAACTGATCCTAAACGGGCCATAATCCCATGTCCCTTCTGCCAAGGCTTCTTTGGAGTATTTTTTTAACGTAGCTAAGTCTATCTTTTGTATATACCCATCTAATGTTAAAAAGAAACCTTTCAACCGTCTGTCCACGCCATCATATGTATTTTTCAAGCTTTGGCCTATCACAATCGCTTTGTCCTGAAGTCTGCCAAAAATTATCATAGTATCGCATTAATACCAAAGGAAACGGGAAAACACCACACACACACACACACACACCACACACACACAGAAGAAGAGAAGAGAGAGAGAGAAGAAGAGAAGAGAGAGAGAGAGAGAGAAGAAAGAGAGAGAGAGAGAGAGAAGAGAAATCTGAAAGCTTTAATAGAGAACTACGAATAAGCATTTCAATACTTTTTTTTCAAGCAGTCCTCAAAACAAAGCAAAACCCGTCCAAAGATAAAGCAAAAACCCAGAAAAGAGCAGTAAGATATCTAACAATAATATCAAGCTATGACAATACAAAATAATGTTTAATATAGAAAGATCGGGATGCTATCAACAAAATATAAAACAAAGGGCAAGACATGTAGAAATGAAGATACAATTATCTACAAACACACAACACACAAACACAACACTCACACACACACACACATAACATATATATATAATATAATATATTATATATATATATATATATATAATATATAATATATATATAGCATTATAAACAAAGCTTGCTCTTAGTCTTAGATTGAAGAAATAGGGGGAGATACGCATTCATGTCTGCAGTGGTAGATGATTTCTGCCTAACTAACAGTATGTGCTTGAGTGGTGAATGGGGAAAAATAAAATAAATGCGTTCTCAAATGAGCCGTCTTAGATGGTCCATTGTGGTGTTTTGAAAACTCACCAACATACTACGGTATTGCAACACCAACCTTTTCTGGGATTGGCATTCTTCTAAAATGAAAAGGCAGAGGAGTCCAAATTACCCACTTTCCGCGTCACTGAGGAGAACAACCAAGTTTCCGAATCTCGGTATATGACCAAGTTATAGTTATGAATTCCCTCCCTATGGAGGATGTCGCTCTCCCCCTTGGAGAACATAAGCTTGCTGATGCTCATTTTTGAGAAGCATTTATTCTATTTTCCCCATTCACAACATCAGCACATACTGTTAGTTAGCAGAATCATCTACCACTGTAGATATAATGAGTATCTCCCCCTATTTTCTTCAGTCGAAGCATAAGAGCAAGCATTGTTTATAATTCAATCTTTCTTGCATCAGTGCAACACTAGCTGCTCTGTAAGTTGCTGGACGGATGCGGTACTTATCCTTGAATTTATTAGTTTGTTGTATTTTAGTCCCCTTGCGGATCATATTCCAAGAACTTGCCCTCAAGCAACTTGTTCCTTAGAGATAGCTTGTTTATCTTTTCTACGTTTGCACAAGGAAAATGTAGCGTGTTTTGTCTCTTTATGATTTTCTTTTGCTTCTAGATGGCCACCTTGGGTTGTTTTTTTTTTTGAAAACTCAACAAACATACTACGTATTGCACACCAACCTTTTCTGGATTTCATTCTTCTAAAACTGAACAGGCAGAGGAGTCAAATTACCAATTTTTGCGGTCACTGAGGAAAACCACCAAGTTTCGAATATCGGTATATGATCAGGAGTTATTTGTTAGTGAGTTTCCCTCCTATTGGAGGATGTCCTTCGTCCCCTTGGAGAACATAAGCTTGCTAAGGCTCATTTTTGAAAGCATTTATTTTATTTTTTTTCCCCATTCACCCACTCAAGCACATACTGTTAGTTAGGCAGAATCATCTACCACGGCAGATATGAAGCGCATCGCCTATTTCTTCATCCTAAGACATAAGAGCAACTTGGGTGGGGGTTAGAATGTCAATTTCTTGGCAGTCAGTGCAACACCTACTGCGCTTAAGTTGCGGACGGTGGCGGTTACTTATCCTTGGCAGTTATTAGTTTGTTTGTATTTGATCCCTTGCGGATTCATTCCAGAAACATTGCCCTCAGCACTGTGTCTAGAGGGATATCTTTTTATTTTTTCTACTTTTCACCAGAAAATGTAGGCGTTGTTTATGCTCTTTTATGATTTGTTCTTTAGCTTCTTAGATGGCACCTGTGTTGTTTTTTTGGAAAACTCAACAAACATACTACGGTATTGCACACCAACCTTTTCTGATTGCATTTCTTCTTAAAACAGAAAAGGCTGAGGAGTCAAATTACCACTTTCCCGCGGTCACTGAGGAGAAACCACCAAGTTTTCGAAATATCGGTATATGACCGGATTTATATGTTAGTGAGTTTCCCCTCCCCTATTGAGGAGTCTCTCTCCCCCTTGGAGAACATAAGCTTGCTGAAGGGGGCTCATTGGGAAAGCTTTATTTTAGCTTTTCCCCAGTCACCACTCAAGCACATACTGGTGGGGGGGGGGTTAGGCAAGAATCAATCTACCACTGCAGATATGATGCGCATCTCGCCCTATTTCTTCAATCTAAGACATAAACAGTGCTTTGTTTATAATTCAAATATTTCATGCAGTCATTGCAACACCTACCTGCTCTGCAGGTTTGCTGGAACGGTGCGGTACTTATCCTTGGAATTTATTCAGTTGTTGTATTTTAGCCCTGCGGATTCCTTCCAAAACTTGCCCTCACACTTGTGGTCTTTAGAGGATATCTTGTTATATTTTCTACTTTTCACAAGAAAATGGTAGCTTTGTTTTTGCTCTTTTATATTTCTTTTGCTTCCTTAGATGGCACCTTTGGTTGTTTTATTGAAAACTCAACAAACATACTACGGTAATTGCTCAGCCAACCTTTTCTGGGATTGCAATTCTTCTTAAAACTAAAGGCAGAGAGGTCAAATTACCACTTTCCGCGTCACTGGAGAGAAACCACAAAGTTCGAATTAGCGGTAATGACCAGGAGTATATGATAGTGAGTGTTCCCTCCCTATTGGGAGGGATGTCTCTCTCCCCCTTGGAGAACATAAGCTTGCTGAAGCTCATGTGAGAAGCATTTATTTATTTTTCCCCATTCACCCACTCAAGCACATACTGTTAGTTAGGCAGAATCATCTACCACTGCAGATATAATCGTATCTCCCCCTATTCTTCAATCTAGACATAAGCAAGCTTTGTTTATAAGTCAATATTTTCTTGCAGTCATGTGCCACACCTACTGCTCTGTAAGTTTGCTGAAAGGTGGCGTACTTAGCCTTGGAATTTAGTAGTTGTTTGTATTTTAATCCCTTGAGATTCCATTCCAAGAAAACTTGCCCTCACACTTGTGTCTTGAGGGATATCTTTTTATATTTTTCTACTTTCACAAGAAAATGTAGCTTGATTTGGGCTCTTTGAATGATTGTGTTCTTTTGCTTCTTAGATGCACCTTTGGTTATTGTTTTTCTTTTGAAAACTCTACAAACATACTACGGTATTGCACACCCACCTTTCTGGGGGGATTGCATTCTTCTTAAAACTGAAAAGCAGAGGATCAAATTACCACTTTCCGCGGCCACTGGAGAAAACCACCAAGTTTCGAAATATCGTATATGACCAGGAGTTATATGTTAGTGAGGTTTTAGCTCCCTATGGAGGATGTCTCTCTCCCCTTGGAGAACATAACTTGCTGAAGGCTCAGTTTAACAGTTATTGTATTTTATGCCCCATTACACCCACACAATCACATACTGTTATTAGCAGAATCATCTACACTGCAGATATGAATGCGTATCTCCCTATTCTTCAATCTAAACATAAGACAACTTGGGTGGTAGAATTCAATAGTTCTTGCAGTCATTGCAACACCTAGCTGCCTGTAATTGCTGAACGTGCGGGACTATCCTTGAATTTAGTAATTGTTGTATTTAGTCCCTTGCGGATTCATCCAAGAACTTGCCTCACACTTGGGTCTTAGAGAATCGCTTTTTATATTTTCGCTTTTCACTAGGAAAATGTAGCTTTGTTTGCGCGTTTTATGATTTCTTTTGCTTCTTAGATGCACATTTGTTTGTTTTTTGAAACTCAACAAACATACTACGGTATGGCACACCAACCATTTCGGGATTGCATTCTTCTTAAAAAAACTAAAAGGCAGAGATCAATTACCACTTTCCGCGGTCACTGAGGAGAAACCACCAAGTTTCGAAATATCGGCCATATACCAGAGTTTATATGTTAAAATTTCCCTCCCTATTGAGGATTCTCGCTCCCCTTGGAGAACATAAGCTTCTGAAGCTTCATTTGAGAAGCATTTATTTTTTTTTTCCCATTTCACCCAATCAAGCCACTACTGTTAGTTAGGCAGAATCAGCTACCACTGCAGATATGAATGCGTATCTCCCCTATTTCTTCATCCTAAGACATAAGAGCCAACGTTGTTTTATAATTCAATAGCTTGCAGTCATTGCAACACCTAGCTGCTCTGTAAGGTTGCTGGAACGGTGCGGTACTTATCCTTGAAGTTAGTATTTGTTGTATATATATATATATATATATATATATATATATATAGATATATAAGAATAACAAACTAAAATGCCAAGGATAAGTACGCCCGTTTCCAGCAATCTGACCGAGCGCTAGGGTAGCAATGACTGCAAGAAATTTTGAATTATAAACACAGCTTGCGCTGATGTCTAACTGAACAAATAGGGGGCTATACGCATTTCATATCTGCAGTGGTAGGATGATTCGCCTAACATAATGTGGCTTGAGTGGTGAATGGGAAAAATCAAATAAATGCTTCTCAAAATGAGCCTTCAGCAACTTATATTCTCCAAGGGAGAATCCTCCAATAGGAGGGAAACTCACTAACAAGATAACTCCCTGGTCATAACCTATATTTCGGAAACTTGGTGGTTTCGCTCAGTGACCGGCGGAAAGTGTATTTGACTCCCTCTGCCTTTTCAGTTTAGAAGAATGCAATCCCAGAAAAGGTTGGTGTGCCAATACCGTAGTAATGTTTGTTGAGGTTCTTCCAAAAATCCAACCAAGGTGCCATCTAAGAAGCAAAAAAAAACATAAAAGAGCAAAACAAGCTACATTTCTTGGTGAAAAGTAGAAAATATAAAAAGATATCCTCTAAGACACAATGCTGAGGGCCAGTTCTTGAATAAATCCGCAAGGACTAAAATACAACAACTAATAGAATTCCAAGGATAAGTACCGCACCGTTCCAGCAACTTACAGAGAAGCATGTGTTCAATGACGCAAGAAATAATGAAACTTGGTTGAGTTGTGATAGAGAGATAGAAGAAGAAAAAAAAAACTAGCTGATGAGATAGATACACAATTTAGGGCGAGAAGAAAAGGCTGAATACAGCAGAAAATACAAGATTTAATGCTGCTAAGAAAACCCAGGTTAGAAGTGCTGTCTACTAACAGAGCGCAGCTAGCATCAAAAACAAGCAGAATAAGAGAAACTATAAACAGAATACTTTATGAAAACACTACGCAGATCTGAAAGAATAAGGACTCTGTTCAGGGAACAGGGGATTACAATAGTTAGTATATTAACAGCCGTTGGGTTGCTATCTCTACACTCGTTTATGCTTTAACCGGCAGTGCACCAACCGGACCAGTAGCGCCTCCAACACCTCAGCCTGGTAAAGTTGGATTAGAAAACAATTACACCACCTAGCAAACTTATTAAAGATAGTTGGCAGCTAAAGCGCTTGATGCTCTGCCTGGCATAATAGGCAGTGTTGTTAGTTGGGTTTTGTCTACTATAGGCAAAGTTGCTGGTTATATGGCTGACCATCTGTGGACGTTAGGAGTGCTAGCTGCTGGATTAATTTTTAGTGAAATAAAGTATGACTAATCCAGTAAACTTAAAAATACAACTAGGGCTGTCTTTTCGCTAGTGTGACTGTCCGTGCGAGGCAGATCAACAGGTGGCGTGCTTTTGGGCTGCTTTCTGGTTGTGGAGCGCTTATAACTGGATTGCTTTCTTCAGGGCTAGGTACTTTCTTTAAAATGGATGGAGCGGGCCTTGTGTTTTAAGCCTTGATTGTGCCCTAAGTTTTGGTCGTCTCCAGCTATAAGGATTTCATTGTTATAATTCTGTATCATACCAATCTGTAGTCTAAGATCAGAGGGTAGCATGTATAATCCATGGCCTACAACAAAGTCAACCTTTGACCTAGCATGTGCAAGAACGTCTTGATACCTTTGTATGCTGGCAGGCAAATCAACAGCTGAGTTAATAGCATCTTCTAAATTGGCTAGAATTGTTTTCTGGCATCAAAGCCTGTAGATGATCCACTGTGCTAGACTTAGTCTGTGCTTGTGCTCCTAATAAGCACCAAACGTATGTCCTTATGGTGTCATTAAGCCTTTGCACTCTGGCATTGTTAGGCCTTCACTTTCATCTAAGATAAATGTTGCCCAAGCATTAGGGTGTTTTTGTTCTATGGATCCCAATCGAACTTGTTTGGTTGGTTGAAAAGAGGTGTGACAGGCCAGTAGTCATAATTATATTCTCTTTTTGTACCCCACAAATACAATGTGCCTAACCCATGATTGCGGTCTAACTTTTGTCTAAAGTCAGTTGAAGGATTAATGTTAAATTCATTGCAAATTCTTTCATATGCATTAATGTCCATTGGGCTTTTAAATGGATTAAACGCGTTGTCGCTGGGGAGGGGCACTTGCAGTTCATTCAGTATTCGTCTGTACTGGTAATAAACATGAAAGTTATATACTGACCTTACTAAAAGATTAGGATGGTTTAAATGGTTTGCATATGAAACACCGCACCCAGTAGTTGCGCAGTAAACGGCAAAATTTAACTGATTCTGGTAAAACATCATAGGGCGAGATGACCATGCTGATGGCACTCTATAACTATTTATTGGCGGATTTAAATATTTAGTTAGTGGGTTTACAAGTCTGACTTGAAAGCCATATGATTCGTCTACTGCAATGGTTAGTAAACTGAAGTCCAAAGATTTGGGGTTATAAAACGCTCCTACATTGTAAGTGGCACTTTCGTTATATTTAAAAGGTTCCATTTTTAAATAGTTTTTTTAAATAGTTATAAAAAAAGATGTACATCTATATAACCCAACAAAACAAAGGTGTGTTCTTAACGTACCCAATTGACAATAGGCGCGGTGATTATAGGGCTGCCCTTAAAGAAATTGGTTTTAAAGTAAAATGGATTAACATATTGAAAGAGCTAAGAATAACTGGGTGGATGTTAAGGACGAACAAGGCAATCTATTAAAACATTTAAAAATGCCTGATGGCAACTACAGCTTTTGTTCTTTAAGAGAAGTATTTAGCAATTTTGGCATTAAGTTAAAAATTAATGAGGCAAATCTTATAATTACTATGAATTTTCTAGAACTTCAAGAAAAAAGGGAGTACGTTTTTCCTAGAAGCCTTGCGCGATTTTAGGCTTTTATGACAGTGATGAAACATATCATATTAAAACACATATGCACTTAAAAAGCGGTCTTTATGAGTGTGTAGGCAGTAGACCGGCCGATTTTCTAATTAACCCAATGCTGTTTGTTCATTTACAAGAGTTAAAATCAAATACTAATTTGTTTAATGGTCAGCCATCTACTGTTCTACGGGCACTGCCGTCAATTAAGGCAGGTTTTTGCGATTATCAGTTATATAAGTTTGATGGAAACAGTCAATTTAAAGAATTAATTGAGGGGCCTATAAATTCATTAGATGTAAAAATAACTAATCAAGATGAATAGCCAGTTGTTTGTTCTAATTTATTAATAGTGCTGGAAGTAGAAGAGCGTACTGTAAACCCTTAATTTTTATGTCCCTGGAGAGAATGTAAATATCTATGTTCACGATCACCCTATTTATTCTGCACGGAAACCCCCCATTTTAAATTGACGATTACATCGATTTTTTGCTGTTTTTGCGTGTTAATTTTGTTTAGAAACAGGTGTTGATTTTGGCCAAAACTGATATGAGAAGGACGTAATTTGTATGTGAAAAGGGGGGTTTTCGTGCAAAATAGGATGGGTGGTCTTGAACATAGATATTTACATTCTCTGCTACTAACATTACCAAACTTATCACCGTCCTGGACAAAGGTGCTACCAACATTACCAACATCATACCCGTCCTGGACAAAGGTGCTACCAACATTACCAACATCATACCCGTCCTGCACAAAGGTGCTACCAACATTAACAACATCATACCCGTCCTGGACAAAGGTGCTACCAACATTAACAACATCATACCCGTCCTGCACAAAGGTGCTACCAACATTAGCAAGATCATACCCGTCCTGGACAAAGGTGCTACCAACATTAACAGCATCATACCCGTCCTGGACAAAGGTGCTACCAACATTAACAACATCATACCCGTCCTGCACAAAGGTGCTACCAACATTAACAACATCATAACCGTCCTGGACAAAGGTGCTACCAACATTAACAACATCATAACCGTCCTGGACAAAGGTGCTTTTTCTTTGGTAAGTGTGATACTGGAAAAGAGAAGAACGTTCAGTGTATTATAATGTGCTGGGAAAAGCCTCCTTGCTGAAAAGAGAAGAACGTTCAGTGTATTATAATGTGCTGGGAAAAGCCTCCTTGCTGAAAAGAGAAGAACGTTCAGTGTATTATAATGTGCTGGGAAAAGCCTCCTTGCTGAAAAGAGAAGAACGTTCAGTGTATTGCAATGTGCTGGGAAAAGCCTCCTTGCTGAAAAGAGAAACACGTTCAGTGTATTACAATGTGCTGGGAAAAGCCTCCTTGCTGAAAAGAGAAGAACGTTCAGTGTATTGCAATGTGCTGGGAAAAGCCTCCTTGCTGAAAAGAGAAACACGTTCAGTGTATTACAATGTGCTGGGAAAAGCCTC
>CM031606.1:2521250-2536250 GCA_018398815.1 Conus ventricosus
ATATTTTCTAAGACCATGCGCCTGGAAAGCCTTCAGCATGAATGCAGACAACATCGGGAAAAGCAAGAAAAAACAGAACTTTATGATGGACCAATTCCAAACAATGACCATTTCATAAATGCACCCATAACTACACAAGAATTAAAGGATGCCGTCTCTTTTAAATGCAATAAAACATCGTCAGTAGGGCTGGACGGTATTTCAAATCAAATGTTACAACACATGCCAGAAAACTTTTTTTCTCTTTTTATTAAAAATATTTCAAAAGATTTGGATAGATGGTCTTATGCCAGTTATTTGGAAACAGTCAATAGTAATCCCAATTATAAAGCAAGGAAAGCCTGTCACAAACATCGACAGTTATCGACCTGTCGCTCTGACTTCTCATGTTGCAAAACTTATGGAAAAAATTGTACTGAATAGACTTATCTATTTTTGTAACAAAAATCATATAATACCTACTAATCAAGCAGGCTTTATAAAGGGAAGATCTACCACTGATCATATCGTAAAGTTAACAACTCAAATCAAATATCAGTTTGCCAGACGGAAGAGTGTTCTGGCTACATTCTTTGATAATAGAAAAGCTTTTGATAGTGTATGGCATGCTAGATTGTTATACAAATTGAAGGCGATTGGGATTTCAGGTAATTTTTACAGTTATATTAAAGAATTCCTAACACAAAGAAGTTTACAGGTCAGGGTACAAAACACATACTCCAGTTTTAAACCATTGGATATGGGTATTCCTCAAGGTTCTGTAATATCTCCTGTGTCACTATAGACCTGTGTCAAATTTGCCATTTTTGTCCAAGGTTCTTGAAAAAGTTGTTTTGAAACAACTACAAAAGCACATTCTCGATAATAACCTGTTCGAGATGTTTCAATCTGCATACAGATGGGATCACAGCACGGAGACCGCCGTGCTGAGCGTCATGAACAGCTTGCTCTTGGAGAGCGATGCCCACAAGGTTTCTGTGATGGCGCTGCTCGACCTCAGTGCGGCGTTCGACACGCTTGATCATTCTGTACTGCTAAAGAGACTAGAGAGAACTTACAGTCTCAGAGGTACGGTGCTTGACTGGTTTTCATCATATGTATGTGATCGAGAACAACGTGTTATCATTGACAGTGTTAAATCATCACCATCTCCTCTTTTGTTTGGCGTGCCACAAGGCTCCGTGTTGGGACCTGTGCTTTTTACCCTTTATTCTCAGCCTTTGTCGGATGTCATGTCTCGGAATGATTGTCAGTATCACAAGTATGCTGATGATACTGAAGTATCGTCAAGTAGTGTTCCGCAGGATTTTCCTAATGTTATTTCTAAAGTTCAAACCTGCGTCCATGACGTATCATCTTGGATGGTTAGCAATAAGCTTAAACTAAACCCAGACAAAACCGAGGTGATCAAGGTGGGTGTTCCATCATGCCTGCGGCAGATTAAAGACAGTTCGATTGAATTGGAAGACAGCTGTATTGATTTTCAAGAAAGTGTGAAATATCTCGGTGTGAAACTAGACAGCACTCTGACTATGAAAGACCACATCAGCAGTGTGTGTCGAGCTTGTTTCCTGGAACTCAGGCGCATTGCTAGCATTAGGCAATATCTCTCAAGAGAAGCAGTGAGAAAACTAGTATCGGCCTCCATTCTGTCACGTATTGATTACTGTAATGCCACTTTCATTGGTATCACAGATGAGCAGCTCTCACGTCTACAACGAATTCAAAATGCTGCTGCTCGGTTAGTTTTGAGAAAACGTAAACGAGACCATGTCTCGCCGATGCTTCGCGAGCTTCACTGGCTGCCAGTCGAAGCTCGTGTACAATACAAAGTGGCTGTTCTGGCTTATCGCCACTTTGAGGGTAGTCTAGCGCCCTGTCTCTCAGTGACCTTGACCACCAGGAACTTTGCTAGAAGTCTGAGATCTTCTTCAGAGAAGCAGTTAGTGCTCCCCAGGTCGAACCTTCAGACAGCTGGGGGGCGTGCCTTTAGTATTGCTGCTCCAAGGATATGGAATAAGTTGCCGGTCAGCCTCAGACACTCACCTTCTCTTAGCACTTTCAAGAGCCATCTGAAAACCTATCTTTTCAAAGCACATTTAGGGTAATGCTTTTTTGTTTTATTCTGTAGTTAGACGTGCTGCTTTTATTTTTTATCTTATTATTTTTGTGCTGTAGATTTTCTATATTAATGATTGTTTCGAATGAATCACAATGTATAAAGGAATGTATGCGTGAGATCAAGCGCAATGAGTAATTTGTTGAATTAGAATTGCGCTATAGAAATGCAATCCATTATTATTTATTATTATTATCTCCAATGCTATTTAATATTTTGCTGTATGATCTTCCAAAACATGTAACTAAAAATGTTACAGTTGTACAATATGCCGATGATCTGTGTATGTGGATAAATACTAGTATGAGAAAAAGCACACCCAAAAGAGCAATAAATTACCACAGAAAACTTTATCAGGCAGAGCTTGATAACCTTAGCAAATACTTGTTTATAAATGGTCTAAAGCTTTCCCATGAAAAAACGCATATGGTTTTATTCAACAATGGGGATGATCCCTCTGATTTACCATCTTTTAAGCTGGATGGGATAACACTTACATACGTACACTTAATTAAATTCTTAGGTGTCCATTTCACATCGAAACTCACATGAAATATCCATGTTGATTACCTTTTAAACAGGGCAAGAAAAACTTTAAATTTTCTGAAAATGTTGAGCAAGCAAAGCTGGTGCCAAGATAGAAAAACATTAAAACTCTTGGCTTTGGCATTAATTCGTTCCAAATTATCATACGCCCAAGAGGCTTTCTTTAGCGCACCTAAATATTTGTTACAAAAATTACAAAGTGTGGATAGCAAAGCCTTCAAATTATGCCTAGGAGTTCCGGTATATGCCTCCACTTTGAGGACATACAGAGAAATAGACGTTTTACCTTTAAATGAATATAGGAATCTATCACTTGCAAAATATTTCATGAAATGTTTAACCATGGAAGGTGTAAATGAAACGGAAATATCTATAGACCCAGAGAGTGATTATCCAAAAAGAGCAAAAAATATTGCCTCTCTGTGCACTATCAGTTCATACACTGCTGATTTGTTTAAGAAAAGTAATATAGATGTTAAGTCTTTGTCAAAAACGTCCCTTATAGATCCCATTCCAACGTGGGAAAGAAAGAGGGCGAAGTTTGATCTTGATTACATGATACAAAGAAAGCAAATCAGCCTTACATCTTGTCATATTTAACGAAGATGCAAATGCAAGACAGATATTCCAACCATCTTAAGGTGTACACAGATGGATCGTTGACGAGTAACAAAGAGGCCGGATAAGCATTTGTTATTCCATCGCTGAAAGTACAAAAAGCATATTTCATTGCAAAATATCGCTCCATATTCGTAGCTGAAATGATAGCGATACTTACGGCGTTGACATTTCTAATTGATTTACCGCAGTCAATTTTTCAAGTATTGTTTTGTGTAGATTCGCTGTCAGTGTTACAATCGATGAAATTTTTTAATTCAAATTCAGATAACTTTATTTTGAAGGAAATTCAACATTTAATCCACGTCTTGATATGTAAAGGAACAGATATAACTTTCCTCTGGGTTCCTTCACACTGTGGAATTTCGGGCAATGAACTTGCTGACAGATGTGCGAAAAAGGCGCTGAAAATGGAACGAGGGTACAAACTATTTCCATACCGTTCACTTTGAAAGAGAGTCAACAAATTTAAAACATACAGCTTGGGAATATTTCAGAAATGGGCAGAACAACGCTGTTATTCATGTTCAGACACAAAATAATCCTCTTTTTAGTATTGATCATTTCAAAAGCATCCAAAATCTGCACATTTATGATATGCATCAATACAGAAACTTCGTTTCAATATTCCATCGATTGAAACTGGATGCTTTTAGAACTAAATATAGCTCTGCAACAAATGCATATGCGGGGAAACAAAATTGACAAGAGATCATGTTTTGTTCGAATGTGTGCCTCTCAAGGCATTTCTGCCATATTTATCAGGCATGTCTGTGACAGATATTTTTACTGATATTGATTTTGCTTTGAAAGTTACTTTCTGCTTGATTTGTAGTCCAGTCAGGTATTTGCTTTAATCTGATATTGTTAGTGTGTGTAGGTTTGTTTGTTTATTTGTTTGTGTGTCTGATTGTTTTCTGATTTTATGTACACCACCCTCCGCTCACTCCCATCTCCACCCCCTCCCTACACACACACACACACACACACACACACACACACACACACACACACACACACACACACACACACACACACACACACACACACACACACTTGTATGCAACATGAACAAACTCTATCTATCTCCCTCTATTTGCCTGTCTATCTCTCTTTCTTGTCTAATATCACATAGTTTGTGAAAAGACGTAAAATTAAAGTACTATACTACTACTACTACACACACACACACACACACAACACACACACACAACACCACACACACACACACACACACACACACACACACACACACACACACACACACACACACACACACAACACACACACTAGATAAACAACATAGATGCTGAAACATTTACATCTATTCACCAAATGTACACACACACACACACACACACACACACACACACCACACACACACACACACACACACACACACACACACACACACACACACCACACACACACACATTCAAGCACACACACACATACACACACGCGCGCGCGCCCGCACACACACACACACACACACACACACACACACACACACACACACACACACACACACACACACACACACACACACACACACACACACACACACACACACACACGCACACACAACACACACACTAGATAAACAACCAGACAAATAGATAGATAGATGTGGAAAAATTCAAAGGAGGCTTTAAAGGCAGAAACATGTAAAAGACGAAGTTTCTTTTCTACCCCCTTAGACCTAAACATCTTGCTGTCCTAAAGGGGCAGAGGAGCATTAGGATCCTGACCTCATGATACCGTAAGTTGTGAGAAATGTAGTGGACGGTGACAGAATTCAAACCTGTGATTTCTGTGGGTGGACATCTCAAATAGGATCTGCCCCATGATACCCGTACGTTGTGAGAAATGTGGACGGTGGACAAAATTTAAAACCCTGTGATTTGTGTGGACGGACATCCTAAACGTTGCCTTTATAAAGGGTTTTGTCCTACATACATAAATATCGGGCACCATTCTCACTTGCAACATTTTAAACCATGCCCATAGTTTTAAAGAACCTGGTCCATTATCTTTCTAAAAATAGAGAGCTCTTCCATGTTATCATGGGTATATGTGCCTGCAGAGTGCCTCAGTGAGCTCAATAAAAATCGTTTGTTTGTATTTTTTCCGATTAGAATACTGCATGTGGTTCTATGCCGCGTTTCCTGATAATTTGGATGGTTTTTACCTTTCGGGAAGGTCTGTTGTGTATCCCAGTGACCTACTACCCTACTACTCAAACCCGCTTCCATGCTCTTCATGACCGTCAAGCTGTTCCAGACCATAGTTTGCTGCTTGCTGTTGTGTGTAGAACCTTGTTGCAGGAGCTTCCAGGGGCATCTAAACGCGTGAGCTGCCAACATCTTACGGACTTGGTTGTTCCTCCACGTGTGGTCTTCCCTGGGCTAGCTCAGCTTTGCATTAGGTCTGGATATGTTTCACCCTTTGCTCCGAGAGAAAAGACACACAGATCGATTGATTTTATTTTTTTTAATTTGAGGGCAAGTCGAAGAGAAGCTGATCCAAACGGAGCCATATGCCACATGTCCTTCTGGCCAAGGCTTCTTTGGAGTATGTTTTTAACGTAGTTAAGTCTATCTGTTTGTATATACCCATCTATATGTTAAAAAGAACCTTTCAACCGGTGCTGTCCACGCATCATATTTATTTTCAAGCTTTGGCCTATCACAATCGCTTTGTCCGGAATGTCTGCCAAAAATATCATATTTATCGCATTAATACCAAGAGGGGAAACGGGAAAACACACACACACACACACACACACACACACACACACGAGAGAGAAGAGAGAGAGAGAGAGGAGAGAGAGAGAGAGAGAGAGAGAGAGAGAGAGGAGAGAGAGGGGAGAGAGAGGAGAGAGAGAAATCTAGAAATCTTTAATGAGGATAACTGAATAAGCATTTCAATACTTTTTTTCATCAGGTCCTCAGAAACAAAGCAAAACCACGTCAAAGATAAAGCAAAGACCAGAAAAGAGCAGTAAGAGTATCTTAACAATAATATCAGCTATGACAATCGGAAATAATGTTAATATAGAAAGGATCGGGATGCAATCAACAAAATATAAACAAAGGGGCAGAGTACATATATAAATGAAGATACAATATCTACACACACACACACACACAACACACCACCACACACACACATACATATATATATATATATATATATATATATATATATATATATTATATATTATATATATAGCATTATAAACAAAGCTTGCTCTTATGTCTTAGATTGAAGAAATAGGGGGAGATACGCATTCATTTCTGCAGTGGTAGATGATTCTGCCTAACTAACAGTATGTGCTTGAGTGGGTGAATGGGGAAAAATAAATAAATGCTTCTCAAAATGAGCCTTCTTAGATGGCACCTTTGGTTGGTTTTTTGAAAACTCAAAAACATACTACGGTATTGCACACAACCATTCTGGGATTGCATTCTTCTTAAAACTGAAAGGCAGAGGAGTCAAATTACCACTTTCCGCGGTCACTGAGGAGGAACAACCAAGTTTCGAAATATCGGTATATGACCAGGAGTTATATGTTAGTGAGTTTCCCTCCTATTGGAGGATGTCTCTCTCCCCCTTGGAGAACATAAGCTTGCTGAAGGCTCATTTTGAGAAGCATTATTTTATTTTTCCCCATTCACCAACTCAGCACATACTGTTAGTTAGGCAGAATCATCTACCACTGTAGATATGAATGCGTATCTCCCCTATTTCTTCATCTAAGGCATAAGAGCAAGCTTTGTTTATAATTCAATATTTCTTGCAGTCATTGCAACACCTAGCTGCTCTGTAAGTTGCTGGAACGGTGCGGTACTTATCCTTGGAATTTATTAGTTGTTGTATTTAGTCCCTTGCGGATTCATTCCAAGAACTTGCCCTCAGCACTTGTGTCTTAGAGGATATCTTTTTATATTTTCTACTTTTCACAAGAAAATGTAGCTTGTTTTGCTCTTTTATGATTTTCTTTTGCTTCTTAGATGGCACCTTTGGTTGTTTTTTTGAAACTCAACAAACATACTACGGTATTGCACACCAACCTTTTCTGGGATTGCATTCTTCTTAAAACTGAAAAGGCTAGAGGAGTCAAATTACCATTTCTGCGGTCACTGAGGAGGAAACCACCAAGTTTCGAAATATCGGTATATGACCAGGAGTTATATGTTAGTGAGTTTCCCTCCTATTGGAGGATGTCTCTCTCCCCTTGGAGAACATAAGCTTGCTGAAGGCTCATTTTGAGAAGCATTTATTTATTTTTCCCCATTCACCCACTCAAGCACATAATGTTAGTTAGGCAGAATCATCTACCACTGAGATTTTGAATGCGCATCTCGCCTATTTCTTCAATCTAAGACATAAGAGCAAGCTTTGTTTATAATTCAATATTTCTTGCAGTCATTGCAAACACTAGCTGCTCTGTAAGTTGCTGGAACGGTGCGGTACTTATCTTGGAATTTATTAGTTTGTTGTATTTTAGTCCCTTGCGGATTCATTCCAAGAACTTGCCCTCAGCACTTGTGTTTTAGAGGATATCTTTTTATATTTTAAATTTTCACAAGAAAATGAGCTTGTTTTGCTCTTTTATGATTTTCTTTAGCTTCTTAGATGGCACCTTTGGTTGGTTTTTTGAAAACTCAACAAACATACTACGGTATTGGACACCAACCTTTTCTGGGATTGCATCTTTTTAAAACTGAAAAGGGCAGAGGAGTCAAAATTACCACTTTCCGCGGGCACTGAGGAGAAACCACCAAGTTTCGAAATATCGGTATTGACCAGGAGTTATAATTTAGTGAGTTTCCCTCCCTATTGGAGGTGTCTCTCTCCCCCCTTTGGGGAACATAAGCTTGCTGAAGGGTCATTTTGAGAAGCTTTTTTTTTTTTTTCCCCATTCACCACTCAAGCACAACTGTTAGTTAGGCAGAATATCTACCACTGCGATTGAATGCGCATCTCGCCCTATTTCTTCAATCTAAGACATAAAAGCAAGCTTTGTTTATAATTCAAAATTTCTTGCAGTCATTGCAACACCTACCGCTCGTAAGTTGCTGGAACGGTGCGGTACTTATCCTTGGAATTTATTAGTTTGTTGTATTTTAGTCCCTTGCGGGTTCCTTCCAAGAATTGCCTCAGCACTTGTGTCTTAGGGATTCTTTTCTATATTTTTACTTTTCACAGAAAATGTAGCTTGTTTTGCTCTTTTATGATTTTCTTTTGCTTCTTAGATGGCACCTTTGGTTGTTTTTTTGAAAACTCAACAAACATACTACGGTATTGCCACCAACCTTTTCTGGGATTGCATTCTTCTTAAAACTGAAAAGGCAGAGGAGTCAAATTACCACTTTCCGCGGTCACTGAGGAGAAACCACAAAGTTTCGAAATATCGGTATATGACCAGGAGTTATATGTTAGTGAGTTTCCCTCCCTATTGGAGGATTGTCTCTTCCCCTTGGAGAACATAAGCTTGCTGAAAGGCTCATTTTGAGAAGCATTTATTTTATTTTTCCCCATTCACCCACTCAAGCAAATATGTTAGTTAGGCAGAATCATCTACACTGCAGATATGATGGCGTATCTCCCCTATTTCTTCAATCTAAGACATAAGAGCAAGCTTTGTTTATAATTCAATATTTCTTGCAGTCATTGCAACACCTAGCTGCTCTGTAAGTTGCTGGAACGGTGCGGTATTATCCTTGGAATTTATTAGTTTGTTGTATTTTTAGTCCCTTGAGGATTCATTCCAAGAACTTGCCCTCAGCATTGTGTCTTAGAGGATATCTTTTTATTTTTTCTACTTTTCACAAGAAAATGTAGCTTGTTTTGCTCTTTTATGATTTTCTTTTGCTTCTTAGTGGCAACTTTGGTTGGTTTTTGAAAATCAACAAACATACTACGGTATTGCACACCAACCTTTTCTGGGATTGCATTCTTCTTAAAACTGAAAAGGAGAGGAGTCAATTTACCACTTTCCGCGGTCACTGAGGAGAAACCACAAGTTTCGAAATATTCGGTATATGACAGGAGTTATATGTTAGTGAGTTTCTTCCCTATTGGAGGATGTCTCTCTCCCCTTGGAGAACATAAGCTTGCTGAAGGCTCATTTTGAGAAGCATTTATTTTATTTTTCCCATTCACCCACAAGCACATTACTGTTAGTTAGGCAGAATCATCTACCACTGCAGATATGAATGCGTATCTCCCCTATTTCTTCAATCTAAGACATAAAGGCAAGCTTTGTTTTAATTCAATATTTCTTGCAGTCATTGCAACACCTAGCTGCTCTGTAAGTTGCTGGAACGGTGCGGTACTTATCCTTGGAATTTTTAGTTTGTTGTATTTTAGTCCCTTGCGGATTCATTCCAAGAACTTGCCTCAGCACTTGTGTCTTAGAGGATATCTTTTTATTTTTCATTTTCAGGAAAATGTAGCTTGTTTTGCTCTTTTATGATTTTCTTTTGCTTCTTAGATGGCACTTTGGTTGGTTTTTTGAAAACTCAACAAACATACTACGGTATTGCACACCACCTTTTCTGGGATTGATTCTTCTTAAAACTGAAAAGGCAGAGGAGTCAAATTACCACTTTCCGCGGTCACTGAGGAGAAACCACCAGTTTCGAAATATCGGCATATGACCAGGAGTTATATGTTATGAGTTTCCCTCCTATTGGAGGATGTCTCTCTCCCCCTTGGAGAACATAGCTTGCTGAAGGCTCTTTTGAGAAGCATTTATTTTATTTTTCCCATTCACCACTCAAGCACATACTGTTAGTTAGGCAGAATCATCTACCACTGCAGATATGAATGGTTCTCCCCTATTTCTTCAAACTAAGACATAAGAGCAGCTTTGTTTTAATTCAATATTTCTTGCAGTCATTGCAACACTAGCTGCTCTGTAAGTTGTGGAACGGTGCGGTACTTATCCTTGGAATTTATTAGTTTGTTGTATTTTATTATATATATATATATTATATATATATATATATATATATATAACAAACTAATAAATTCCAAGGATAAGTACGCACCGTTCCAGCAACTTACAGAGCAGCTAGGTGTTGCAATGACTGCAAGAAATATTGAATTATAAACAAAGCTTGCTCTTATGTCTTTGACTGAACAAATAGGGGGCGATACGCATTCATATCTGCAGTGGTAGATGATTCTGCCTAACAGTATGTGCTTGAGTGGGTGAATGGGGAAAAATAAATAAATGCTTCTCAAAATGAGCTTCAGCAAGCTTATATTCTCCAAGGGGAGACATCCTCCAATAGGGAGGGAAACTCACTAACATATAACTCCTGGTCATATACCGATATTTCGAAACTTGGTGGTTTTCCTCAGTGACCGCGGAAAGTGGTAATTTGACTCCTCTGCCTTTTCAGTTTTAAGAAGAATGCAATCCCAGAAAAGGTTGGTGTGCAATACCGTAGTATGTTTGTTGAGTTTTCAAAAATCCAACCAAAGGTGCCATCTAAGAAGCAAAAGAAAATCATAAAAGAGCAAAACAAGCTACATTTTCTTGTGAAAAGTAGAAAATTAAAAAGATATCCTCTAAGACACAAGTGCTGAGGGCCAGTTCTTGGAATAAATCCGCAAGGGACTAAAATACAACAAACTAATAAATTCCAAGGATAAGTACCGCACCGTTCCAGCAACTTACAGAGAAGCTTGGTGTTGCAATGACTGCAAGAAATATTGAATTATAAACAAAGTTGCTCTTATGTCTTAGATTGAACAAATAGGGGGAGATACGCATTCATATCTGCCGTGGTAGATGATCTGCCTAACAGTATGTGCTTGAGTGGGTGAATGGGGAAAAATAAAATAAATGCTTCTCAAAATGAGCCTTCAGCAAGCTTATATTCTCCAAGGGGGAGACATCCTCCAATAGGGAGGGAAACTCACTAACATATAACTCCTGGTCATATACCGATATTTCGAAACTTGGTGGTTTTCCTCAGTGACCGCGGAAAGTGGTAATTTGACTCCTCTGCTTTTCAGTTTTAAGAAGAATGCAATCCCAGAAAAGGTTGGTGTGCAATGCCGTAGTATGTTTGTTGAGTTTTCAAAAATCCAACCAAAGGTGCCATCTAAGAAGCAAAAGAAAATCATAAAAGAGCAAAAACAAGCTACATTTTCTTGTGAAAAGTAGTAAATATATTTGTTCAATCTAAGACATAAGAGCAGCTTTGTTTATAAATCAATACTTCTTGCAGTCATTGCAACACAAAGCTGCTCTGTAAGTTGCTGGGAACGGTGCGGTACTTATCCTTGGAATTTATTAGTTTGTTGTACTTTAAGGCTGTTATGAGCTGCATCCTGAAGTCTAATTTACCTCTGTTCAGGAGCAGTTATGTCCCTTGATATCTTAATGGAGTGTCCTGTGCGTGCCTGTACCCATCGTCAACACAGCGCAGGCCTCCAAGGGTGGTACAGGACTGCTCTAAAGGCAGGCGAAGACAGTGCTTCTCTGGGTCCTCCCAGCACCTTCGGGTGTTTCTTTTTCTTCTTTGCCTTAACTAGGCTGACCCTGGAGAAAGGTCAGTGACGGTGAGGAATGACCCCCTGACACAGGGAAAGTCCTGTTGACAGTGGGAAAGACTACAACTTTGGATTCTCTCTTGAGGGCACATAAGACTGTATGGCGAAAGCTTGGCTGTGTCTGGAGTGGAATGTGTCTTCATCTGTCCGTGGGCAGGGGTGGTTGGGTCTGTGGGGTGTGCTCGGCAGCTGGAGGGTGGTGTTCTTCGCCGGTGGGCTCTGCAGTCATGAAATACGGGCTGGTACACCATGGGGATGCTACTTTAAGGCTGTTATGAGCTGCATCCTGAAGTTAATTTACCTCTGTTCAGGAGCAGTTATGTCCCTTGATATCTTAATGGAGTGTCCTGTGCGTGCCTGTACCATCGTCAACACAGCGCAGGCTCCAAGGGTGGTACAGGACTACTCTAAAGGCAGGCGAAGACAGTGCTTCTCTGGGTCCCCCCCAGCACCTTCGGGTGTTTTCTTTTTCTTCTAGTCCCTTGCGGATTCATTCCAAGAACTGGCCCTCAGCACTTGTGTCTTAGAGGATATCTTTTTATATTTTCTACTTTTTTACAAGAAAATGTAGCTTGTTTTGCTCTTTTATGATTTTCTTTTGCTTCTTAGATGGCACCTTTGGTTGGATTTTTGAAAACTCAACAAACATACTACGGTATTGCACACCAACCTTTCTGGGATTGCATTCTCTTAAACTGAAAAGGCAGAGGAGTCAAATTAACTATTCCGCGGTCACTGGGAGAAACCACCAAGTTTCGAAATATCGGTATTATGACCAGGAGTTATATGTTAGTGATTCCCTCCCTATTGGAGGATGTCCTCCCCTTGAGAATATAGCTTGCTGAAGGCTCATTTTGAGAAGCATTTATTTATTTTTCCCATTCACCGACTCAAACGTACTGTTAGGCAGAAATCATCTACCACTGCAGATTGAATGCGTATCTCCCCTATTTGTTCAATCTAAGACATAAGAGCAAGCTTTGTTTATAATTCTATATTTCTTGCAGTCATTGCAACACAAGCTTCTCTGTAAGTTGCTGGAACGGTGCGGGTACTTATCCTTGGAATTTATTAGTTTGTTGTATTTTTAGTCCCTTGCGGATTTATTTCCAAGAACTGGCCCTCAGCACTTGTGTCTTAAAGGATATCTTTTTATATTTTCTACACTTTTCACAAGAAAATGTAGCTTGTTTTGCTGTTTTATGATTTTCTTTTGCTTCTTAGATGGAAGCCTTTGGTTGGATTTTTGAAAACTCAACAAAACTTTACTACGGTATTGCACACCAACCTTTTCTGGGATTGCATTCTTCTTAAAACTGAAAATGCAGAGGAGTCAAATTACCACTTTCCGCGGTCACTGAGGAGAAACACCAAGTTTCGAAATATCGGTATATGACCAGGAGTTACAATGTTAGTGGTTTCCCTCCCTATTGGAGGATGTTCCCCCTTGGAGAATTTAGCTTGCTGAAGGCTCATTTTGAGAAGCACTTATTTTATTTTTCCCCATTCACCCATCAAGCAATACTGTTAGGCAGAATCATCTACCACTGCAGCTATGAATGCGTATCTCCCCTATTTGTTCAATCTAAGACATAAGAGCAAGCTTTGTTTTATAATTCTATATATTAATATTTATATATATATATAGATAATTATATATATATATATTTATTATTTTATATATAGTGATATACCAAGAGCTAAAATGTTTTAAAGTGCTCGACCTTGGGGAGCACTTTGTCAATGATGTAAAAGAAGTTAAAACTCAAGGTTAAAGCTCGACAATTTGTTCTAGCGCGTTGGTGTCTCAGGAGGTCTGTTGCACGCGTTTTAGTGTGGGTCCGTTGCGGTTGTTGCACGTGCGGGTTGGCGACGTGTTTTTTGGGGCTTTAGGTTTTGTTTTGGATGGTTCACTAACAACGTTTCATTTATGCTGCAGTTGTTTACATTTCGTTTTGGTGTTTAAGTGCTAAGTGTGGTTTGCATAGTATTAACCATTTTTCAGTTAAACATAGGTTGCCCCTTTTGAAACATTGCTGTTGGTGATGCTCTTTTTATGATTTTCCAGGATATTTTTGTAGCTTGTTTTTGCGTCTTTAAGTTTCCAGATATATTTGCTCAGTTCTGTTTGGTTTTTTATTTTCTTTATTGAATGACTGTTTGTGGTTTGCAATCTGGTTTTGAAGTGGTTTTCAGTGATCCCTATGTTTGTTTCTTTTCATTTTCTGTGTTTACAGTGGCCTGGTATACAAAAAACCTGATTGACGCATCCAACAAATGAAAATCAAAAACAGCAAAGAAGGGTGAAGAAAGGAATCTTGCAATTGCACGAGAAAGGAGCAGTGCCCACTAAACAAAAAATGTCTCCCACAACAAATTGTATACCAGGCCACTGTAACATCGAAAATGAAAAAGAAACATACATAGGGTCCTGAAACCACTTCAAAACCAGATAGCAACCACAAACAGGGCATTCAATAAAGAAAAATATAAAAACCAAACAGAACTGAGCAAATATATTGGGAAAAATTAAAGACGCAAAAAACAAGTAAATATATCCGGAAAATCATAAAAAGAGCATCACCATACAGCAATGTTTCAAAAAGGTGCAACCTATGTTTAACTGAAAAATGGTTAATACTATGCAAACCCCACTTAGCAACTTTAAACACCAAAACAGAAATAGTAAACAACTGCAGGCATAAATGGAAATCGTTGTTAGTGAACACATCCAAAACAAAAACCTGAAAGCCCCAAAAAACACGTGCAGCCAACCCGCACGTGCAAACAACCGCAAACGTGAGCCCACACGCTATATAACATCGGCGGTGGGCAAACAGAGACCATCCTGATGACAGCGCAACGCCGCTAGAAACAAATTTGTCGAGTTTTAACCTTGAGTTTTAACCTTCCTTTTTAACATCATTGACAGATATATATATATATATATATATATGCATATATATATACACACACACACACACACATATATATATATATATATTATATATATATATATATATATAAAAACAAGTTAAAAGAGGAGTCTTAAAACTATCTACAAATTTGTTTCAAGCGTTTGCGCTGTCATCAGGATGGCTTTTTTCTGATGACAGCGCAACACGCTTGAAACAAATTGT
>CM031606.1:2541250-2546250 GCA_018398815.1 Conus ventricosus
CTCACACACACACACACACACACACACACACACACACACACACACACACACACACACACAACACACACACACACACAACACACACACACACCACCACACACACACACACACACCAACACCACACACACACACACCACACACACCACACACACACACACACACACACACACCACCACACACACACACACAACACACACCACACACACACACACACACACACACACACACCACAAACACACCACACACACACACACCACCACACACACACACACACCACACACACACACACACACACACACACACACAAGCACGCACACACGCACGCACACACACACACACACACACACACACACACACACACACACACACACAACACACACACCCCCAAACACACACAACACACAACACACAACCACACAACACAAACACACTCACACACAAACAACACAACACTCACACACACTCACATCACACACACACACACCACACACACACACACACACACACACACACACCACACACACACACACACACACACACACATACATACACACACACACACACACACACACACACACACACACACACACACACACACACACACACACACACACACACACACACACACACACACACACACACACACACGGAATCCATTTACCTGCATATCCAATCATAATAGGTGCTGCAAAAATTTCCTTCGGCATGCCAAAAAGCAGAATCGTTTGCTGACATTGTTTTCCAAAAACAGCTCCTTCTGTAGTTTATCAGACAAATGCAGAGCTATGAGGGAAAACCAATCTAACAAAGAAATGTACGCTGATCCTGACGAAAATAATAATCATTATCTACATGCTGATATTACTTCTCAGGAATTACACTCTGCTATTTCTTCATTGTCTAATAAGAAAACGTCTGTTGGTTTAGATGCCATTTCTAATGAAATGTTAAAACATATACCACAAAATTGTGTTTTATTTCAACATGAAATTATTAATAAATGTTGGATTGAAGGGAACATACCTTCCATATGGAGAGACTCACTTATTGTTCCCGTTTTAAAGAATGGAAAATCAATGACAAACACAAATAGCTATCGACCTATGGCACTTACATCTCATGTCTGTAAACTAATGGAGATAATTGTTCTAAACAGATTGACATACTATTGTGAAAAAAACTGGCATTATCCCCGCAAACCAGGCCGGTTTTAGAAAGGGCAGGTTCTACTATTGATCATCTTGTAAAGCTCACTACGCAAATTAAACACCAGTTTGCTAGAAGACAAAACGTGCTCGCCACATTTTTCGATATCAACAAGGCATTTGATCAAGTTTGGCATGATAGGTTTTTATATAAATTAAAAACTATAGGTCTCTGGTCATATTTATAAATTTGTTAAAACATTCCTGACCAACAGAAGTATTCAGACAAGAATAGGTCATACTTATTCATCCAAAAGATTACTAGATATGGGTATCCCTCAAGGCTCTGTGATCGCCCCTCTTCTCTTTAATATTTTAACTAATGATTTACCTAAATACATTTTAAAAAAACTTTAACTTGATTCAATATGCCGATGGCATCTGCTTGTGGTGGAACGCCACATTAAAAAGAACACATCAAAAAGATCTGTTAATTACATTAGAAGAATATATCAAAAAGAGTTAGAAAACATTGCGAACTTCATATCTGATAATGGCTTATGCCTGTCGGCTGAAAAATCCCGTATGATGTTATTTGATGCTGGTGGGTCTGCTCACAATACTCCTAATTTCAAAGTACATAATACCACATTGAGCTACACTTCTGAGATTAGATTCCTTGGTGAGCGTCTTATGTCAAATCTTTCTTGGAATTTTCACTTGGAACACATAATAAACCAAGCGAGAAAATCTCTTAATCTGCTCAAAGTTATAAGCAAACAAAGTTGGGGCCAGGAAACAAAAAGTTTAATACATCTTTCTTCCGCTTTAGTTAGATCCAAATTGTCATATGCACAAGAGGTCTGTTTTAGTGCTCCTAAGTACTTACTAAAAAAGCTTCAGTGTATAGACTCTAAGGCATTCAGATTAGCCCTTGGTGTTCCATTTCATGCTTCAGCTTTAGGAACATGCCATGAAGCTGGTGTCTTACCTCTTGATGACCATCGTGAACTAGCCTGCGCTAAGTACATTCTTCGCTGCTCAACTATTCAAAGTGTTAACCAAACGGAACTGGATATGAGGTCTGATGTAGACTTCCCTAAACGTGCTAGAAACATTCGAGCCAATAAAACGATACTCACATATTCTTCACACTTGTTGACAAATTCAGGTATCAATCATAAAAAGCTTGCTGTGCGTTTTCCCATAAGTCCTGTACCAAACTGGGGGCTCTTCAAACCAAAATTTGATTATAACTATACTACTATATCTAAAACTGATAACATTAATATTCTAGCTTGCGAAGCAAAATCACATATTAATGATTGTTATCGTCACTTCGAAAAAGTCTATACCGATGGGTCTCTATTAAACAATAATGCTGGTTGTGGCTTTGTCATTCCATCTTTATAAATTGAGAAATCCTTTCATCTTGGGGCAAATCTGTCTATTTTACAGCCGAACTAACGGCAATATTAATGACCGTAGAGTACATAAATGATTTATCGTTTACTTTTATGGTATTCTCTTCTGTGTAGATTCTAAGTCAGTTCTTCAAGCTTTAGAATCTACAAATTCAAAAAATCGTGCTGAAGTCATATCAGAAATTAAACTACTTATTCACAACCTTATGTCAAGAGGTTATAACAGTTAATTTTTGTTGGGTTCCTTCCCATTGCTTCATATCCGGAAATGAATGGGCTGACAGGATTGCTCGAGCAGGTGCAAACAATTCTTACAATACGGCAACTATTCATATTCCCTTGAGTTTACATGAAGGATATTCTCTCTTACAAAGAGCCTCTTTTGGAAAATTTGAGGAATATTACAAGAAAGTGTTCTCCCCCGAATACACAAACTCGACTCTTCTATACTTTGTTGTACGAGCTCTCGAGCAAGTAATCTTTTGAAAAGAGCTTCCTCAGTAAATTCAGTAAACCGTAATACAAACATAGGATTATATCCAAGACACAGTAAAACAACTTCTCTCCTTATTATTTCGGTTAAAAATAAATGCATTCAGAACAAAATATGTCAAGAATATTCGATGTGCTTGCGGCGCCCTTGATAATTGTACAACAACACACGTTCTATACTTTTGCCCCTACTTTGATTCCGATTTGTCAGAATTTAGAAATGATGTTTCAAAGTACATATTCCAGGATACTATGTCTCTCTTTGTCACGAGGCCTATGACGATTGGCCCATCTTGGCAGGTAAAATTATTCATTTATTTATTGTTGTTGTTGTGGTCGTGTATCATTCCTTTAATGTGGCTTGTGGTGTGGTTGCACCTTAATGTAGTTCAGCTCAGGTTAGGTTTACTTTCTCTCTCTCTCTCTCTAATTTCGCTATCCGTGCAATTCATCCTGCAGGTTCACGGGTGGCTGGTACCTTTCTCTTTAACTGGTTGTCTCTATCGGCCTCTCACCTGTCTTTTTACCTGCCGCACGTGCAGCATTCCTCTTGGCTTGAGGTATTCTCACTCTGTGACGTAGGGTGGCATGTTGGCTGCCATCGGTTAGGGAGGTTTGCTCTTCACTCGAGCAGAAGATGTCCCTGGGAGCGCCTGCTCCGGTTTTGGTTCTCTACCACATCGTCGAAGGTACGGTCGGTACCTTCATTCCTGCAGTCGGCCTGTAGGGGAGGGACGTCACGTCATCTTTTCCGCATCTGCTCTGCTGGTCCTCTCGACTGGACAGAGGGCAGAGAGTCGCTTGACCCGCCACCTTCTTGGGTCACCCACGGGTAGCTGTTCCTTCCGTTTTCTCTCCTCCCGTGGGCTTCACCCGAAGCTTGCTCTGTTGGGGCCGCGCAGTGTGAGGAGCACGTGGACCTTGCTGGATGGTCCTAATCCCCTGTCCGGGACCTTCAGCGACAACGCCTCGTCCCACGGGATGCGTTCTCCACTGTCCTCGGACTTCCTACAGCTCATGTGACCAGTGTGGTTAGCTCTGTGTCGTGCAATTTGGGTGTGTGTGTGTGTCAAGGGTGTCGGCATTGAAAGACTCTGTTCAAGAACAGACCCGGTTTGGGGCACCTGATTCGACACGGTACTCTCAGAGGAGTTTGGAGAGACAGGGGTGAGGGGGAACCACATGAAGCACAAAAAGGAACGTGTGTTGAAAACGCGTATTTATGATTATGGTTATGTTGTGTGCGGTGAAATGCTTGTTTGTGACTATGTGTATGTTGTGTGTGTTGAAATGCTTAATTGTGATTGTGTATGTTGTGGGTGTTGGAATGCTTATTTGTGACTATGTGTGTGTTGGTGTGAATAAATGGTGTATTGTATTGTAATCTTTCTTGTGTGGTCTCTTGCGGGGCGTGTGAGGTCAGTCACTCCCTTCGCTCCCATCTAGACCGATCCTGTCAGGGCAGACCTCCAAGGGTCGGTCGTGACACTCTTAAATTTTGTACGAATTCTTATGTTAAGCCCAGTTGGCTCAATCATGTAATTGCTGTTTCATGATCTTATTTTGTACAGTTCTTTGTTTTGACTTTTGATGGTTTTTTTCTTTTTTTCTTTTTTTCTTTTCTTTTTTTAACAGTTTAATTCTTACTTAGAGTTTCTCCTCATCACACATACACACACACACACACACACACACACACACACACACACACACACACACACACACACACACACACACACACACACACACACACCACACACGCACGCACATGCATACGCACGCACGCGGGCGCGCTCTCAAGCACGCACGCAGCACGCACACACTCATACACACACACACACACACACACACGCACACACACACACACACACACACACAAACACAAACACATACACACACACACACACACACACACACACACACACACACACACACACAC
>CM031606.1:2551250-2581250 GCA_018398815.1 Conus ventricosus
ACCAATCACATGCTGCTCTACGGTGAGCAGATGCACGTGCAGTTCACCACTAAAGAGAGGTCAGATTTGTTTTTCTAAACGCGTAGAAGAGTTATGCAATTCTGTTTCTTGCTGTAAAATGTCAGGGAATTAAAATTAGAGTGATCGGTGTATCAATCACTGATCGTTTCCAGTCCAGTAGGAATCAACTGACAAAGGAGGAAGGAAAGGCCGGCGTCGTGAATGTGCAAATTTATTCGAATCCATGCGAAATCGCGGAAGGGCTGGCGGTGGTATAAATGTTAGCAATGATTGACAGAAGGCAGTGCTCGCGATGTGTCAAAAGGTTTGTACTTGATCGAAATGTGTGCCGACAGTTGTGTTAAATAAGACGCAATTATAGAAGAACAAACAGATGACGGAAAGGAGACATTTCAATCTTTTAAAACTGATCTTAATGTGATGGTGATGAGAATGAGGATGATGAACATGGTCATCATGATGAAAGTGGCAAGATGATGATTATCTTGGTGCTGATAATTGTGATTGTGGTTGTGATTATGTTAATGATAATGATGATGATGATGATGATGATGATGACGACCAGGAGAAGAACTACGGCCACGGCGATAATGATGATTATGTAGTGATATAAAAAGAATTCAAAGTTTCCGTCTATTTTTTATTCCATGGGCTACATGAGAAATTCCCAGCATAAACATTTTCCCCTACAAAGTATCAAACGATTTACTACGGGCGACATATCACTACATACTATCCGCCCTCGTCATCTTGCGTTTTCACGTTTGCGTGTCCTGCCAAGACACATAATTATATTTTACTTCTTATTCTTGATTTATGGACTTCTTTATTTCCACATAATGAAGTCAGAGAAAAAGTATCAAATTCCTTGACATGTGTGGTTTTGTAGGCAAAACGCTAAGTCATCTGTAAAGACAGACAGAAGTTAACGAGAGGAAACTGAGGTTGCATCTCATTTAAACGATCCACGAAAGCGTCTGAGGTATGATAATAATAACAACAAGAAGAATAATGACAGTTTTTATGGCGCTCATTTTAACAACGTAGGCTGCAGGGAACTTTACATGTTTTGATAATTCAACTTCTAAAAATATGTGCAGGACACACACACACACACACACACACACACACACACAAACACACACACACACACACACACACACACACACACACACACACACACACACACACACACACACACACACACACACACACACACACACACACACCACACACATGCATGCATGCACGGACACGCACACTCACAAAATTCTGCGTTCACGAGTCATAAACATATGCGCGCGCGCGCGCGCACGCACACACACACACACACACACACACACACACACACACACACACACACACACACACACACATACACATACACACACACACACACACACACACACACACACACACACACACACACACACACACACACGACGAAATAAGGTATTACGAAATAAAGTTTGTATTTTTGGCTCGATGGTACATTGTTGTGCCTTCCAATTCCGAAAACGTTGAAGAAAGCTACAAATGAACAGATTGCTTATGAGTTCTCTTTCTGAATATCTACAAACATCCCGTTTTGTTTAGCGTTCAAGTTCTATTTGTATGGGTAGCTGCAGATCATTATCTACGGCAGATTAAAATATGGAATATATTAATCAATGAAGTTACTTATTTCCCTCAGCACTCACAAAACTAATAGATAACTGAATGAATTAAAAAAACAAAAATCCACCATACAATACAATCTCAATATATTCATATTAAGAACAAGTCATGCGATAGTACAGTGCTAAAGCCAAGCATTTGGTCATCGATTTCTTTCTTGCACATGCAAGTAAGCGTTCGGTGTTGATTCTAAAACCTCGAAATGATAATATAGGATCTAGTTGTAAAGCGAGACGACTGCACGCGGAAATCTAAACAAATCTTAAATAAATGTTAGCGAACCGCCCAGAGAACGTGGACAAACGAGTCACAAGACAAAACACAACGCGTTTCGACCTCTTAGGTCTTCCTCGGGTGAGACATAAACGAATAAAACAACGAAAATTCACTTAGCTTTGATCGCTTCAGATCGCTTAGGGTTCAGCGCAAGGAAGAAGGCCTTCTTCAACGCCTTCTTCCTTGCGCTGAACCCTAAGCGATCTGAAGCGATCAAAGCTAAGTGAATGTTCGTTGTTTTATTCGTTTATGTCTCACCCGAGGAAGACCTAAGAGGTCGAAACGCGTTGTGTTTTGTCTTGTGACTCGTTTGTCCACGTTCTCTGGGCGGTTCGCTAACATTTATTTAAGATTTGATAATAAAGGAGTAAAGAATCCCATATGTTTCTGACGAAAAGTGTCCAATGCAATCAGTACGTATTTGAACTTGTGACATGTTGGTCAAGTACTATCTCTGAAATGCTTTAATGTTGTGTTTTAGAGAAGAGAGAGAGAGAGAGAGAGAGAGAGAGAGAGAGAGAGAGGAGAGAGAGAGAGGAGAGAGAGGAGAGAGAAGAGAGAGAGAGAGAGAGAGAGAGAGAGAGAGAGAGAGAGAGAGAGAGATTACCCTCGTATTTGGCTGTTTCAGATATGGCCCTATCATGAGGTTTATGATCAATAACAACATGATTGGATTTTACGGGTTCACCTGGGTGTCTGAAATCATCTCTGCCATCATCGCCAGTGAGAGATGCTTCTGTATCCTGCAGCCTCTCCGCTCCCAGACTGTGATGTCTACCTCCACCACCACCATTATCATCGTAGTGGTAAACGTAATGGTGGTGGGTCTGAATTTCTTTGTCACTGCCCGCTATCGCCTGACGTGTGCCTACGACCCCCTCACCGACAGCAACATCTGGACCTTCACTGCCGGTCCGTTCTACCTGGAGCACCAGAAGGTCATTGACTTCCTGGACGCCTTTGTGTACGGCCTTGGCATTCCACTGGTGATAATTGTGGTGGTAATAGTGACAACGGCAGTGACTTTAATCAAACTCCGTCAGGCAGCAGTCTGGAGGGCGGGCACCTCATCCAGTGGCATAGTGTCTGCACGAGAAGTGGCACTGACCATGATGTTGGTCTACAACTCCATCCTCTTCGTCTTCTGTGTATTTCCCATAGCCTTGTTCAGGTGAGAGTTACGAGCACAGTATGTGCTTTGATGAAGATTCTATTAACAAAACTTTTTAAACTCTTCCCTTTATAAACAGTAAACAAGTGGGGTATTTTTTGCTCCCATAAGAAAACCTAACACAGAGTAACTTGTATTTAAGACTGGCATAGCCTTTTAAACTTGAATAAAGTCAGACAAACACAAAGACGAACAATCTAATAGTGGGGGAAAATACAAGTGCAGGCCAGCAACTGAACTGTCTTCATAGTAATGACTTGGCAAAGATTTGGACTTGGGGGGGGGGGGGCGAGTTTGAAGATGGAGAAACTGGGAACATGAAATTAAGAAAATATGTTACAGATATGAAAACTCTTCACTAACTGCATAAGGGAACCATAGCAATCCCCTTTGAAGGCAGATATATTTGTATTGCCTGCTCCTCGGAGCAGGCAATACAAATATATCTGCCTTCAAAGGGGATTGCTATGGTTCCCTTATGCAGTTAGTGAAGAGTTTTCATATCTGTAACATATTTTCTTAATTTCATGTTCCCAGTTTCTCCATCTTCGGAGCAGGCAATACAAATACATCTGCCTTCAAAGGGGATTGAGATGGTTCCCTTATGCAGCTGGTGAAGAGTGTTCGTATCTGTAACATATTTTCTTAATTTCATGTTCCCAGTTTCTCCATCTTCAAACTCCCCCCCCCCCCCCCAAGTCCAAATCTTTGCCAAGTCATTACTATGAAGACAGTTCAGTTGCTGGCCTGCACTTGTATTTTCCCCCACTATTAGATTGTTCGTCTATGTGTTTGTCTGACTTTATTCAAGTTTAAAAGGCTGTGCCAGTCTTGAATACAAGTTACTCTGTGTTAGGTTTTCTTATGGGAGGAAAACATACCCCACTTGTTTACTGTTTTTCGTTTACTGTGCCCTGCCTCATTTCATTTCCGATCTTCCCTGTATGCTTCAATGTGAAGTATTGTGTTGTTAAAGCTTAAGTTATCACTCAAAACTATATTTTACAGTTGCCAGGTTTAATTTGTGTAGCTTTATATGTCTCCAAAACAAAAGGTCGATTAACCACGGATACGTTTAGTAAAGGTTGGGAATTCATCACTGTTATTGTCTGTATAAGACCATTTGTAGCACTGAAAAATGACCATTTGTAGCACTGAAAAATGGACCATTTGTAGCACTGAAAAATGACCATTTGTAGCACTGAAAAATGACCATTTGTAGCACTGAAAAATGACCATTTGTAGCACTGAAAAATGACCATTTGTAGCACTGAAAAATGACCATTTGTAGCACTGAAAAATGACCATTTGTAGCACTGAAAAATGAAAACAAAGGAAGCGGAACAGCAACCGGAGAGTACAGAGCACGATTGAATCTAGGATCCGACCTTGACACTGTTTATGAGTGACAACAATCTGATTTATAGCCAAGGGTTTTGTGTGGACTAAATCACGGTTTTGTGAGGACTAAATCAAGGTTTTGTGAGGACTAAATCAAGGTTTTTTGTGGACTAAATCAAGGTTTTGTGTGGACTAAATCAAGATTTTGTGAGGACTAAATCAAGGTTTTGTAAGGACTAAATCAAAGTTGTGTATGGACTAAATCAAAGTTGTGTATGGACTAAATCAAAGTTGTGTATGGACTAAATCAAAGTTGTGTATGCACTAATGAAGTAACTTATCGTATACTAATTTGCTTTTCGGTTTTTGGTAGGGGGGGGGGGGGGGGGGGGAGGTTGGTTTTGCTTTTTTTAATATCTAGAACAAAAACAGTGCAGCGTTTTTTATGAAAAATGTTTGAATAGTTCTTTAAATTCAATAACTTCGTATTAATTATCATTTTGTGATAGTAACTTCAGAGTGGTCATGTTCAGTGTTAATGTGTGATGATCTTATCTGTAGTGTGAATAGAACGTACACCTACACTTTGTATCAAATTCTGTTCACGGACTATTCTGTTTTCGTGGCAAGTTTCATCAGAATCTGTTCAACGCTTTTGCGTTTTTTAAAAAATTCACACAGTAATCAGCAGAAAAATTCTTTTTTTTTCCTCTCCGTGTCCGCAAACGAATTTAGGTTTTGTGTACTACATTACAGATTCTGACACATCTTTTTTGAAAACTTTGGGTGAATATTTTTCGTCAACCTTTTGAGAGACTAAATAGCAAATGAAGGGAAGTAGGTTAAAAAGATAACCTCCCTGATAGAGGCAACAGATCGACGGACGCAGGCTAAAACCATAACCTGCCTGGCACAGTTAATAAATACACAGGAGCAGGTGAAAACATTACATCCCTGCCACATAAAACAAATGAACGAGGGCAGTTGAAAGTATGACCTCCATGGCACGTCTAACAAATTAAGTGATGCAGATCAAAACATAACTTCCCTGCCACGTGCAACAACTTAACCGACACGGGTGAAGATATAATTTCCCCGCCACAGGTCACAAATCAACCAACGCTTGAGAAAAGATAGCATCATTGCCAAAGGCAATAGTGACCAACGTGTTGACAGCTGAGGAGAAGGGATAGAAATGTCGGTGCAGGGCTCTCTCCTCTTCTGAGAGCTCTTTGATATCTGCATACCGTACTTAGTCTGGACCTGGAGCACTATTCTTAGTGCATTTAGCTATTGCGTCAAGAGGAGAGAGAGAGAGAGAGAGAGAGAGAGAGAGAGAGAGGAGAGAGAGAGAGAGAGAGAATTTAGAACTTAGAAAACTTTTATTCGATCAACCATAGATATTTTATGCAGAGCCTATTCTTCCAATCTGTCCTTGAGAGAGAGAGAGAGAGAGAGAGAGGAGAGAGAGAGAGAGAGAGAGAGAGAGAGAGAGAGAGAGAGGGAGAGGAGAGAGAGAAGAGAGAGAGAGAGAGAGAGAGAGAGAGAGAGAGAGAGAGAGAGAGAGAGAGAGGAGAGAGAGGAGAGAGAGATATTAGAATTCAGAACTCTGAAAACTTTTATTCGATCAAGGATTGATATTTTAGGCAAAGCCTATTAGCAAAACCTATTCTTCCAATCTGTCCTTGAGAGAGAGAGAGAGAGAGAGAGAGAGAGAGAGAGAGAGAGAGAGAGAGAGAGAGAGAGAGGAGAGAGAGAGAGAGAGAGAGAGAGAGAGAGAGAGTTTTCAACGTAAAGCTGTTCACAAACTGGCTTTGACATGTTGAATAATCTACCTTCTTGTAATCAACATTCATATTATTCGGTCGATAAAGTACCCTCCTCTCATGAAGTTCACATCATTCGTCGAACAACGATGTTTCACAACTGACATATTTATATCACTTTTTTTTGTGAGTGAATGCTCATGATAGAGCAGTGCTGTGCACAATAATGGGTGTTTTGTATGTGTGATTTTAGAATAGTTTTACATCTGAATACGAAATACAGTCTGAATGATGCTTTGAAGTCAAATGATCTTCAATAATGTGCGCTGTGCTAAATACCTCTCGACTCCAAAGCCCGTGTCTTCGTGAAATAAAAGACGAAACACGGGTGAAATGAGGTCTCTGCCGAACATTTAAATTCCAGCCTGTTTTCAACATGGTGCAACCTCTGTAGTAACCATCCATGTCTGGAAAATGTATATGCAGTCACACGTCATTTACTGTTAAGACCGCTGATGAAGCTTCCAAAGGAAAGAGGCCACACGATTTGTAGACAACGTGGTGTGGCTGTTGACACTGTAACTGATGTTCGGGAAGATGGTGTAGATGTTGACAGTGTAACTGATGTACGAGCAAGATAGTGTAGCTGATGACACTGACTAATGTGCTGGCATTATGTGTAGCTGTTGACACTGACTAAAGTGCTAGAATTATGTGTAGCTGTTAACACTAATGTGCTGCCATTTTGTGTAGCTGTTAACACTGACTAATATTCTGCATAATGTGTAGCTGTTAACACTGATTAATATGCTGCATAATGTGTAGCTGTTAACACTGCCTAATGTGCTGGCATTATGTGTGGCTGTTAACACTAATGTGCTGGCATTATGTGTAGCTGTTAACACCGACTAATGTGCTGGCATTATGTGTAGCTGTTAACACCGACTAATGTGCTGGCATTATGTGTGGCTGTTGACACTAATGTGCTGGCATTATGTGTAGCTGTTAACACCAATGTCCTTGCATTATGTGTAGCTGTTAACACCGACTAATGTGCTGGCATTGTGTGTGGCTGTTAACACTAATGTGCTGGCATTATGTGTAGCTGTTAACACCAATGTGCTGGCATTATGTGTGGCTGTTAACACTAATGTGCTGGCATTATGTGTGGCTGTTAACACTAATGTGCTGACATTATGTGTGGCTGTTAACACCAATGTGCTGGCATTATGTATATCTGCTAACTCTAATGTGCTGGCATTATGTGTAGCTGTTAACACCGACTAATGTACTCACATTATGTCCACCTGTTAACACTGCCTAATGTGCTGGCATTATGTGTAGCTGTTGACACTGACTAATGTGCTGACATTATGTGTACCTGTTAACACTGCCTAATGTGCTGGCATTATATGTAGCTGATGACACTGCCTAATGTGCTGGCATTATATGTAGCTGTTGACACTGCCTAATGTGCTGGCATTATGTCTAGCTGTTGACACTGACTAATGTGCTGGCATTATGTGTAGCTGTTGACACTGCCTAATGTACTGGCATTATGTGTAGCTGTTGACACTGACTAATGTGCTGGCATTATGTGTAGCTGTTGACACTGACTAATGTGCTGGCATTATGTGTAGCTGTTGACACTGCCTAATGTGCTGTCATTATGTGTAGCTGTTGACACTGACTAATGTGCTGGCATTATATGTAGCTGTTGACACTGACTAATGTGCTGGCATTATGTGTAGGTGTTGACACTGCCTAATGTGCTGGCATTATGTGTAGCTGTTGACACTGCCTAATGTGCTGGGACTATGTGAAGCTGTTAACACTGACTAATGTGCTGGCATTATGTGTAGCTGTTGACACTGCCTAATGTGCTGGCATTATGTGTAGCTGTTAACACTAATGTGCTGGCATTATGTGTATCTGTTAACACTAATGTGCTAGCATCATATATATGTATTGTCACGGACGTACATACTTTTAGTTGAACAGATAAATCGTTTCTTTATAAACCCAGTGTAAATTGGGAGTGCTACCAGTGACTTCTTTACTACATTGGTCGGGTGTCAGCCAGTGAGCTATTTCTGTTACCCTGGGTGCGCTACGTCCGTGCATGTCGCTCCCATCCTCCAATACTTCTCTTCATTTTTCTTTTAAATCTTTCTTTTTCTGTTCTTTTTCGTGGTTCCCTTCTTTAGCTGCTAGTTGCGGGTTTTTTTTAGGCCATCCAGTACAGAGCCCTGTGTTCGGCATAAATCCTTATGCATATCGCATTTCACGGTGTGTCAGGTGCCACAGGTGAGCGGTTTTTACCTGTTGGCAACTTGGTTAGGCTAGTGGTGTGGCACTCGCTTATGGACCTTCGAGTCGGAGAGATCTCTATCTCTGCTAGCTGGACCCTTCTTTCTGAATCCACTTCGGTGTGGGTTGTGTGGAAAAGGCTTTCACCCTTCAGTGGGTTGGAAAGTATTCCACTCGTCACCTCTGGGATCCCTATCCCTGCCAGCTGGAAGCAGCACCTTAGGTCGTCCCTGACCTGGAGTCCACTTCAGTGTGGACCGTCACGGTTTTGACTTCCACCCTTCATTGGACCGGGGAGTGGACCGTTCTTCACCTCGCCCACCCGCCATTCTGGTAACTATGTGTTCTGTTTTGGACAATGTATTGTTTCATTTTTGTTTTCTAGCCTTTCAGAGGTTGAGAGGTTTTTCTTTTTCGCTACATGTGCCGTTGGCTCAGGCACACCTTTTCTGTGTGTAACTGCTCCAAGCAGGGGAGCAAGTATGAAACTGGGATCGAGATATGCACCTTGTTGTAGAATTGTAGACACGCATGGGCTTTAATTGCGTTTTCCGTCCTTAGCGGCTAGAGTTCTGTCACTTTGACCAAATTGAAAATGACTCACTATAAATATCCCTTCATTCCGGTCAATGGAAGCTAATTGTTTTGGGTTTTTTTGTTTGTTTGTTTGTTTGTTTACTCGGGTTGAGTCAATACTTATCTCCCCTCTTCTCTGAAGGTCGCATCAGACTTGAATTATGTGATAGATATTTACTTTCGTTCAATATGTGATTCTGGCCGGATAGGATATCAGATGTTAGTTTCATTTTTCGTTTTCGCTTCATAGACACGGGACGGATCGTGGAACGCATGAGCGTGCGAACGGCTAAACATTTAGGCCGCGGAGCGAGGAATTCTCGCCGTATCGCCCCTACATTTGGTTCCGTTCTCTTCGTGTCCTGTGTCCTATATGTTTGTGTGACAGAAGTGTGGATGAATTCTAATTGTTTTTATTTGAGCGTTTATTGACTAAGGAAATTGTCCTTAGTAGAGGTCAAGTAAAAGGGGAAATACAAGGAAAAGTTATTCCAATTTATTTGTCCTTTTTGTAGTGACAAAAACGACGTTGTTGACCTTATTTACAATATTGTGACCCTTGATACTGTGACGCACAGCCAGACCCACTACGTTGCCTCACATTGACTACCACAAGGACTGTAGGGTGGTGATTTCTTGTCTGGAGACTGATCTCCGCCGTAGGGGGGATTTTTCGCCCTTTTTTGTTTTTAGCTGCAGCCTAAGTTCTTGGGCTGGCAGGGCGACCAGCATCTGCGGACCCTGCGGTCAACCTTCGGCCCGGCACCAGCCTTCGTTCAGACCTGTGAACTGGTGGTGGTGAACTCTTCGTCTCCTTCTCTGGGATCCCTGCTTCACCTCTGACCGGGAGACCAGCCAACAACGACCTTCACCTCTCTACAGAATCCACCTCCCTCTACGAACCTCCTCAATCATAGACTCTTGAGTTAAGTTACCGTTTCGTGTGGTATGAATGTGGGTCTGGCGTGTGTGTGTGTTTAAAGGCTGTCACTGATTCGTTGGGTTTATTTTTGTTGTTGTTTTTGTTGTTGTTTAATTCTCGCTGTGTAGGTCCTGTCGAATGTAGTATTGTTTCTAGAACTATCTTTCTTCCGTCATTCTGCTGAATGTCCTTGTAGCGGGTTAGGTTGGGATAGTAACAGGATCCTGGGGTTTTTGGGAGTGGGTTTTTTCCTTGTTCTTTTCAATTTACTTTGTCCCCTAAGACAGTTCTGGGCAGTGCCTTCTTCTTCTATGCCCCACTTCTCTCTCTAGGCTATCTTCTCTCTTCTTTGTTAGAGTCCTTATCCCGTCAAGAGTGCTAGTGCGGGTGAATGGTTGTATTGTAAATAAAAGTTTTGTTGAAACTTCCTCCTATTGTGGTCTGGTGGTGTGAGGGTTTGAGTGCGCGCTCCGTTTCTGCCACTGCCATTACCTATATAAGAACACCCCTGTCAGGTGTACTCCCACTTGACATCTGTTAACACTGATGTGCTGGCATTATGTGTAGCTGTTAACACCAATGTGCTGGCATTATATGTAGCTATTAACAACTGGCATTATATGTAGCTATTAACACTGACAAATGTGCTGGCATTATGTGTAGCTGTTAACACTATTGTGCTGGCATTATGTGTGGCTGTCAACACTATTGTGGTGGCATTATGTGTAGCCGTTAACATTGACTAATGTGCTGACATTATGTGTAGCTGTTAACACTAATGTGCTGGCATTGTGTGTAGCTGTTAACACTAATGTGCTGGTATTGTGTGTAGCTGTTAACACTTATGTGCTGGTATTGTGTGTAGCTGTTAACACTAATGTGCTGGCATTGTGTGTAGCTGTTAACACTGACAAATGTGCTGGCATTGTGTGTAGCTGTTAACACTGACTAATGTGCTGGCATTATGTGTATAATGTGCTGGCATTATGTGTAGCTGTTAACACTAATGTGTTGGCATTATGTGTAGCTGTTAACACTAATGTGCTGGCATTATGTGTAGCTGTTACCACTAATGTGCTGGTATCACATGTAGCTGTTAACAATAATGTGCTGGCATTATATGTGGCTGTTAACACTGACTAATGTGCTGGTAGTATGTGCAGCTGTTAACACTAATGTGCTGGCATTATGTGTAGCTGTTAACTCTAATGTGCTGGCATTATATATAGCTGTTAAAACTAATGTGCTGGCATTTAATTGTAGCTGTTGACACTGACTAAAGTGCTGGCATTATATGTAGCTGTTGACACTATTACTAATGTAAGGGTAGATGGTGTTGCTGTTGACACTGTAACTAATATAAGGGTGGGATGTTGTAGCTGTTGACATTGTTACTAATGTAAGGGCAGGATGGTGTAGCTGTTGACACTGTAACTAACATAAGGGAAGGTGGTGTAGCTGTTGACACTGTAACTAACATCAGGAAAGGTGGTGTAGCTGTTGACACTGTAACTAACATAAGGGTAGGTGGTGTAGTTGTTGACACTGTGACCGATGTGTGTAAAGGGTGGTGTGGCTGTTCCTTCGGAGATTAACGCAGGAGGACGTCAGCACAATCTGTTCTTCACCTGCATCTGGCTGATGGACATGTTGACCTACGTGAACGCCACCTTCAACATCGCCATCTACTACACCATGGGGTCCCGCTACAGACAGACCTTCTGGCAGCTGATGACGAGGGCAGGCTGCCGCCACAAAGAGCCGTAAACCTACACCACAACTCCTCAGTCAGCTCTGGATCTCACATGTGAAACGTAGAGACAAATCTAAGTGACTGTGAGCAAAACACACTTGGTTTATAAAGGCAGTTTCTTCAGGTAGTTGGGAAGGCAGAGGTTAGAAACATGTACGCAATCCGACGGTCAAAACACCATCAGTTAAAAAGATGTGTGCTCTACCATTGATTCCACCAGATATGCAAGAAGTGATATGTTAGGTGATTCCCAAGATGTGATTTGTTTTGTAAATAAAGGTGCATACATTATACGGTGTGTTTCAGTTTGCATATGAGTACATCTGCGTAGCTAAATTGAACCCTTAGAGAATGTCTAACAAAATCATGCGAACGAACAGTAACAACCACAGTGTATATAATTACAAATGGTTTTACTCTATTCAGATACAGCTGACTTTATTAGATTGTTAATTCAAGCGCTTATATCTGGCACTGATATTGAAAAGTTATTTCAACAATGTTTCGTTTATGATTAAAATCCGATAAAAAAAGATTAACACGGTGGATTCTTGAATTGTGCAGCTTCTCAATCGCACATAAAGAACAATCAAGAACGAAAAGAGAGATGTTTACCGACTCTCATCCGAACGTCAGTAGATGCAGATGGAAATGGACTTTAGGATAGGAATTTATACTGTTTTTGGGTAGTGACTATTACTCGAAGCATACAAGTCTGGTGATAATTCCATACTGCTAGCTTCATGTTCTTGACTATGTTATCTTTTTAATAACAGAATGAACCTTGCTTTAAAATAACTTAAGAAAAGTGACTGGTTCCAAAACGCCTGAGCGCTCTAACATTTCAGCTGCGTACAGCAATGTAACTCTTATCCTGCCCATATAACTCCAGATTGTACACCCTGTCCATTTCACCCCCATACCTCTTCAACGCACGCAGGTCATGCCTTCCGTTTTATGCAAGTCTGCCCCTCTCAATCCAAATCCAATCCAGTGTCATAGATTTGTTTTTGTGTGTTTAATACTAACTTTTCTACACTGTCGCTAGTCTGCGCATAGTCCTTGACTTGGAAGTTAATGGTTGAGGCGCTTGCCCCCTATACAGTAGGATGTTGGTCTTAGTTCCATCCTGTTGTACAGTAGGATTTGGGTCTGAGTTCCATCCTGTTGTACAGCCATAGAGTACAGTAGGATTTGGGTCTGAGTTCAATCCCATTGTACAGAAGGATTTGGGTCTGAGTTCAATCCCATTGTACAGAAGGATTTGGGTCTGAGTTCAATCCCATTGTACAGAAGGATTTGGGTCTGAGTTCAATCCCATTGTACAGTAGGATTTGGGTCTGTGTTCCATCCCTTTGTACAGCCATAGATTTTTTTTCAGCAATGTGGATCTCATTAAATCGTACGTGTCTTTCGTAATGATTTTTCGATTTCACTTTTCTGTCACGTGGAATTTGTCATCAAATTGCAAACGTCAAGCCCTGATGTGAAAAATCATAACAAGATACTGTTGTAGTGAAAGAACCATACCGCTTCGTATAACCATGCAGTGTAAGTAGCTGGTGCTTGTCTGATGTTGTCCCGTCCTGGTTATCAAACTATAACCTGTGCACAGATTTGGCGTGGCTAGATCTGCCATAAATCGAGCACCAGCAAACAATGTCCCACCAATGTCAGGTTGTGGTGAACCACTGGAGAAGACCCAGCACTGCCACCGAGTCACTCTGGCAGCGTTCCGCATTACCTGCCCAAATACACCTGATGCAAGATATATATATTATTTTCCCCTCCACAAACCCCTCTCTGATGCACTATACAATGTTAAGACAGGTTTGGAGTGATGACAGAAACAAGTCAAGGTAACGTCCTTTTTATTGACTAAATTCTGCATCTCTTTACGGTTTGTTTTTAATGATTCCTGCAATACTAGTCCGATACAAATGAAAACACGTAAAAAAGAACAAAAGAACTGTCTTCAGTCCAGCACTCAGATCGATTTGTTGACTTCCTGCACACCTATATCCTACATCCTTGTTATTATTTCACGATTATAACTATTGTTACATTTCTTATATTTTCATTCTTTATACCCTTCTTCTTCCTCTCTCTTTTCTTCTTCCCATTCCTCTCCTTCTCCATCTTCTTATTCCAGTAGTAGTAGTAGTAGTAGCAGCAGCAGCAGTGTTATTACTATTGTTGTTATTATCATCATTTTAATTGTTACCATATCCATATTAGTGTAAATAGTCTCTCATTATCCTCCTTCCTCTTCTCCTGTTGATGTTGTGAATATTATCATTGATACAATTACTGTAATATTTGTTATTAGTACTATTATGATATGATTAGAGAATCATTATCATGATAATGACGACGACGATGATGATGATGATCATCATCATCATCATCATCATTATCATCATCTTCATCTTCATCATCATCATTACTATAATTATTATTATTATTGTTATTATTATTATCATTATTGAGTGAAAAGAATGAATGAGACCGAGAGAGCCCAAGTGGGGGACGCAGGCATAGAAGGAAATGGATTTAAGGGGAGGAACCAAGAGATACGAGAATTGAGAAAAGGAAGGGGGGGGGGGGGCATAAAAGAAAAAGATGAGAAAGACACGATGAATTATTGGTGGTACGATGACATAGTAGAGAAAATGAGGAAAATGAGGAGGTGAAGGCGCGGGCGGGGGAGGGGTAGTAAATAAGGGAGGAGGGCAAAGGGAAATGACAGAAAAAGGGAAAGCGAGAAGGGGAAACCAAAAAAAAAAGGAACTTAAAAAATTAAAAAAAACAAGCCAGAGCAGAATGCGGTGGTGGAAAAAGGATAAAATTGAGAAAAGAAGTAGAGGGGGAAAATATAGAGGAAAAGAAAATTAGGACGAGCAGGAGGCGCTGAAGAAGGCCGGAAGGGGAGGAGAAGTAATCTATGAAAGAAAGGACAGGGAATTAATGCTGGGATGGGGAAAGGGGGCAAAAAGGAGGGAGTGTGGGGGGCGTAGTGGGGAAGAACAGACAAAAAATGAACTCACTCAAAATGAAAAAAAAAGTAGGAAGAAAACATAGCAGAAAAAAATTGGCGGGGGGGGGGGGGGGGGGATAAAGGTAAGAGGGGATAGGGGCGGAGGAGAGGACGATGCAATTCAAAGTCGCATAGCATACAATATACGTGCGCTGTGGCCCTGCACTTAATAGTTCTACTGAGCTTCAGCCACTGTTTCTGGGGATTAACTGTTGAAACAACAACGAAGGGATTCTAAAGGCATATCGCACTGGAAAATGTTGGGTATGGAGCAAATCATGCACGTTCTTATGTTCCACTTCTTACCATACCAGACGGAGATAAAACGTGAATCGCATATATACCAAAGCCACGCTTGTTTTCCGGTCAATCACGAACTGCCCTTCCGGGAACAAAACAAGCTCAATGACCACGGAGAGTGGTAACTTGACTCCTCTGCAAGCTTTGTTTATAATTCAATATCTCTTGCAGTCATTGCAACACCAAGCTGCTCTGTAAGTTGCTGGAATGGTGCTCGCTTACTTATCCTTGGAATTTATTAGTTTAGAGTAATTTAGTCCCTTGCAGATTCATTCGAAGAACTGGCCCTCAGTACTTGTGTCTTAAGAGGTTATCATTGTATATTTTCTACTTTTCACAACAAAATGTAGCTTGTTTTGCTCTTTCGTGATTTTCTTTTGCTTGTTAGGGTGGCACCTTTGGTTGCTTTTTTCAAAGCTCAAACATACTACGGTAATGCACAACAGCCTTTTTCTGAGATAGCATTCTTCTTAAAACCGAAAAGGCAGAGGAGTCAAGTTGCCACTTTCCGCGGTACTGAGGAGAAACAATCGGGTTTCGAAATACTGGTATCTGACCAAGAGTTATATGTTAGTGAGTATACTCCCCATTTGAGATTGTCTCCCCCTTGGAGACTATAAGCTTGCTGAAGGCTCATTTTGAGAAGCCTTTATTATTCTCCATTCACTCACTCAATCACATACTGTTAGTTAGGCAGAATCATCTGCCACTGCAGATATGAATGTTATCTCCTACTTCTTCGATCTAAGACAAAAGAGCAAGCTTTGTTTATAATTGAATATAACTCATTGAGTGTAACTCAACAACAACAACCCAATAAAATCAATTTAGTTATAATGTAAAACCTCTTACATGTAGATAAACGCATACTAAACACACACACACACACACACACGCACACGCGCATGCGCGCGCGCGCGCGCGCCACTTACTAATTTTCAGAATTTGCTAATAACAGAAGCAACACTGTCAAACCTAAATTCTGATTAAAAGGAGCATTAAAGTGTGATGATGATGATGCACATAATGCATGCACACACACACACACACACACACACACACACACACACACACACACACACACACACACACACACACACACACACACACACACACACACTGTGTGTATGTGTGTGTGTGTGTGCGTGTGTGTGTGTGTGTGTGTGTGTGTGTGTGTGTGTGTGTGTGTGTGTGTGCCTTTGTAGGTGGGCGTGTACGCATGTTTGTGTGTGCGTGCATGTGCGCACGCGTGTGTGTATATATGTACGCATTCACGCATGTGCATGTGTGTGCGCGTAGGAGCGCGCGCGCGCGCGTCTGTGTGTGTGTGTGTGTGTGTGTGTGTGTGTGTGTGTGTGTGTGTGTGTGTGTGTGTGTGTGTGTGCGAGGGAGAAATTGTCAGTGTTCTTGTAAACTGCTAAAAGGAACTATCTATGTATTTAATTGAGAAATTAAAGATAGTTGATATTGATTTCTGGAAATCCCAGTATTGTACAAATCAAATCTATATTTAATATATTTTGTATCAATGAAGAAAAACTTTCAAAGTAGTAGGAATCCTATTATCGAAGAAGGAATACTTACCATGATATATCTGCTGTGACCACTGTATTTGAAACCAAAAATGATTCGCTAGAAGACACTTGAAAAGCGCTTCTTGGAGAATGCTTACATACACAATGAGCTACACTTCCTGTATCGGTTGGAAATGCTATATACTTACATGAAACACATATACCAAAATGTTCCCACATTACTCGATTGATACACTCTTCTCCCAATTTGTATATAACTATTAGCCACTTCAGTGTAACGGATTTACCCATTTGAAAATAAGACACACGCATAAAAACAAACTCGTTTCTCAACATTCGTTGAAGCACACCATATTTAAAATAATCAGTGTATTTTGCATCAGTGGATGTCATTCGTAATGGAAGGAAACGTTTTGGCTTTCAAAAGGCGGTTTTCGAGGTAATCGGGGAGGAGAGGTGGGACAGTAAAATCGTTTTCTACTTCGTTTTAAGTTAGAAAATGTGCACAGCTATAAACGGTTCCATTGAAAGAATATACGAAAAGTCAAGAATAGATGTAGGCATATATGTTCGAATTTGTGAACAACTCACATCAGAGAGAGAGAGAGAGAGAGAGGAGAGAGAGAGAGAGAGAGAGAGAGAGAGAGAGAGAGAGAGAGAGAGAGAGAGAGAGAGAGAAATCTGAAATCTGAAATCTTTAATGAGGATAACTGAATAAGCATTTCAATACTTTTTTTCATCAGGTCCTCAAAAACAAAGCAAACCACATCACAAATTAAACAAAGGCCAAGAAAGAGCAGTAAGAGTATGTTAACAATAATATCAACTATGACAATACAATAAATAATATTAATAAAGAAAGGATCGGGATGCAATCAACAAAATAAAAACAAAGGGGGCAGAGTACATTATATAAAGAGAGAGAGAGAGAGAGTACTCGTGTGCCCATCTTAGGAATTATGCCTGAATACACCACTACCCTATTTCACCCACTGACCACTAAACAAACCGCAAAAATATAGCGCATTCGTACCCAAAAAAAAAAAAAAAAAACACTTAGAAGACAGACATATTTTTGTACCAGATTACGAATTCTGTGTTATAGTGATCAAGTGGTATTGATTGATTAAACAATGTCGCAATTCGTAGCACTGTAAACCGAAAGAGGATCTAAAACACACACACACACACACACACACACACACACACACACACACACACACACACACACACACACACACACACACACACACACACACACACACACACACACACACACACACACACTTTCTGATATTTCACCCATCGAGGGAGTTACAATGACTACCAGCGGCAGTGAACCCACATCAGCAGCAGAGCACAACGTGACAGACCTGTCCCTTAACGTCACTCAGAAGACAGGTCCATCCCATCATTAGTACTATTATTATATGATTATACAACCATCATCATCATCATCATCATCATCATCATTATTTATTATTATTATTATTATTATTATTATTATTATTATTATTATTATTATTATTATTATCATTATTATTATTATTATTATTATTATTATTATTATTATTATTATTATTATTATTATATATTATTATTATCATTATCATTATTATTATTATTATTATTATTATTATTATTATATTATTATTATTATTATTATTATTATTATTATTATTATTATCAGTAGTAGTAGTAGTATAGTAGTTTTATTGGTATCATTATTATTATTATCATGATCATTATCATTTTTTGCTGTTGTTGTCTTTGTTTCGACTCTCAAGTTCTCTCCCATTCAGACTCGGTTTATTTCGGCTTTTTGGTCGTTCATCCAAGGCCGCATTTTGAACCCAATCTAAAGAGAGAAGTGACTTTCTGTTCATTCTCCGTTTTCATTGTCTTGAATGTTATTTGTCTTCCATAAAAAAGAGCAAATAGGTTGAAACGCTTTGTGTTTATTTTGTATATTCTTTGTTCCTTCGTTTGCCAGCGCATTAATTCTTTTTTTTAACCAGTTTCCACATGAAGTCATCTCACCTTGAAACTACGGTACATATTCAAACCCTGGAAAATATTGCCTGTTATACCATTCTGTTCGTATATAATCTAAAGTGAAAGTGGAAAGCAGAAAATGGAAAGTTCAAGAGGCGATGGATTCTGCAAAAGAAAGTATCAAGATCAGTGAAATAACAGGACACACACAGACCGACAGACAAGGACTGGGGGTGACCAAAACTGAATGGTGGTCAAAGACCAAAGGAAAAGCCAAAGAGACATGATGATTCAGGAGATGAGAAAAGAAGAAGACCAAAAAAAAAACTCAAAAAGCAGTCCAGCAGAGCCAGCAAGGGCAATAGACAACGTGGGAGACTGCACTCCAAAGAAGTCACTTGGAATGACATTAATTTGGCACATGGACCCTCTCAGGATCAGCTTCATTCTCAGATCAGCATATGACCTTCTGCCCTCAAATGCAAACATGGTGAAGTGGGGAAAAAACAGACGATCCTTCATGCCCCCTCTGCCATTAAAAACGAACAGTGGAGCATGTCTTAAGCTCATGTAAAGTAGCCCTGGCTCATGGAGGCACAACCATGTGCTCAAAGATATTGTACAAGTAGTCTGGGCTAGTACCAACACCACAAAAGGGAAAATCAGTAGCCCTGGCTGAAGGAAGGTACACATGGAGGCACAACCAAGTGCTCAAAGAGATTGTGCAAGCAGTCTGGGCTAGTATCAACACCATAAAAGGGAAACTCAGGACTCCAAAAGCACCTGCCACATTCGTCACGGCAGGAGGCGGCAAATCATGGCCAAGAACAACAGCGCCACTCGGAACATGCAGGCAGAGTCTGCTGGACGGGGCAGATGACTGGGCGTGCACTGCAGACCTCCCAGAATGGAAGAGTCACCCAGAGATCATCAGCAAGAGTGGCATGAGATCAGACATAGTAGTCCACTCTCAGATAACCAAGCAGCTGATCATGATCGAGCTCACGGTGCCATATGAGAACAGAATGGAGGCAGCTCAAATCTACAAGACTGAAAAGTATGCTGATCTGGCAAACAGCCTGTTGGAGAGAAGGCTATCAGGTCAAAGTCCTCACTGCAAAAATTGGAGCTATGGGTCTGTAGGAACGTCTGCATACAGCCTCATAAAACATCTCTCAGTTGCAGGGAGGGAGAAAACCCAGAGCCGTGAAAACAATGGCAGAAGCGGCAGAGAGGTGTTCAAGCTTGATCTGGTCAAGGAGGAACAAAAGTGAACTTCATAAGGCTTAACTTTCCTACAAATATCAGGTGTCCCAGTGGCTCAGTGGTTAGAGTGCGAGTCATTAAGTGGACAATGAGCATGTCCAGAGGGTCATGGGTTTGAATCCCAGCCATGGCTCGTCCCAAGATGGGAAAAAAGGGAAATCCGGAGTCATGAACCGGGTGTGGCCCAACCCCCCTAGAGTGTCAGGAGATAAGGGCCAAAATACTTGCTTGAAGGGGGCTTCTCTTCTGAGGACTCTCTGCTGCCACGCTCACCACGAGTTTCTTTCTACTATAGTGAATTTCTTGAGAAGAAATCAAACGCTTATTCAATTTCAAGAAAGGCGACTTACGATTCTTAGTAAATTGTTTCTGAATTATTGCTGTGAAAATTTAAACAATTGCACGACCGAGGGCAACGTTTCTTAGAATCAGCATGTGGTTTTTAGATGAAATTGTTTGCCCCTAAAAGCGTTTTTGATAATAATTCAAAAATAACAATAATTTCGATAGTATTAATAACAATAACCACTTCTAGAACGCGAATAAAAACAATATGAACAATAGTTGAATTGTTGATAACACAACAAGAACAATAGCGATAATAATGATAATAGTAGTAGTAGTAGTAGTAGTAGTAGTAGTAGTAGTAGTAGTAGTAGTAGTAGTAGTAGTAGTAGTAGTGGTGGTGGTGGTAGTAGTAATAATAATAATAACAAAAATGATAATCATAATGATGATGATGATAACAACAAACATGATAATGATAATTATAATAATGATGACGATAATATGACGACGACGACGATGATGATGATGATGATGATGATGATGATGATGATGATGATGATGATGATGTTGATGATGATGATGATGACGTCGACGACGACTACAACAACAACAATAACAATACCCTCAGAACTACCACCATCACTACCACCATTACTGCTACTACTACTACGACGACGACGACCACTACCACGATCAGAATCTCAACTACTACAACCACCACAGCTACTACTTCTACTACTGCTATTGCTGCTGCTGCCGCTGCTGCCATTTATGGTAATAATCAAACCTGCTGAATAGTACTTCGTGCCCTTACACTCTTAGATATAGCTGGAGTAGTAAGACAAAAATTATTATCAACCAGGGCAAGATAAAAGTGGATAAATATATACAAGAAGTGTGCTTGAAAAGATAGACAGGAAAGTAAAACAGGACACAAATATGTAATGCTGATAGCAACAAGACGAGCTATATGTAATGCTGATAGCAGCAAGACGAGCTATATGTAATGCTGATCGCAAAAGGACGAGCTATATGTAATGCTGATAGCAACAAGACGAGCTATATGTAATGCTGATAGCAACAAGACGAGCTAAGGAGCTGACAGAGGTGGGATCGTGAGGCTTGACACTATATTGGGACAGGGTCAGAGAACACACTGCTTCGGGACTCAGAGGTAACATGCTCAGTCTGTGAGAGAAAAACAACCGAGAGTTTTTGACGAACGTCAGCCCACTCAGGCTCCAATGTCTCCCACATCAAGTCTGCTCAAAGCTGCTTGTGTCTAACATCATGCACCCCCTAACACTCTATAAGACCATATTCATGGTAAATGACTCATAACATGGTCAACTCCATCGAGCCTCCTCACCTTTTCAAAGAGCGGAGTGGGTGTCAACGGAACGGCCTAGATGTAGTTGTCACAAGACCGTTTCTTCTTTGCAGTCATGAGGGTAGATAGTAGAAAGTCTTTAAAATTCGGACGGATATGAAAGGATGTATCATCCGTTCAGTTCAGTTCAGTTCAGTGGTTTTAATTAACGTCTTTTATCGCAAGATGATATTAGACATAAAATTAAAAACAATAATCGGAACAAAAAACAGCTACATACGCAGCGTATCACATAACTGAATTTCTTTTTTTTTTCTTTTCTTTTTTTTTCTCCAAATTTAAGTTTTCTTGGCAGAGGTGCTCGACACATTCATGAACTGTGAGTTTCAGATCAGTTAATGGACAAATTATCTGACCAACGATTGTTTAATGGCATGCTTTGCAACCTGATCGGCCACCTCATCGCCTCGATTGCCAAGGTGTCCGAGAACCCAAGCGAGAACTATGTTGTAGCTGTCAGATATCAGAGATGTGCAAGTTAGATACAGGTGAAGAACTGAAGGTGACCGTGGTGACGGCTAGCAGTGGTTTCCGGACTAGATGGATCATATCGTAGGAAAGCATCCCTGTGTCTCCACTGATACAACCACTTGAGATCCATGATCAAACCTGCGAGTTCATGGGCGTGTATGGAGCTGTTAGAAAAAATCCAGTATAAAGGCTGTAAGTGTGTGTGTGTGTGTGTGGTGTGTGTGTGTGTGTGTGTGTGTGTGTGTGTGTGTGTGTGTGTGTGTGTGTGTGTGTGTGTGTGTGTGTGTGTGTGTGTGTGTGTGTGTGTGTGTGTGTGTGTTGAGCAGTTAGAGAGAATCCAGGATCAAAGCCGCCAGTTCATTTGTGTGAATGGATCTTCCAGAGAGAATGATGCTTGAACATTCTTGAGCAAGAATGGCTGAGCAATAGGCAGCAACAGACGTAGCTGCTTCTTCAAACGTGAAACTGTCGATACATATTCGTTGCAGAGATGGATATTTCAAACAAAACGTCTTTTATGCTAGCCTTTTTTTTAAGCAAAGTCAAAGCCTTCTTCAGTCCACGTTGGGTTCTCTGCCAATTCTAAAGATTACAAGCAACTTCAAGATCAGTTTCAGTGCTCTGCAAATGGGGAAGGATGTATGTTACAAAAGGTAGAAAACAGTCAGTTGTAGAAAGGGAGTTTAGGTTCTCAAATAGTTCAGGCCATAGTTTGGAGCGAGTTTCAGCCTGAATTGGAAAGCGGTAATTCTTCCGCCATTATGCAACGGACCAAAACTGAGTTGATGCTCCTGATGGTTTATGGGGTGTAAAGTTTTGAGATCAGGTCTCGCAGAACCACATGTGATTCTGCTGTAAACCAGTTGGAATGGATTATTTCTTTAACATTAAAACTTTCAACAAACAGAAATGAACAGATATGTGTATATGTAAATGAATTATTCATGAGGCGCCAGATCCAATCAGGTTTCGTTGGATCATTGCAGGGTGTTATTCATAGCAACCCTCAGAGAGTTGGAAGCAAAGTTTTCAAAATGGCGGATGACGAACTAGTCGGCAGATTCACTCCATGAAGATGACGAAGGTGCAGTGTGGTGGTGGTAATGTTGTAGAGCTAGATATTACACGTATTGTAAGAGAGCATGCACACTATTAACTTTTGCCTCCTTCTTTGATTACTTTCCAAGTTTCAGTATCTTTTACACTACATCTAGGATCAATCGCAATTCCACATTTCTGATGGTATTCCAAGACGGCGTTGATAATGCCGTTATAGGGAGGAAAGTTTGTTTGCCTGATATTTAGATAAAGTTCCTTAAATTCTCTAAAGGTAAGGAATTAATCATCATTTAAATTATACAATTGGTGAATGAATAAAATATTTTCCTCAACCCATTCTTTAATGAATACTACATGCCTATCTCTTGATATGTGCTTGTTGTAATGTATGCACTCAGGAAAAAAAAAATCTGCAGGCTTCGGTGGGGGCATTGCACGTACAGATGTTTGTAGTGCTTCAGCACGTCTGTCCACAAACAATTCTTACAACTTTTCAAACAACCATGTACATATTCTTCTCCCAGTTTTGACAAATTTACAAAATTAGGAAATAAGGCATACACAAAAGTTTGCAGACTTCCTTCATAAGTTAGCCGTTTAAGCCAGCATACTTTCAATGAAGTGATATAAGCATGTAAGTCACCAATCTGCACTCCACCATCAACATATGGTTTACACACTATACTTCTTTTTATCTTGCCTGGCTTATTGCTCCATAAGAAAGAGAACAAAGCCGTCTGTTGTTCTTTAACAAAATTTACTGGGGGATCAGGTAGATTTATCAAAAGATAAGTTAGTTTAGACATAGCCAGTGTTTTCAATACTGTTACCTTCCACTAAAGGAGAAAGGTCACTCTTACTCCGTCTACCCAGTACCCTTTTAATGTCATTCGATTTGCCTTCAAAATTTATATGTTATTCTTCTAATATCTACACAAAACTGTATACCCAATATTCTAAAATTCCAGGATTCCAGTGAAAGTATTCATCACGCGTATATCTCACATTTGAATGCTTCATACTTCTAAACCACACAACATTTGTTTTTTCATTATTCATTCTTAAACCAGACATTTGGGCAAAACGTCTCAATACATTTATGGTTTCTTTAAACGACTTTTCTGTACCATCCAGACAAATATTGGTATCATCTGCGAATTGCGACAGGAGGCCCTCTTGTCCTCTCACCATGACACCTTTGATATCAATAGTTTGTCTAATAAGAAGCGACAGGACCTCTGCACCGATCAGGTATAGGTAAGGAGAGCAAGGATCCCCCTGACGCACTCCACGTCTGACTGGAAACCATTTTGAATATTGTCCATTAACAGAAACACAGGATGTCATGTGTCTGTAAAAGGAGATAATCCACCTTATGATATCGGGGCCGAAATTGAAAAATTTAAGCGCTTTATTCAAAACGTCCAAGAGATGCTGTCGAATGCCTTTTTGTTTTTTGTAAAGCTGTCTCGTATGTAAGAGATGCTTCTTACTTCATGCCATTTAGCGCTTCGTTTTATCTCCACCGACGCATAATGACATACTTTGTATACTCATGAAGCATTTCTTAACCCCTTCACTACCACAGTATAATAGCACATTTTTAATATCTGTATGCTGTGGTAAAATTTAGCTTTTTGGGGTGGGTTCAATAAAATAGTTACTGCTCACTTTTTTCTTGACAGATCTCTTTGATGCTTTGCATCTTTTGTTGTTATGTATTTGCTACAATCTCCTGTCAAAATGACTTGATTATGTTGATTATTAGTACAGCAGAAATTGACATAATTATAAACATTTTACCAAAAATAACAGTTTTCGAGTATACACAAACACATTGCGCCACATAGAATGAGTCAAAACACTGAAAAGGTGGTCTTACTATTTATTGAATATCAGCACTAACACATGACAGTCATAAAAATCCCAAGGAATGTTGTTCTTGATGACAATCTGCTCATAATTTGGGGAACTATTTTTTTTAACCTAACCCACTCTCCTTTCTCCCATACCCATACTTATTGACACCAAGATTGATCCTGTCTTTTTTTTTTCTTTTTTTTTCCCCCAATATTTTGACCATTATTAGTATTCCTATCAGTAATATTATTATCATCATTATGACTTTGAATCACTCACTATTTCCCTTCCAACAGCCTCGTTCTCATTCAACGCCTTCTTCCTTGCGCTGAACCCTAAGCGATCTGAAGCGATCAAAGCTAAGTGAATTTTCGTTGTTTTATTCGTTTATATATCACCTGACGAAGACCTAAGAGGTCGAAACGCGTTGTGTTTTGTCTTGTGACTCGTTTGTCCACGTTCTCTGGGCGGTTCGCTAACATTTATTTAAGATTTGTTTAGATTTCCGCCTGCAGTCGTCTCGCTTTGCAACTAGATCTTTTTTTTTTTAGGTAAAAAGGGGCATAATCATGCTTTTCACGGTACGTTCACTAACATGTACATTATTCATCCATTTGTTGAGTTATTTGTTAGATTGTTTGTGGATTACTTCCTTATACCCTTGTCTACAATTACACATCATTCTAATTTGGTTTTGTTGGTTATGATGATGGTTCACACTAATAACATGTGATAAAACATTTTTGTTTTGTTTTCAATGTGAGAGTTTTAGAACAATTGAGCAAATAAAAGCCCACTAAACACAGCAAAAATACCTTTTGGTGGTAGCTCAACAACATTACAAACACCTGGGATTCATATTGTTGTCAATAAATGTCCCTCTGTGTAACAATCTGTATGTTACTGGGGGTACCCCAGTTCTACTAGAAAGGGGCATAATTTTGCTATTTGGGGTAGGTTCAATACCTCAATCACTGCCTATTTATTTGTTGACATATGACTTACATTTTATGGTTTATCTGTCCTTTTACCCCAAGCTATGATGCTGTATAATGTAGTTTTGTTGGCCATTAGGGAATGGACAGGGATGTAACAACTGGTGGTTTTACAAGAAAAGAACAGTTTCTGAACACATACACATGTTACAACACATAAAAACTGTAAAACACTGAATAAAAACTTCTGTTAGTGTTTACTCAGCATCACTGTAAGTATACAGTGTGGTCCAAATTGTTATAGTATAGTACTTCTTGGTAAATGTTCAAAATGACAACCATGGAAAAAAACGTCTGAAGAAAAAAAAAACATTGTCGGTTGAAAAGAAAACAGAAAAAACACACACACACATTGCATGCATTTGTTATGAAACAATACAGTGTAGGAACTGTGTTAGGTTTTGTATAAATACTTACATTACTGCCACGCTGTTCTATATAGGAATCCATCACTTGCCGTACGAAGTCTTGGACATAATCCTCAGGTTGTCTGCATTCCCTGCTTCATAATTTCAGGAGTTGGTGCTCTTTTTTTGTGTGTCTGTCCAAATCATGGTTCAAAGAAACACACAGTGAGATTACTCCACATGGTCTTCTTTCATTGATGGCACTCGGTCTGGTCACAGCATTCACAAAATCATGAACACACGCACAGGTGAGGAAAACACACACACACACACACAACAACAACAACTGTAGAATGCACACACACACACACACACACACACACACACACACACACACACACACACACACACACACACACACACACACACACACACACACACACACACACACACAACATACACACACACAGTCTCACCTACCCATACAGCCATTATTTGCCATAATTGTGTGGTGTCAGTAGGAAATAGGGCAAAGAAGTGAAATACAGAAAATGAATAGTCAAGGAATGAAGAATCATTTAGTTAAAAAAAAGAAAGAAAAAAAAGAGCTACTTGCCTGAAACCGGTTTCTGGTCATGTAGGAACTGAAGACTGGAACTTTTTACAGCCGAAAATTGGCACAGTTGACTTTCAGGCCAGAATTCGCAGTCAACACAACAGCAAAGTTGAAGGGCTGTGCACCTCTTTCTCGCCATTTTTTTATCAGCTGTTGCTGACCACGCCCCATGCCACGCCCCCGGCCGCTTCCACGGGACCTTCACCGTCGTCCTGAGCCAGTACCACGTCCACGACCCCGTTCGTCAAGAAAGGAGGGGGTGCAGTGCTCGTTGATGGCACGGGTTCGGCATTTCCGCTTCGTCACCCACGCTAACGGCGCTTTCTTTACTGCTGTCTTGTGTACAGAACAATGAAGCCACGTCATCACCAGCATGTATCTCTGATAAAAGTGGATGGTGCTGATCCCCATCCGTCTCGTCCTCATCGCTAGTATCAGGATCCGATCCTCAACGGTCTTCTTCATCACTTTCTTTATAATTTAGAACGTCATCTAAAACATCAAGCGCAGTGTAACGCTTGGAAACGGAACGCTTCGACGAAGTGCTAGGTTCAGCTGCAATCTTGAATATGCTTATCAGCTGATACCTCTCAACTCGCAATTTCCATATCATGTGGTCAGTTGGGCGGTCGCGTGAAGTAAACGTGGCCGTACCTTGACATCAGTAGAAGAAGTGGAAACATTTTAGAGGGTCGTCTCCCAAGTAGATTTTTCTGCTTTCCGTGATGAAGTTATTACGAAGCTTACTCGTATACGGGCGTAGCGATTTTTGGTTTTCACTACGAACGTTACTCGTAGCAGGCAGGGAAGGTGTGTGTGTGTGTGTGTGTGTGTGTGTGTGTGTGTGTGTGTGTGTGTGTGTGTGGTGTGTGTGTGTGTGTGTGTGTGTGTGTGTGTGTGTGTGTGTGTGTGTGTGTGTGTGTGTGTGTGTGTGTGTGTGTGTGTGTGTGTGTGTGTGTGTGTGTGTGTGTGTGTGTGTGTGTGTGTGTGTGTGTGTGTGTGTGTGTGTGTGTGTGTGTGTGTTGTTCAGAACAAACCATATGTAATCTTTTTCCCATTCCAGTTAACATACCGTGTCATTTATGTTTTATCTCATTCTGTGTTGTGTTCCATTTTTATAAATAATAACAAAAAGAACGTTAAAAAAGCCTCAAAGGGTCGCGCACTATAGATATACACATTATTGGTACAGAGGTGAAAGAGTGGTACGGTGGTTGTAAGAAAGTTTTGTTTGTTTATTTGGTTGTTTTTCAAAGAATGAAGAAGTTAGAGAAAATCTCACTCACTCGCTCTCACACACACACACACACACACACACACACACACACACACACACACACACACACACACACACACACACACACACACACACACACACAACACACACACACACACAAAGAATTCTAAGAAACTGGAAAACATGCATTACCGTTGATTTCTTGTACATCACACTCCCCGTCAAAAGCAACGGCGCCATCTTGTCCACACGCTCCTTCTGCAAAACCACATACATGCATTCGTCGTTGCTATGTTCACATTGTGTCTCTGTACCCTCACCCCCACCCCCCATCCCCCCTAAACCCCAACGCCCCAAACGATGCAGTCCCACGGCGAGGTGTGCGGTGAAAGCACTGGCTTTTAAATCAAGCAATAAAATTGCCTTTTTCCTGAGAATTGTGGATTTCCGGACAACACTGTGAATGGTGGCTAGGAGAATGCTGAAGCTGTTCTTGCATATAATCCTCAAGCATGGGCAAACTGAACATAACGATGGAACAGTAGTCGCATTTCCACCCCATTCATGCACCATTCGTGAATCCAGTATCCTCCCACACAAATTTCATTTTATCCATCATAACCCAGAGCTGAGCAAAACTTTCAGCAAGCCTTCAATTGTGGGCTTTTTTGTGGAACAGGAATAAGAAGGATTGAATGGTTCCATTACCTGTGTTCAAGAGCAGTAGCCATTCCAAATCAGGTAGTGTACCTCATAGTAGCCCCACATGCAGATCAGGAGCGTGAACGCCCCTTTGAAATAGGCGTGAGAAAGCCTAACAGACAAACTCCCTGTCCACACTCGAATCCATTGCAAGACTAAGATCAACACCCCCATCTGTTCGTCCGTTTCTCGCTTTCCATTCCTCTTACAAGCAAGTATCTTTATACAGAAATGTTGCCAATTAGCCAACACATGCCGAAACACGTCTCCCTTGAAAAAACAGGGTGCAGTTCATATTTATCGCCTTGAGGCTGTCCAGCATAAGAAACGCTTCACTGCTGACAACTGACTTCGGTGGCATTCAGTAGTGCCTTTAGAGACGCTTCACTGCTGACAACTGACTTCGGTGGCATTCAGTAGTGCCTTTTGTGATTCAACACGGGTGTGATCAGCCCGCGAAACCCTCTGCTGACGGCAGCAGTGCTTTTACGACAGATTCAGTGTCATAGAGGGCCTAGTCACCCCCTTCCAACATCCACCTAACAACAATACGCATACACTTTCTGATGCTGAGGACTGACTGAACGAACCACGGGGGAGTGTGCAATAACACCTTCAACGCTGATGCCATTAAGATCAGGGCATGGAAGGGTATAGAATTTAAAATCAGATTTTCAAAGGTGACAAATGTGGCGCTAAGAAGTTCAATACTGGTCCGAAAAATCACCACAGAATGGTACTTTACGCTTTATTTCATAGTACACCTGGTCAGAGAAATCACGACACAATGGCACTTTACGCTTTATTTCATAGTACACCTGGTCAAAGAAATCACGACACAATGGTACTTTACGCTTTATTTCATAGTACACCTGGTCAGAGAAGTCACGACGTAATGGTACTTTACGCTTTATTTGATAGTACACCTGGTGAGTAAAATCATGGCGTAATGGTACTTTACACTTTATTTCATATACACACTAGCGTCAACAAGCCCGAGAAATGCGGTCAACTGCAATGTTAAGAAGAGATGGGGCATCAGTTAGGTGAACGAGCCCACATCACACTCACCTCGGAGGAATATAGAGA
>CM031606.1:2583750-2623750 GCA_018398815.1 Conus ventricosus
TGTAAATTATTACATTGTTTAAAACAAACCTGTATTTAACACATTTTGTATCAATGAATAAAAACTTTCTAAATGGTAGGATTGGGTTTTTTTTCGAAGTAGGAGTACTCACCATAATGTGTCTGCTGTGACCACTGTATTTGAAACTAAAACATGATTCGCTAGAAGGCACTTGAAAAGCGCTGCTTGGAGAATGCTTACATGCACAATGAGCTACACTTCCTGTGTCTGTTCGCAATGTCATATTCTTACAGCAAACACATATACAAACATTGCCCACATCAATCGAATCATATTCTCTTCTCCCAATGTGTATATAACTATTAGCCACTTCAGTGTAACGGATTTACCCATTTGAAAATAAGACACACGCATAAAAACGTATAAATCGTTTCTCAACGTTCGTTCAAGCATATCATTGAAAAAAAAAACAGTCAGTGTATTTTGCATCAGTGGATGTCATTCGTAATGGAATGAAACGTTTTGGCTTTCAAGAGGCGGCTTTCGAGGTGAGCGGGGAGGAGAGGTGGGAGAGTAAGTTCGTTTTCTACTTCGTTTTAAGTTAGAACATGTGCACAGCTATAAACGGTTCCATTGAAAGAATATACGAAAAGTCAAGAATAGATGCAGGCGTATACGGTCGGATCTGTAAACAAAATGTGAACATCCAGTAGCTTTTGAATAACCCGCATCACAGAGAGAGTCAACGAGTCAACGAGTTTATTGCTTTTAAGCAAGGAAGCCCATAAAGCGTTCCAATATTTCAAATAATGTACACGATTCAATGGTGACATTGCCCTAGGCAGCACAAATTATTAGGTGAAACGTTATATATAGGCCCTATAATATATACATATATAAACAAACTTAGATACAAAGGTAGAGAGAGAGAGAGAGAGAGAGAGAGAGAGAGAGAGAGAGAGAGAGAGAGAGAGAGAGAGAGAGAGAGAGAGAGAGAGAGAGAGAGAGAGAGAGAGAGAGAGAGAGAGAGGAAACATACACTTGAAATGTCAAAACCCGCAAAACGTTTCGAAGACCATTCTGCCCATGCCTGCCTCTAAGGCTCAGTTTGATACCGGTATCCCCAAAATAATCACGAATAAACAAGGAAATTCATTATCATAACCCCCCTCCCCCCCCCCCCCCCCCCCCCCCCTCTCCACACACAAAGCCAATGAGTTGCGGCCCCTTAAACGTCGGCAGTAGTATTGCACTTTTCGGTGTTATTGTCCTTTTTTTTTGTTCCTCTTGTTCTCGTCCCCCCCCCTCCCCCCCCCCCCCCCCCCATCACTATCAATATCATCATAAAAGAAATCAGCATTCATCCCCCTGAAGATGGAGTATGGCCGCCCATATTGCGGGATGAAGATGGGTTACACACACAAAAATCCATTCCCCTATGGGGGGCCCACAGGAGACAGTATATTGGGCGCGTGGAAGGCGAAGATAATTCAAAACTTAAGTTAGTTATATACAATGATTACATGGCTAACTGTAATTGTGCAAAGGCAAAAGAATTAACAACCGAGCACGATGTTCATGTAAACGGCATAGCACGAAGAAACGCACAGTACACAACAGATTACTTTTAAGATGAGAGCATGGTATACTTATTTTTGATTTTTCATTATTAACTGTAAGACCTAGTCTGTCTGCCGTACTTCTTAAAATGTTCAGTTGGTGCTGGGGCCCGATAACAGTGGTAGAAAGGAGGACAACATCATGAGCAAATAACAAAACCACAATCTTCATCAAATCAGGTGACAATCTTACCCCATGTCTACCATGTTGTGTTATATCATTTGCAAGCTCATTGATAAAAAAAGCAAACAAAATAGGACTACAATTATCGCCTTGTTTCAATCCTCTAGGACACATGAATGTTTCTGTAAGACCACCGTTAGTTCTGACCCTAGCTTTAACTATTTCATACATATTTTGAATAGCTTTGAACATTTTCCGTTTGATACCATTTTTGCGGAGTATAAGCCAAAGATGGTTTCTGTCTATGAGATCAAAGGCTTTCCTAAAATCAATGAAAGCTGCATATAATTTTGTTTTTGGTAGTTGAAAATTGCTTCTGAGCTAGTGCAAGTAGAGTAAATATGTGATCGACTGTACTGTAATTCTTTCTAAACCCTGCCTGCGTTTCACTTAACAAATTATTGTCGTCTGTCCAATTTGTCAATCTCTTATTAAGTATGAATGTGTACATTTTGCTGCTGATATTCAACAGCGAAATATCCCTGTAGCTGTCAGGGGAATTAATGTCTCCTTTTTATGTAATGGCTGTATAATTGATTCTGACCAATTTTGGGGGAATATACATGAGTCCAAAAGTTTGTTGAAGAGCTCAATCAGGAACAAAATGACCTGAGGAGAAGCGTTTTTTTTAAAAAATAAAATTCACTGATGAATCTGGTCCTGATGCTTTTCAATTCTTTAGTGCTTTCATGGCATTATATACTTCTAGTTCTGATATTTCTAAATCTAAAGTGGAACAATCTGTTTCACAAACAGTTAGAGATTGAGTATCAAAAACTTCGTTAGAAATTGAACGACTACTATTTAGTGTCTCATTCTGTATAGATGCGTCATTAAATAATTTTTCAAAGTGGTCATGTCAATCTTCACTTGAAATAGTACAGTTTGATAATCTTTTGTTAATACGTCTTTTTTATGGTACCCCAAAATATTTTAGGATCAGTACTATTGCATTCAAGCGTTACAAGAACATTTTGTTTATCTTCCATCTGTTTCCTTTTAATAAATAATTTGTAATCCTTTCTCATAGTGGCGTATTCGCCCCTAAGTACGTATGCATCGTATGAATCCACACATTTATTCAAATTTCTCAGGGACTGACGAAGTGCTGTTCGCTTGTCCCTGCATTCCTTATCGAACCAAGTACAATTATTTGTTTTCTCCAATACTATCTTTTTCTTCATACACTGCCCAACATCAGCAATACCTGTTAAAAAATGTTTCTACAGCTGCATTGATATCAATGTTAATCAATTCAGCTGCTTGTGTGAAAATTAATGAAATGTCTTTTGATAACAATGCTTGCCTATATTCATTCTCAAGCTCTTGATTCCAAACATACTTTTCAATAAAAAAAAATTTCTAACTTTTCACAGGTTTTTACCGGCTGCTTTTGAACATTAAGGGTTAGTTTCACGGGCATATGTTTGGATTCAGTTCTTGAGATAACTTGTAAACATGAGGCATATTCAAAGATAGACCGAGAAATAAGGAAATAATCGATCACACTTGCTCCATTTTGAGCAATGTATATATATGCCCCATAACGGTCTCCTGGTAACAGACCATTCAATATAACAAGAGAAAATTGTTCGCACAACAAAAGTAGACAACGACCAAAGTCGTTTATTGAAGAGTCCTTCGATTCCCGTTGTTACTCCTTTTCAGGCAGTACATTTTCGTCATCCTTATCATCATCATCAACGTTATATGGCAAAGTAAGTTCTTTTGCGTTTGCATCAGCAGTCCTAGCATTGAAATCACCCATAAGCACAAGGGACATTCCCCAATCAATTCATAAACATCAAGTATACAGTGCTCTAGTAAGTCAATTCCATTCTCGATTTCTGTGTCAACATAATAGACGTCATGGGCAGGAGGAACATACATATCTACCAATACACATTCGTTTCGTAAATTTGGCAAAAGCTTTGAAATCTTGAGCACGATGCAGCTGTCGTATTCAACTTGAATTTTTTGTACTAAACTAGAATACATTGTCTTTACTAACATGATAGCACCGCCAGAGAGGCGAGCTGTGGTGCTGTCTGATACACTCACGCCTGGGGAGACAAACACATCAAAAGCAGGAAATAAATGAGATGGAAAGCTTGATGAAAATGTTTCTGTAAGAAAAACAATATAATTTGACAAGAATTGTCTAATGTCAGGCTGATAGATGGTATTTAGTCCTTCTATGTTATATGTTTAAAAGGATACACTGTGACCATGTATGTTCGGTTGTTTGGGTTGGCCATCAGAGGCAGGGTTGATGACATGGGCAGGGTCGTATCCCTAAGTTGTTGGAGGCTGAGCTCCCGATTCCGTTCGGGCGGAGTTAGTTTTGGCATGTGGAAATAACTCTGTGACGTGCTGTTGCCTTCCCTGCTTTTGTGTTGCCTGATCCTGTTTTGCCCTAGTTTTGCTTCTGGTCAACCTACTTTTTGCTGTAGGGTTTCAGTCTCTAGAGAGAAGCTTTGCTGGGCTTGCTACTGCACGTCTTGCTGGTCTCTGCCTGTGTTGTTTTTGTCCCCTAACTCTGCTCTGGAATCAGAAGACTGACTCTCCATAGCATCACAGAGAGAGAGAGAGAGAGAGAGAGAGAGAGAGAGAGAGAGAGAGAGAGAGAGAGAGAGAGAGAGCATACTCGTGTGCCCATCTTAGGAAATATGTTTGAATACACCACTACCAGTGTCTCACCCACTGACCACATAACCAACCACAAAAAAAAAAAAAAAAAATCGAGCATCCGTAAAAAAACGAAAATCACTTTTACAAGATACAGACAGATTTTTGTACCAGATTTTGAAACCTGTGTTAAACTGATCAAGTGGTATTCATACGCAGCACTGTAAAGCGAAGGACAATAAGAAAAAAAAAAAAAAACGTTCTGATATTTCACCCATCGAGGGAGTTACAATGACTACCAACGGCAGTGAACCCACATCAGCAGCAGAGCACAACGTGACTGACCTGTTCCTTAACGTCACTCAGAAGACAGGTCCATCCCAATGCATGGTGCTGAAGGTTGAAGGCGTCACTCCCTGGGACAACCCGGACAGTCTGGTCAGTGCACACACTGAGGACCTCGTGCGCCGCATGAGAGACACGGTGGTCCTGCCGATCTTGTTTCTGATTGGTGGCCCTGCCAACGTCATCAACATGGCGGTGTTCTACAAGCAAGGACTGAAGGAACGGATCAACGTGTGTCTGTTCTCCTTGTCCCTGGCTGATCTGCTCTATCTCACCAATCACATGTTGCTCTACGGTGAGCAGATGCACGTGCAGTTCACCACTAAAGAGAAGTAAGATTTGTTTTCCTAAATGTGTGGAAGAGTTATGCAATTCTGTTTCTTGATGCAGTTTCAGTCTCTGTACGTCAAAAGCAATTGCTGTAAAATGTCAGGGAATTAAATTTAGAGTGATCGGTGTATCAATCATTGGTCGTTTCCAGTCTAGTAAGAATCAACTGAAAAAGGAGGAAGGAAAGGCCGGCGTCGTGAATGTGCAATTTTGTTCGAATCCATGCGGAATCGCGGAAGGGCTGGCGGTGGTATAAATGTTAGCAATGACTGACAGAAGGCAGTGCACGTGAAGTGTCAAAAGGTTCGTGTTTGATACAAATGTGTGCAGACAGTTGTGTTGTTGTGTTAAATATGACGCAATCATAGAAGAACAAATAGAAGACGGAAAGGAGACATTTCAATCTTTTAAAACTGATCTTAATGTGATGGTGATGAGAATGAGGATGATGAGCATGGTCATCATGATGAAAGTGACAAGATGATGATTATCTTGGTGCTGATAATTGCGATTTTGGTTGTGATGATGTTAATGATAATGATGATGACGACCTGGAGTACAATTACGGCAACAGCGATGATGATTATGTACTGATATAAAAATAATTCAATGTTTTCGTCTACTTTTTATTCCATGGGCTACATGAGAAATTCCCAACTAAACATTTTGCCTTACAGAGTACCAAACGATTTACTACCGGCGACACACCAATATGTACTATCACTCTCGTCATCTTGCCTTTTCACGTTTAGGTGTTCTGCCAAGACACATAATTATATTTTACTTCTTATTCTTGATTTAAAGATTTCTTTATTTTCACATGATGAAATCAGAGAAAAACGTATCGAATTCATTGACATGTGTGCTTTTGAAGCCAAAAAGTTAAGTCATCTGTAAAGACAGACAGACGTAAACGAAAGGAAACCGAGGTTGCATCTCATTCAAACGATCCACGGAAGCATCTGAGGTGTGGTAATACCAATAACAATAATGATGACACTTTCTATAGCGCTCATCATAACAACGTAGGCTGCAGGGAGCACTACATGTTTTGATAATTCAACTTCTAAAGATGTGTGCAGGACACACACACACACACACACACACACACACACACACACACACACACACACACACACACACACGCACGCACGCACGCACGCACGCACGCACGCACGCACGCACGCACGCACGCACGCACGCACGCACGCACGCACGCACGCACACACACACACACACACACACACACACACACACACACACACACATGCATGCACGCACGCACGCACACGCACGCACAAAATTCTGCGTTCACGAGTCATAAACATATGCATACACACACACACACACACACACACACACACACACACACACACACACACACACACACACACACACATACACACACACACACACACACACACGCGCGCGCGCGCGCGCGCGCGCGCGCAGGCGCGGAAGACAAAATAAGGTATTACGAAAAAAGTTCGTATTTTTTGCTCGATGGTACATATTTGTTGTGCCTTCCAATTCCGAAAACGTTTAAGAATGCTACAACTGAACAGACATAAGATAGCTTATGAGTTCTCTTTTTGAATATCTACAAACATCCTGTTTTGTTTAGCGTTCAAGTTCTATTTGTATGGGTAGCTGATGATCATTATCTGCAGCAGATTGAAATATGGAATGTATTAATCAATGAAGTTACCTATTTACCTCAACACTCATAAAATGAAATAGATGATTGAGTAAATGAAAACAAAAATCCACTATGCAATACAATGTCAATATATTCATATTTTGATGACGTTATGCCATAGTACAGTGCGGAAACCAAGCATTTGGTCATCAATTTCTTTCTTGCACATGCAAGTAAGTGTTCTGTATTGATTATAAAACCTCGAAATGATAATAAAGAAGGAGTAAAGAATCCCATATTTTTCTGGCGAAAAGTGTCCAATGCAATCAGTACATATTTGAACTTGTGACATGTTTGTCAAGTACTCACACTGTGAAATGCTTTAATGTTGTGTTTTAGAGAGAGAGAGAGAGAGAGAGAGAGAGAGAGAGAGAGAGAGAGAGAGAGAGAGAGAGAGAGAGATTACCCCTCGTATTTGGCTGTTTCAGATATGGGCCTATCATGAGGTTTATGACTAATAACAACATGATTGGATTTTACGGGTTCACCTGGGTGTCTGAAATCATCTCTGCCATCATCGCCAGCGAGAGATGCTTCTGTATCCTGCAGCCTCTCCGCTCCCAGACTGTGATGTCTACCTCCACCACCACCATTATCATCGTAGTGGTAAACGTAATGGTGGTGGGTCTGTGTTTCTTTGTCACTGCCCGCTATCGCCTGGTGTGTGCCTACGACCCCCTCACTGACAGCAACATCTGGACCCCAGCTGCCGGTCAGTTCTATCTAGAGCACCAGACAATCATAGACTCCCTGGACGCCTTTGTGTATGGCCTTGGCATTCCATTGGTGATGATTGTGTTGGTAATAGTGACAACGGCAGTGACTTTAATCAAACTCCGTCAGGCAGCAGTCTGGAGGGCGGGCACCTCATCCAGTGGCACTGTGTCTGCACGAGAAGTGGCACTGACCATGATGTTGGTCTACAACTCCATCTTCTTCGTCATCTGTGTATTCCCCATAGCCTTGTTCAGGTGAGAGTTACGTGCACAGTATGTGCTTTAATGAAGATTCTATAAGAAGTTTTAAACTCTTCCCTGTATGCTTTATTGTGAAGTGGTGTGTTATACAAGCTTAAGTTATCACTCACAACTTTATCTCACAGTTCCCTGGTCTAATTTGTGTTGCTTTTTTATGTCACCAAAACAAAAGATCGATTAACCATGAATACGTTCAGAACAGGTTGTATATTCATCACACTTATTGTCTGTATAAGACCATTTGTAGCACTGAAAAATGACCATTTGTAGCACTGAAAAATGACTATTTGTAGCACCGAAAAATGACCATTTGTAGCACTGAAAATGACCATTTGTAGCACTGAAAAATTAAAACAAAGGAAGTGGAACAGCTACCGGGAGAGCACAGAGCAAGGTTTAATGAATCTAGGATCCGACCTTTGACACTGTTTATGAGTGACAACAATCTGATTTACAGCCAGGGTTTTGTATGGACTAGACCAAGGTTTTTTTACGGACTAAATTAAGGTTTTGTATGAACAAATCGATGATTAAATCAAGGTTTTGTATGGACTGAATCAACGTTTTGTATGGACTAAATTAAGGTTTTTTGTATGGACTAAATCAAGGTTTTGTATGGACTAAAGCAAGGTTTTGTATGGACTAAATCAAGGTTTTGTATGGCCTAAAGCAGGATTTTGTATGGACTAAATCAAGGTTTTGTATACACAGGAGCAGGTGAAAACATTACATCCCTGCCACATAAAACAAATGAACGAGGGCAGTTGAAAGTATAACCTCCATGGCACGCCTAACAAATTTAGTGATGCAGATCAAAACATAACTTCCCTGCCACGTGCAACAACTTAACCGACACGAGTGAAGATATAATTTCCCCGCCACAGGTCACAAATCAACCGACGCTTGAGAAAAGATAACATCATTGCCAAAGACAATAGTGACCAACGTGTTGACAGCTGAGGAGAAGGGATAGAAATGTCGGTGCAGGGCTCTCTCCTCTTCTGAGAGCTCTTTGATATCTGCATACCGTACTTAGTCTAGACCTGGAGCACTGTTCTTAGTGCATCTAGCTATTGCGTCAAGAGAGAGAGAGAGAGAGAGAGAAGAGAGGAGAGAGAGAGAGAGAGAGAGAGAGAGAGAGGAGAGAGAGAGAGAGGAGAGAGAGAGAGAGAGAGAGAGAGAGAGAGAGAGAGAGAGAGAGAGAGAGAGAGAGAGAGAGAGAGAGCGAGAGAGAGAGGAGAGAGAGAGAGAGAGAGAGAGAGAGAGAAAACTCGAAATCTTTTAATGAGGGTGAATATATAAGCTGGAAGCTTTTTTACACTATGCCCTCAAAATGACAATAACCAAAAGGAACAATTACGTCGATTTGACAAAATTAAACACAGCAATAAGAAAAACTTTTTTGAAAATAGAAAATAGTAAGCAATCTCATTATAACGTATTGCACACACACACACACACACACACACACACACACACACACACACACACACACACACACACACACACACACACACACACACACACACACACACACACACGCACGCACGCACGCACGCACGCACCCACGCACGCACGCACGCACGCACGCACGCACTCACGCACGCACACACACACACACACACAACACACACACACACACACCACACACACACACACACACACACACACACACACACACACACACACACACACACAAACTGGACATACGTAAACATCACATAGGCATACATCAACATTTCCTAAGTCAATCATGTCATATGGCTTATAGCCCAGCTGACCACGGAGGCCAACTGAGGCTGCTACAACTTTTTGTGTCAAAAGGAACGTCAAACTTGGGGGAATATACAGTTAAGTGAATCGTAATTTACAACTGGTCTATGAGGTATTTGAAATACGCTTTTGTAAACGATGCTTAACTGTTTCTTTGCTTTATATGTGTAGGTATTTCATTCCATAATTTACTACCAGAGTAAATAAGGGATGACTTGAAAAGATCAGTTCGTGGTCGAGGGGTATGTAGGATATTTTTGCCTCGAATTATGATTAATGGGAATTTGTCATGAAGATAAGGTGGCGCAAGATTATTAATAATTTTATACATAAAGACAGCTTTATTAAAGCAGCATTTTTGATCGAATGGAAGAATGTTAAGTTCTTTATAATCACTAGCTTGTAGAGAAGATTTCAAGAGTATCAGCTTAATAGCGCGCCTGTACATGCTTTCTGCTGGTTTTAAGCAATTTTTGCTGGCTAAATTCCAGCACGTAGAGGCGTAGTTAATGTCTGGTTGTACATATGCATAGAAATATAACTTTCTAGTATGTTAATCAAGGACATTCTTGATTCGGTTCAACAAGAATAATGTTTAGATAACCTTTTAGACAAATCAGAAATGTGATTAGACCATGAAAGATTATTATCAACTGTAAGGCCTAATAATTTGTGTGATTTACCTTCTTTTAAGACTTTATCTTGTATACGTATTTTAAACAAATCAGCTTTCATATTTTGACGTTTTTGTCTGGTTGTAGTCATCATAAATTTAGACTTTTGACGATGGAGGGCCATATGATTCAGATAAGTCCACTTTGCAAGTTTATTGAGATCATTCTGTAATTTGATACATACTGAGTCAGCATCTTTGTCTTTATTATGGAGAGTAGTGTCATCAGCAAAAAGCTCACAGGGAGAAGATATATGTAAAGGAAGATCATTTATATAAACTGAGAATAAGATAGGCCCCAGGACTGACCTTGGGGAACGTCATAATTTACTGGTATAAGAGAGGAAGTAACGAAATTTTTAAAGACTACTTGTCGCCTACAGTTGAGAAATGAGGAAATGAGTTTAAGAGCTTCAGCGGATAAACCATACAATGTTAATTTTCTTAACAGTAGATTGTGATTATAGTGTCAAATGCTTTAGCGAAGTCGACAAAAATTGTTTCTGTGAAGAAATCATTGTTTATGTTTTGTTTATGTTTAAATGCCACTGCTCAATTACATTAGTGAGCAAGGTGTGACAGGAATGACTTTCTCTAAATCCGCTTTGATTAGAATGTAATAAATTGTATTTCATGAAGTGTTTGTGGATGTTACATTTGATGTGTTTTTCAAGGGGTTTAGATAGAATAGATAGGATAGAGATAGGTCTATAGTTAGAAGGATCAATGGGATCACCAGACTTTTTAAAAAAAAGGTAAAACTTTAGCATCTTTGAAGGATTGTGGATAACAACCTTTACCAGTGGAAAGATTGTAAATATATGCAAGATGCTCTGATATAATCGGAGCAGCAATTTTCAAAATTTTACCATCTATATCATCTAAACCTCGAGAACAGGACTGATTCAATGAACACAATTCCTTATAAACATCATGTACACCAATAAACTCGATTTGAAGATTAGATTTTATGTTTTTCGATACACAGTATGCTTTTAGCTCAAATAGGTCATTGTCTTTTGTACAGTCAGCTTTGATCGTCTTTTCTGCAACAGTTGTGAAGTGATCATTTAAGAGTTCAGCAGACAAGGTTCTCTCAGACGGAGCGCTAGATGACAAGGTTTTACCGAAGAGCTCATTAATAGCTTCCCAGATCGATTTTGAGTCTTCTTTACGGGAAATAAGGTCACTGAAATATTTCTTTTTGGCGGCTCTTTTCATATCGGTTACCTTATTTCTTTGATTAAAAGAGAGAGAGAGAGAGAGAGAGGAGAGAGAGGAGAGAGAGAGAGAGAGAGAGAGAGAGAGAGAGAGAGAGAGAGAGAGAGAGAGAGGAGGGGAGGGAGGAGAGAGAGAGAACTTAGAATTCAGAACTCTGAAAACTTTTATTCGATCAAGGATTGATATTTTAGGCAGAGCCGATTCTTCCAATCTGTCCGAGAGAGAAAGAGAGAGAGAGAGAGAGAGAGAGAGAGAGAGAGAGGAGAGAGAGAGAGAGAGAGAAACAGAGACAGAGAGAGAGGAGAGAGAGAGAGAGAGAGAGAGAGAGAGAGAGAGAGAAGAGAGAGAGAGAGAGAGAGAGAGAGACACAGAGAGAGAGAGAGAGGAGAGAGAGAGAGAGAGAGGAGAGAGAGAGAGGAGAGAGAGAGAGAGAGAGAGAGAGAGAGAGAGGAGAGAGAGAAACAGAGACAGAGAGAGAGAGAGAGGTAGTTTTCAACGTGAGGCTTTTCACAAACTGACGTTTGACATATTTATAATCTACCCTCTTATCATTAACATTCTTATTATTCTCATGGAATTCATATCATTTGTCGAACGACGAAAACACAATGCATATATGTTTCACAACTGACATATATCAAGTATTTTGTAGTTGTTAGTGAATGCTCATGATAGAGCAGTGCTGTGCACAATAATGGCTGTGTGTGTGTGTGTGTGTGTGGTGTGTGTGTGTGTGTGTGTGTGTGTGTGTGTGTGTGTGTGTGTGTGTGTGTGTGTGTGTGTGTGTGTGTAAGATTTTAGAAGAGTTTTACATCTGAATACGAAAAACAGTCTGAATAATGCTTTCAATCAATATGGACTAGTGAAATGATTTTCCATAATGTGCACTGTACTAATTACCTCTCGACTCCAAAGCCCGTGTCTTCGTGAAATAAAAGACGAAACACGGGTTAATTGAGGTCTCTGCCGAACATTGAAATTCCAGCCTGTTTTCAACATGGTGCAACCTCTGTAGTAACCATCTATGTCTGGAAAATGTATATGCAGTCACAAGTCATTTACTGTTAAGACCGCTGATGAAGCTTCCAAAGGAAAGAGGCCACACAATTTGTAGACAACGTGGTGTGGCTGTTGACACTGTAACTGATGTGCGGAAAGATGGTGTAGATGTTGACAGTGTAACTGATGTACGAGCAAGATAGTGTAGCTGATGACACTGTCTAATGTGCTGGCATTATGTGTAGATGATGACACTGAGTGATGTGCTGCATTATGTGTAGCTGTTGACACTGAGTGATGTGCTGCATTATGTGTAGCTGATGACACTGAGTGATGTGCTGCATTATGTGTAGCTGTTGACACTGAGTGATGTGCTGCATTATGTGTAGCTGTTGACACTGAATAATGTGCTGCATTATGTGTAGCTGTTAACACTGACTAATGTGCTGGCATTATGTGTAGCTGTTGACACTGACTAATGTGCTGCATTATGTGTAGCTGTTAACACTGACTAATGTGCTGGTATTATGTGTAGCTGTTAACACTGACTAATATGCTGCATTATGTGTAGCTGTTGACACTGACTAATGTGCTGCATTATGTGTAGCTGTTGACACTGACTAATGTGCTGCATTATGTGTAGCTGTTAACACTGACTAATGTGCTGCATTATGTGTAGCTGTTAACACTGACTAATGTGCTGGCATTATGTGTAGCTGTTAACACTGACTAATGTGCTGGCATTATGTGTAGCTGTTAACACTGACTAATGTGCTGCATTATGTGTAGCTGTTAACACTGACTAATGTGCTGGCATATATGTGTAGCTGTTAACACTGACTAATGTGCTGGCATTATGTGTAGCTGTTAACACTGACTAATGTGCTGGCATTATGTGTAGCTGTTAACACTGACTAACGTGCTGCATTATGTGTAGCTGTTAACACTGACTATCGTGCTGGCATTATGTTTAGCTGTTAACACTGACTAATGTGCTGGCATTATGTGTAGCTGTTAACACTGACTAATGTGCTGGCATTATGTGTAGCTGTTAACACTGACTAATGTGCTGGCATTATGTGTAGCTGTTAACACTGACTAATGTGCTGCGTTATGTGTAGCTGTTAACACTGACTAATGTGCTGGCATTATGTGTAGCTGTTAACACTAACTAATGTGCTGCATTATGTGTATCTGTTAACACTGCCTAATGTGCTGCATTATGTGTAGCTGTTAACACTGCCTAATGTCCTGCATTATGTGTAGCTGTTAACACTGCCTAATGTGCTGCATTATGTGTAGCTGTTAACACTGACTAATGTGCTGGCATTATGTGTAGCTGTTAACACTGCCTAATGTGCTGTATTATGTGTAGCTGTTGACACTGAGTGATGTGCTGCATTATGTGTAGCTGATAACACTGACTAATGTGCTGCATATATGTGTAGCTGTTAACACTGACTAATGTGCTGCATTATGTGTAGCTCTTGACACTGAGTGATGTGCTGCATTATGTGTAGCTGTTAACACTGACTAATGTGCTGGTATTATGTGTAGCCGTTAACACTGACTAATGTGCTGCATTATGTGTAGCTGTTAACACTGACTAATGTGCTGCATTATGTGTAGCTGTTAACACTGACTAATGTGCTGGCATTATGTGTAGCTGTTGACACTGACTAATGTGCTGCATTATGTGTAGCTGTTGACACTGACTAATGTGCTGGCATTATGTGTAGCTGTTACACTGACTAATATGCTGGCATTATGTGTAGCCTTTGACACCGGACTAATGTGCTGCATTATGTGTAGCTGTTGACACTGACTAATATGATGCATTATGTGTAGCTGTTGTCACCGACTAATGTGCTGCACTTATGTGTATCTGTGACACTGACTAATATGATGCATTATGTGTAGCTGTTAACACTGCCTAATGTGCTGCATTATGTGGCGCTGTTAACACTGAGTAATGTGCTGCATTATGTGTAGCTGTTGACACCGACTAATGTGCTGCATTATGTGGGGCTGTTAACACTGACTAATGTGCTGGCATTATGTGTAGCTGTTAACACTAATATACTGCATTATGTGTAGCTGTTAACACAGACTAATGTGCTGCATTATGTGGCGCTGTTAACACTGACTAATGTGCTGCATTATGTGTAGCTGTTGACACCGACTAATGTGCTGCATTATTCTGCGCTGTTAACACTGCCTAATGTGCTGCATTATGTGTAGCTGTTAAGACTAATCTGCTGCATTATGTGTAGCTGTTAACACCCACTAATATGCTGCATTATGTGGCGCTGATAACACCGACTAATGTGCTGCATTATGTGGCGCTGTTAACACTAATATGCTGCATTATGTGTAGCTGTTGACACCGACTAATGTGCTGCATTATCTGTAGCTGTTGACACTGACTAATGTGCTGCATTATGTGTAGCTGTTGACACTGAGTGATGTGCTGCATTATGTGTAGCTGTTGACACTAATGTGCTGCATTATGTGGCGCTGTTGACACGACCAATGTGCTGCGTTATGTGTAGCTGTTAACACTGACTAAAGTGCTGCATTATGTGTAGCTGTTAACACTGCCTAATGTGCTGGCATTATGTTTAGCTGTTGACACTGACTAATGTGCTGCATTATGTGTAGCTGTTAACACTGACTAATGTGCTGCATTATGTGTAGCTGGTAACACTGTCTAATGTGCTGCATTATGTGTAGCTGTTGACACTGACTAATGTGCTGCATTATGTGTAGCTGTTAACACTGACTAATGTGCTGCATTATGTGTAGCTGTTGACACTGACTAATGTGCTGCATTATGTGTAGCTGTTAACACTGACTAATGTGCTGCATTATGTGTAGCTGTTAACACTGACTAATGTGCTGGCATTATGTGTAGCTGTTAACACTGCCTAATGTGCTGCATTGTGTGTAGCTGTTAACACTAACTAATGTGCTGCATTATGTGTAGCTGTTAACACTGACTAATAGCTGCATTATGTGTAGCTGTTAACACTGACTAATGTGCTGGCATTATGTGTAGCTGTTAACACTGACTAATGTGCTGCATTATGTGTAGCTGTTAACACTGACTAATGTGCTGGTATTATGTGTAGCTGTTGACACCTACTAAAGTGATGGCATTATATGTAACTGTTGACATTATAACTAATGTAAGGTTAGATGGCGTTGCTGTTGACACTGTAACTATTATAATGGTGATATGTGTAGCTTTTGACACTGTAACTAATGTAAGGGCGGGATGGTGTAGGTGTTGACACTGTAAGTAATGTAAGGACAGGATGGTGTAGGTCTTCACATTGTAAGTAATGTGAGGGTAGGATGGCGTTGCTGTTGACATTGTAACTAATGTAATGGCAGGATGTTGTAGATGTTGACACTGTAACTAACAAAGGAAAGGTGGTGTAGTTGTTGACACTGTGACCGATGTGTGTAAAGGGTGGTGTGGCTGTTCCTTCCGGAGATTAACGCAGGACGACGTCAGCACAATCTTTTCTTCACCTGCATCTGGCTGATGGACATGTTGACCTACGTGAACGCCACCTTCAACATCGCCATCTACTACACCATGGGGTCCCGCTATAGACAGACCTTCTGGCAGCTGATGACGAGGGCAGGCTGCCGCCACAAAGAGCCGTAAGCCTACATCACAACTCCTCAGTCAGCTCTGGATCATACATGTGAATAGTGGAGACAAATCTAAGTGACTGTGAGCAAAACACACTTGGTTTCTAAAGGCAGTTTCTTCAGGTAGTTGGGAAGGCAGAGGATAGAAACATGTACGCAATCCGACGGTTAAAACACATGAATTAAAAAGATGTTGTGCTGTACCATTAATTCCACCAGATATGCAAGTAGTGATATGTTAAGGTGATTCCCAAGATGCGATTTGTTTTTGTAAATAAAGGTTCATACATCATGTGGTGTGTTTCAGTTTGCATTATGAGTACAGTCATCTGCGTAGCTAAAATGAACCCTTAGAGAATGTCTAACAAAATCATGCGAACGAAAAGTAACAACCACAGTGTATATAATTACAAAATGGCTTTACTCTATTCATATACCAGCTGACATTATTAGATTGTTAATCCAAGCGCTTATATCTGGCACTGATATTGAAGAGTTATTTCAACAATGTCTCATTTATGGATAAAATCAGATAAACAAGCATTACATGGTGGATTCTTGAATTGTGCAGCTTCTCAATCGCACATAAAGAACAATCAAGAACGGAAAGAGAGATGTTTACCGACTCTCAGCCGAACGTCAGTAGATGCAGATGGAAATTAACTTTAGGATAGGAATTTAAAACTGTTTTTGGGTAGTGACTATTACTCGAAGCATACAAGTCTGGTGATAATTCCATACTGCTAGCTTCATGTTCTTGACTATGTTATCTTTTTAATAACAGAATGAACCTTGCTTTAAAATAACTTAAGAAAAGTGACTGGTTCCAAAACGCCTGAGCGCTCTAACATTTCAGGTGTGTACAGCAATGTAGCTCTTATCCTGCCCATTTAACTCCAGATATTACCCCCTGTCCATTTCACCCCCATACCTCGTCAACGCACGCAGGTCATGCCTTCCGTTTTATGTAAGTCTGCCCCTCTCAATCCAAATCCAATCCAGTGTCATAGATTTGTTTTTGTGTGTTTAATACTAACTTTTCTACACGGTCGCTAGTCTGCGCATAGTCCTTGACTTGGAAGTTAATGGTTGAGGCGTTTGCCCCCTATACAGTAGGATGTTGGTCTTAGTTCCATCCTGTTGTACAGTAGGATTTGGGTCCGAGTTCCATCCTGTTGTACAGCCATAGAGTACAGTAGCATTTGGGTCTGAGTTCCATCCTGTTGTACGGCCATAGAGTACAGTAGGATTTGGGTCTGAGTTCCATTCCGCTGTACAGCCATAGAGTACAGTAGGATCTGAGTCTGAGTTCAATCCCATTGTACAGAAGGATTTGGGTCTGAGTTCAAACCCATTGTACAGTAGGATTTAGGTCTGAGTTCCCTCCCGTTGTACAGCCAGAGAGTACAGTAGGATTTGGGTCTGAGTTCATCCCGTTGTACAGCCAGAGAGTACAGTAGGATTTGGGTCTGTGTTCCATCCCTTTGTACAGCCATAGAATATTTTTCAGCAATGTGGATCTCATTAAATCGTACGTGTCTTTCTTAACGATTTTTCGATTTCACTTTTTCTGTCACGTGAAATTTGTCATCAAATTGCAAACGTCAAGCCCTGATGTGAAAAATCGTAACACGTTACTGTTGTAGTGAAAGAATCATACCGCTTCGTATAACCATGTGGAGTAAGTAGCTGGTGCTTGTCTGATGTTGTCCCGTCCTGGTTATCAACTATAACCTGTGCACAGATTTGGCGTGGCTAGTTCTGCCATAAATCGAGCACCAGCAGGCAATGTCCCACCAATGTCAGGTTGTGGTGAACCACTGGAGAAGACCCAGCACCGCCACCGAGTCACTCTGGCAGCGTTCAGCATTACCTGCTCAAATACACCTGATGCCAGATATAGTAATGTTCCCCTCCACAAACACCTCTCAAATACACCTGATGCAAGATATAGTAATGTTCCCCTCCACAAACACCTCTCTGATGCACTATACAATGTTAAGACAGGTTTGGAGTGATGACAGAAACAAGTCAAGGTAACGTCCTATTTTATTGACTGAATTCTGCATCTCGTATTACGGTTTGTTTTTAATGATTCCTGCAATACTAGTCCGATACAAATGAAAACGCGTAAAAAAGAACGAAAGAACTGTCTTCAGTCCAGCACTCAGATCGATTTGTTGGCTTCCTGCACATCTATATCCTACATCCTTATTATTTCATGATTATAACTATTGGTACATTTCTTATATTTTCATTCTTTATACCCTTCTTCTTCCTCTCTCTTTCTTCTTCCCATTCCTCTCCTCCTCCTCCTTCTTCCAGTAGTAGTAATAGTAGCAGCAGTATTATTATTATTGTTGTTATTATCATTATCATATTGACTGCTACCATAACCATATTAGTGTAAATAGTCTCTCATTATCCTCCTTCCTCTTCTCCTTTTGATGTTGTGAATATTATTGATACAATTACTATAATGTTTGTTATTAGTACTATTATCATATGATTAGAGAACCATTATCATGATAATGACGATGATGATGATGATGATGATGATGATGATGATGATGATGATGATGATGATGATGATGATGATGATGATGATAGATCAATGTAGTTGCACAGCCTAAAACGATTATAAAAGTGCTCAACCCCTTGGGGAGCAACATTTAATTTTGTTAAAATAAGTATTAAAAAGGAATATTAAAATAATCTACAAATTTGTTTCAAGCTGGGTGGCTATCTTCAGGATGATATTTGGGTTGCCCACCTCCGGTGTTATATAGCGTGTGGGGACCGATTGCAGCTGTTTTCACGTGTGGGTTGGTTGCATGTGTGTGTGTTTGTTTTTTTTAAGGATTTCAGGTTGTTGTTTGGGGTGTGTTCACTAACAACGATTTCCATTTGTGCCTGCAGTTGTTTACTATTTCTGTTTTAGTGTTTAAAGTTGCTAAGTGTGGTTTACATAGTATCAGCCATTTTCCAGTTAAACATAGGTTGCATCTTTTTGAAATGTTGCTGTATGGTGATGCCCTTTTTATGGTTTTCCAGGATCTATTGTAGTTTATTTTTGCGTCTTTAAGTTTCCAAATGTAGTTGCTCAATTCTGTTTGGTTTTTGTATTTTTCTTTATTAAATGACTGTTTGTGGTTTGCATATCTGGTTTTGAAGTGGTTTTCAGAAACCCCTATGTATGTTTCTTTTTCATTTTCTGATGTCACAGTGGCTTGGTATACGATATTCTTATAAAGGCATTTGTTGCTTAGGGGGCATTGCTCTTTTTTAATGCAATTGCAAGGTTTCCTTTCTTCACCCTTCTTTGCTGTGTTGATTTTCGTTTTGTTCGATGCATCAATTAGGTTTTTGAGGTTGGGCATACATGAGTATGATAGTTTTACGGTGTTTTTGTTGAATATTTTTGACAGTTTGTGTTCTTTTGGGAATGAATTTGTTAAGATTTTAAAGAATTCTTTCCCTATGTTTGTTTTGAGTTTCCCGTCGTATGGAGGGTTGAACCATATGATTTTTCTTTTCCTGTTTTTCTTACTTTTATTTGTGTTGTTATCTGGGTTGTATTGTAGTTTATAATTGTACCCACTTTTTGCAGTGCTTCTTGGTATTCTACTGCTACGTTGTTGAATAACAACTGCAGGCACAAATGGAAATCGTTGTTAGTGAACACACCCCAAACAACAACCTGAAAACCTTTTTAAAAAAAAAATAATAATAAAAAAACACACACACGTGAAAACAGCTGCAATCGGGCCCCACACGCTATATAACACCGGCGGTGGGCAACCCAAATATCATCCTGAAGATAGCCACCCAGCTTGAAACAAATTTGTAGAGTATTTTAATATTCCTTTTTAATACTTATTTTAACACACACACACACACACACACACACACACACACACACACACACACACACACACACACACACACACACAATTAATATATATATATATTAATTGTTCAGCATTCTATAATATATATATATATATATAGATATATAGATATATAGATAGATAGATAGATAGATAGATAGATAGATAGATAGATAGATAGATAGATACAAGCTTATGATGAATTCAACACTCACGTTGAATTAGATCACAACAAGGAGATGACTGCTGAACCCATATATTTAACAACAAATTCAAAATAAATAAGTTATTTCTTTTTTAAAACTTGCAAGCTATAAAATGTATACCTTGTAAAAGATGTTTTGAAAAAAAGTGGAGAGTTTTTGACACATGATGAATTTTCAGAAAAGTGGGGTCTAACAGTAAATTATCTCAACTACTTTGGTTGCATTCAAGCAATCAAAGATTATGCCAGAAAAAGAATTATAATCTTCGAAAATAACTGTAGTAACGAAAATAATAAATCAGTACAAATAATATCTGGAGTACATAAAGTAACAAAGATTTTTTACAATTTACTCTTAGAGAAATATGAAATATTCGACATAAAAAGCCTTTATAAAGTGGGAAACTCGATTAGCCATATATGTTAATTGGGAGACTGTTTTACAAAAGATTAATAACATAAATGAAATAAAGCTTAAATGGTTTCAGCTGAAACTGTGTCATGGAATTTTAGTGTCAAATATCCTATTACAAAAAATGGGAGTAACTGATAATGATAAATGCAACTTTTGTTGCAATGAAAGAGATACTGTGCAACATTATTTATGGTACTGTCCATTCTCACAGATGTTTTGGAAAGATTTTAAAAACAAATAAGAGAGAAGTGCAGTAACTGTGAAAGATTATCATTTAATGTTGAATTAATTTTATTTGGCACAGACGATAAAACACTAACTGAAGATACTTTTGATCTAATTATTTTATGGGCAAAATTCTTTGTTTATAAGTGCAGGATAACTCGCATAAAATCAAAACTGGAAATATTTTTGATTAAGTTAAGCCGTAGGTATACGTTGGAAAAATATGTACATGTATTAAATATGTGTTACTATGATTTAAAAACAAAAGTGGTTACCATACTCAGGATTATTGCTGGAGGGATAACAATCAATATGGATGATACTTCAATACACTGTATATATGCTGTGTGGGCTCTGCAGTCATGAAATACGGGCTGGTACACCCATGGGGATGCTACTTTAAGGCTGTTATGAGCTGCATCCTGTAGTTTAATTTACCTCTGTTCAGGAGCGGTTATGTCCCTTGATATTTTAATGGAGTGTCCTGCGCGTGCCTGTACCCATCGTCAACACAGCGCAGGCCTCCGAGGGTGGTACAGGACTGCTCTAAAGGCAGGTGAAGACAGTGCTTCTCTGGGTCCTCCCCAGCACCTTCGGGTGTTTCTTTTTCTTCTTTGCCTTAACTAGGCTGACCCTGGAGAAAGGTCCAGTGACGGTGAGGAAAGACCCACTGACCACAGGGAAAGTCCTGTTGACAGTGGGAAAGACTACAACTTTGGATTCTCTCTTGAGGGCACATAAGACCGTATGGCGAAAGCTTGGCTGTGTCTGGAGTGGCACTGTCTTCATCTGTCCGTGGGCAGGGTGGTTGGGTCTGTGGGGTGTGCTCGGCAGCTGGAGGGTGGTGTTTTTCGCCGGTGGGCTCTGCAGTCATGAAATACGGGCTGGTACACCCATGGGGATGCTACTTTAAGGCTGTTATGAGCTGCATCCTGTAGTTTAATTTACCTCTGTTCAGGAGCGGTTATGTCCCTTGATATTTTAATGGAGTGTCCTGCGCGTGCCTGTACCCATCGTCAACACAGCGCAGGCCTCCAAGGGTGGTACAGGACTGCTCTAAAGGCAGGTGAAGACAGTGCTTCTCTGGGTCCTCCCCAGCACCTTCGGGTGTTTCTTTTTCTTTTTTTCTCCGTAGGTATACGTTGGAAAAAATATGTACATGTATTAAATATGTGTTACTATGATTTAAAAACAAAAGTGGCTACCATAACTCAGGATTATTGCTGGAGGGATAACAATCAATATGGATGATACTTCAATACACTGTACAGATGCTGTGTAAAAAAGAAAGGGGGGGGGGGGGGTCCATACATATTGAATATTACTGACATATGCTATGAACAAAGAATCCAGAACATAATTTTGTGTTGCTGTATGAGGAACTTGTAGAAAACACCCTTTGCATTAACATAATTTTTGTATTTGTACATATATGGTATTTATGAAAAAAATGTGTACTCTTTTTGTTCTGTGGAATACTGTCATGTTGTTGCTGAATATTCATTTTGGAAAGAAAAGTACCTTCATTGCAGGGGGAAAAAATACAAAAAATACTTTATTATCTCAATTCTGAGAAATTACAATCGTGCTGCTGACTAACTTTACATTAGTGACATAAATATACACGAAAAACAATGAACGATAAACAAGTAGGGTAACTCGACAACAATAACAAAACAATGAACGATAAACAAGTAGGGTAACTCGACAACAATAACAAAACAATGAACGATAAACAAGTAGGGTAACTCGACAACAATAACAAAAACAATGAACGATAAACAAGTAGGGTAACTCGACAACAATAACAAAAACAATGAACGATAAACAAGTAGGGTAACTCGACAACAATAACAAAAACAATGAACGATAAACAAGTAGGGTAACTCGGCAACAATAACAAAAACAATGAACGATAAACAAGTAGGGTAACTCGACAACAATAACAAAAACAATGAACGATAAACAAGTAGGGTAACTCGACAACAATAACAAAAACAATGAACGATAAACAAGTAGGGTAACTCGACAACAATAACAAAAACAATGAACGATAAACAAGTAGGGTAACTCGACAACAATAACAAAAACAATGAACGATAAACAAGTAGGGTAACTCGACAACAATAACAAAAACAATGAACGATAAACAAGTAGGGTAACTCGGCAACAATAACAACAAACAAGTAGAAAAACAATGAACGATAAACAAGTAGGGTAACTCAACAACAATAACAACAAACAAGTAGGGTAACTCGACAGCAATAATAACAAACAAGTAGAAAAACAATGAACGATAAACAAGTAGGGTAACTCGGCAACAGTAACAACAAACAAGTAGGGTAACTCAACAAAACCAATGTAGTTATAATGTAAAACCTCATACATGTAGATACACACATACTAAACACACGCGCGCGCCACTTACTAATTTTCAGAATTTGCTAATAACAGAAACAACACTGTCAGACCTAAATTCTGACAAAAAGGAGCATCGAAGTGTGATGATGATGATGCACATAATGCATGCACACACACACACACACACACACACACACACACACACACACACACACACACACACACACACACGCGCGCGCGCGCGCGCGCGCACGCATGCACGAACGCACGCACGCACACACACACACACACACACACACACACACAAACACACACACACACACACACACAACACACACACACACACACACACACACACGTATGCATATATTCCTACGCCAATATGTCCGAAGACAACAACTCCTAGTTGTCTTCTCTGAACGTTTTTGAGCATCCTCTGGTCAACATGAAATATACAAGTAAGCGAAAGCTAGCTCCAGATAAGCCATGTTCCAGATATACTCGGCAGACTAAGAAAATGTCTGGTGCCGAACTCTCACCAAAAGACGCAACTTTTCATTGTGATCAGCGAGAGGAGCCTGCCCTGACAACACCAGCAACGGAAGAACATTTTGAAGAATGTTGCTCTGCACTAGGCTTTACCCCTAAGGTAGGTCTGGGTTCCGTGCCGTTAGTATTGCAAATGATTCAGGGACTATCGAAAAAATAGTCTCACTAGAAAAAGCTGTGCGGGACCAAAACTGCATTATTGAAAGTCTAGTCAAGGCAAGTGTTTCCACAGCAACCAAAGAAATTCAAACTGATTCTGACTTTACCTTGCAAACGGTCACGCCATCATATGCTGACATACTGAAAATACGATCCGAAAGTAGCAAAGAGCAAAATAAATGCACAAAAAGCAAGAAGGTGGCGCAAAAGAGGCCAGGCCTTCCACAAAAAGGCCAGTCAGAAAAGAACAAAGAAAAAGTGACGTCATCAAAGAACATGACGACAAAGAAGAAGACGTCAAACTCAGACCGAAGGGTAAGATTACGTCCGGAAAATTCGACGACGACGACACTCCCCGTGTTCTTTTATTGGGAGATTCCATCATGTCCAAAGTTGACGGGAGACGCTTGGGACTGTCATATGGCCTGCGTGTCGCTAAAAGAAAAGCTTTTACTGTGGACGATTGCAACTCTGTGATTCAAGAGGTGGAGGATCCAGATCCTGATTGCGTTGTATTACACGTTGGGTTGAATGATCTGAAAGGGAAAGATCCCACTGCGTGTAGCACAGAAATAAGAAAATGTGTAGAGGACGTAAAGAATAAGTTCCCCAAATCCAGGGTGGTGATAAGTCAGGTTGCCCCTGTGAGGAACAAAACGTTAGACATCAAGAGGGAACTATTCAACGCCATGACGAAGTCGAAACTGGCTGGTGAGAAAGATATCAGCTACGTTGTTTACAACCATCTTCAGCCCTCGAACAAATCAATTTTGGCCCCAGACGGTATCCACCCCACTGCAAAAGGGGCCAGCGTCATTGCAAGGACTCTGGGTCGTCACCTCAATGCATTGTTTTGGGAAAAACCAAAGAGGAGACGAGGTCACCCCATCATCACCATGCTGGCTTCTACCTTCCACACTTCATGCCTCCATGGCTGTTCTAGACTGCAACGACCTTAGCGATGACCTTCTTCCTGCAGGGCATCCGAGAGCACAACTACTTGGGCTCCTTCAACATCAATGGACCTTATTTTTGTATCCGTCACGGTGTACCTGTTCAATTTTCTTTCTTTCAAAAGTCATAACAAATTGCTTTGAAAAGCATATATTTTCAAATAGCGTTTAATGAACTTAGCTAACAATTCTTTGAACATTTTACAATGGAACTGCAGATCAATAGTGAAAAACTTACTTCAATTAGAAAATCACATCTATTCTAATAACTATTGCATTCTGGCCTTACAATCCTTAAATGCTGAACCTTTTAAGTTACCCAAATTTCGTGGTTTTTATTATCCACCTTTATATGACTGCAGTGTGTCAACTAAACGTGTTCAACTGCAATTTATGTCAGATCAGACTTGAATTACAGTCCTCTAAAGTATTATTCAATCATTCAACTAATGTCATTGAAAACGTTTTTGTTACTTCCATATCGTTAAAGGTGAACAAAGATTTCAGTGTAAACATACTTTCTGTTTACTATCCAAATGGCCAAATGCTGACAATACCGATTGGATAAAACGTCTTCCTAATATAAATAAGAAATGGATAATTTTGTGTGATTTCAATGCGCATTCTCCATTCTGGAACCTGATTGCTTTGTTATATCTTGCAATCGATTTGTAGAAAATATTGTTGATTCTAATTTAGTATTAATGAATGACGGCAGCATAACAAGAGTGCCTGTTATATCAACGCATAGACCAACCTCCATCGATTTGACATTAATTTCTCCTGATTTGGCCATCAATGCTACTTGGACAACAGAAGATGATTCATTAGGGAGTGATCATTTCCTATTGTTGTGAAAATAAATGAGCAAATAGTTGATGAAGAAGCAGAAGCTGAAGATAAAATACCAAAATTTTTATATAATAATGCAGACTGGAGTTTATATGAGTCAACCCTTCTATGTATAGATCACAGCATTATTGAACACGAAGATATTGAAGTGTTTTATAACAACTTAGAAAGCTATTATATCTGCAGCTGAGAAATCAATGCCAAAGTGCAAATCTTCTACAGATAAAAAATATCAAGGAAATAGTTGGTGGAATGAAGAGTGCGCAGAAGCCGTATCTAATAAAAAGAAAACATACAAAACATGGCTCAAAGATAGAACTGATGAAAACTTTATTGAAATGAAACGTGCAAAAAGCCACAGTAACAGGATTGTCGCAAAAGCAAAACGTCTCTATTTCAATCATTTTTGTCATTCAGAAATATTTTCATCAAAGGACATGCACAGAGTGTGGAAAAGGGTAAAGGAATTAAAAAACAAGTTTATCTACCTTCATATCCTATTAAATTAGAAAAAAATAATATTCCAACATCATCAGAGAAAGCTGAAGCATTTGTACAAGCTTTTTCAAAAAATAACTCATCAACTAGACTACTTACAGATACCAAAAATTACAGAGAACTAGAGGAGAAAAAGGATCCTTATTGTGATCCCACACCGGATCCAAACCATTACTTAAATGCATCTATAACATTGAAGAATTTAAAGAAGCACTAATTTCATTCTCCTCGAATAAGACAGCTGTTGGATTAGATGGAATTTCGTATCAATTGTTATGCCACTTACCTTTGTGCTGGAAGCAATTACTTCACTCGTTTTACCAAAAATGTTGGTTAAATGGAACTCTTCCTACTTTCTGGAAGAGGATAGTGGTAATACCAGTTCCAAAACAAGGTAAACCTAGGTCTGCAATTGATAGTTATCGACCAATAGCATTAACATCTCAAGTTGGAAAAATACTAGAAAAAATAGTTGAAAAACGCATTTTACATTATTGTGAAAAGAATGACATAATTCCCAACAATCAAGCAGATTTCAGAAAAGGTAGAAGTACAATCGATCACCTTGTAAAACTTGCAAGTCATGTTAAAAAACAATTTGCTCGTAGAAAAAGTACTCTTGCTACTTTCTTTGACATTAGAAAAGCATACGATAGTGTCTGGCATTCTCGTTTACTTTATAAGTTGAAAAATATTGGGATTAATGGCGCAAATGTATCAGTTCATAAAATCTTTCTTATCTGAGAGATCAGTTTGTACAAGGGTTGGTAAATGTTACTCTTCATTTAAAGATATTGACATTGGCATCCCTCAAGGCTCCATTATTGCACCCATTCTATTTACAATTCTCATTCACGATCTTCCTAAAATACTGTCTAAAAGTATGCATGTAGTGCAATATGCCGATGATATTGCAATGTGGATGAATACAAACATAAATAAACAGACAAATAAGAGAACCATATTATATATACAAAAATTATATCAAATTGAAATTGACAAACTGAATAAATATATGAACGAAAATGGACTAGAACTATCAGGAAAAAGACACAATTAATGTTATTCAACAATGGTAAAAATCCAAAAGTTTTGCCTCAACTTGTGCTAGAAAATAAAAACTCTTCAATATTCCAATAATGTTAAATTTTTAGGTGTTCATTTCACTCCTAAATTAAACTGGAGATTCCATATTGAATATCTTATAAACAATGCCAGACAAAGGCTATCTTTACTAAAAATAATCAGTGCACAATCGTGGGGTCAAGATTCCCAAACTCTTGTACATCTTTCTATTAGTCTGGTTCGTTCAAAATTGACTTACGGACAGGAAGTATATTTTTCAGCTTCTCAAACATTACTTAAGCGGTTACAAAGTTTAGACAGTAAAGCTATTAAAATAGCCCTTGGTGTTCCAGTACATTCTAATACTTTTAAAACATATAAAGAAGCTAATCTCTTGTCACTTGATGATCAACGCAAACTAGCAACAGCCAAATATGTAACCAGAAGTCTTTCTATATCAAATTCAGTAACAAATGAAATCTTTCTTGATTCCAAATCGGATTTTCCTAAAAGGGCACAGAATATTTCTTACCTGCAGCCATTCGAAATTATACTGATGATTTATTTAAAAAATGTGACATCGATATTGCATCCATTTCAAAACCTCCAACTATGCCCACAGTTCCTCAATGGGAGCATATCTCTCCAAATTTTGATATAGATTATACTACTCTAAAAAAAGAAGACAATATTAATTTGATATCAGTAGAAGCAAAAGAACATCTTCAAAACACATATCCACATCATCTTAAAATCTACACGGATGGTTCAGCTTTAGAATCTTATACAGGAGCTGGATTTGTAATTCCCGATTTAAAAGCAAAGAAATCATTTTGTTTAGGAAAGAACTTTTCAGTTTTCACTGCTGAACTATATGCAATCCTTATGGCCTTATCTTGGATATCTGATCTTGATGTGGCAATTTACAGCATTCTAATCTGTGTTGACTCTAAATCTGTTCTTTATAGCTTACGAAATTGGGATGCAAATGTAAGGAAAGACTTAATTTTTGATATAAAATTTATGATACATTCCGTTATGGCGAAAGGAACTTTTGTAGAGTTTTGCTGGATCCCATCTCATTGTGGTATCTATGGAAATGAAATAGCTGATAAATTAGCAAAAGAGGGTGCTCTTAGAAAAAATCCAGAAAGTAGATTAAAACTGGATAAACATGAAATCATTTCTCTATTAGAAAATTGTATGAACAATGAAAAACTTCCTGCAAAAACGAAAGTGTTATTATGTCAAAGATCATTGTCCAGTATAATTTATAAGATGCGTTTAAAACTCGTGGACAACCAAATTTTCTAAGGATGCAGATTGCGCTTGTGGTCTCCCATTATCTATTCAACATATTCTTTTTGAATGTCCAATTCTAACATCTTTTTATAATATCCAAAGGATAGATATTGGTTCCTTAGGGGCTTTACAAGAAATTCTTTACAGCCCCAAAATGATTGATATAGCAAAGGCTATATCGAGTTCTGTTATCATTCATTTATTGTAATTGATTTATCAGTTTAAAAATTATTGTTTGGTCGTTATAGGCAAACTTTCATGCATTTGTGTCCGTGCGCGCGTGCGCGCGCACGCACACACACACACACACACACACACACACACACACACACACACACACACACACACACACACACACACACACACACACCACACACACACACACACACACACACCACACACACTCATATAAGCACTTACACACATACACCTTTTTATTTTATTTTTTATTTATTTATTTTTTTTTAAGTCTAATATCACCATTGTTGTGAAGAGACTCTAAATTAAATCAATCTAAAACACGTATGCATGCATGTATGTATGTATGTAAAGTATGTATGTATGTATGTATGTATGTATGTATGTATGTATGTATGTATGTATGTATGTGTGTGTGTGTGTGTGGTGTGTGTGTGTGTGTGTGTGTGTGTGTGTGTGTGTGTGTGTGTGTGTGTGTCTTTGTAGGTGGGCGTATGCGCATGTTTGTGTGTGCGTGCATGTGTGCACGCGTGTGTGTATATATGTACGCATTCACGCATGTGCATGTGTGCGCGCGTAGGAGCGCGCGCGCGCGTCTATGTGTGTGTGTGTGTGTGTGTGTGTGTGTGTGTGTGTGTGTGTGTGTGTGTGTGTGTGTGTGTGTGTGTGTGTGTGTGTGTACGAGGGAGAAATTGTCACTGTGTTCTTGTAAACTGTGTATTCGTATTTAATGGCTAAAAGGAACTATCTACATATTTAATTGAGAAATTAAAGATAGTTGATATTGATTTCTGGAAATCCCAATATTGTACAAATCAAATCTATATTTAACATATTTTGTATCAATGAAGAAAATCTTTCCAAGTGGTAGGAATTCTTTTTATCGAAGAAGGAATACTTACCATGATATATCTTCTATGACCACTGTATTTGAATCCAAAAATGATTCGCTAGAAGACACTTGAAAGAGCGCTTCTTGGAGAATGCTTACATACACAATGAGCCACACTTCCTGTATCGGTTGGAAATGCTATATACTTACATGAAACACATATACCAAAATTTTCCCACATTACTCGATTGATACACTCTTCTCCCAATTTGTATATAACTATTAGCCACTTCAGTGTAACGGAATTACCCATTTGAAATAAGACACACGCATAAAAACAAACGCTTTTTCTCAACATTCGTTGAAGCACACCATTTAAAATAATCAGTGTATTTTGCATCATGGATGTCATTCGTAATGGAAGGAAACGTTTTGGCTTTCAAAAGGCGGTTTTCGAGGTAATCGGGGGGGAGAGGTGGGACAGTAAAATCGTTTTCTACTTCGTTTTAAGTTAGAAATGTGCACAGCTATAAACGGTTCCATTGAAAGAATATACGAAAAGTCAAAAATAGATGTAGGCATATATGTTCGAATTTGTGAACAACTCACATCAGATTCAGGCATAATTCCTAAGATGGGCACACGAGTACTCCCCCCCCCCCCCCCCATCCTCCCTCTCTCTCTACACCACTACCCTATCTCACCCACTGACCACTAAACAAACCGCAAAAAATTGCGCATTCGTACAACAAAAAAAAAACACTTAGAAGACAGACAGATTTTTCTACCAGATTACGAATTCTGTCTTATAGTGATCAAGTGGTATTGACTGATTAAACAATGTCGCAATTCGTAGCACTGTAAAGGGAAAGACGATTAAAAAAAACAGAAAAGAACTCTCTCACACACACACACACACACACACACACACACACACACACACACACACACACACACACAGACACACACACACACACACACACACACACACACACACACACACACACACACACACACACACACACACACACACACACACACACTTTCTGATATTTCACCCATCGAGGGAGTTACAATGACTACCAGCGGCAGTGAACCCACATCAGCAGCAGAGCACAACGTGACTGACCTGTTCCTTAACGTCACTCAGAAGACAGGTCCATCCCATCATTAGTACTATTATTGTATGATTATACAACCATCATCATCATCATCATCATCATCATTATTATTATTATTATTATTATTATTATTATTATTATTATTATTATTATTATTATTATTATTATTAATATTTTATTATCATTGTTATTATTATTATTTATTATTATTATTATTATTATTATTATTATTATTATTATTATCATCATCATCATCATCATCAGTAGTAGTAGTAGTAGTAGTAGTAGTATAGTAGTTTTATTGTTATCATTATTATTATTATCATGATCATTATCATTATTGCTGTTGTTGATGTCTTTGTTTCGACTCTCAAATTCTCTCCCATTCAGACTCGGTTTATTTCAGCGTTTTGGTCGTTGATCCAAGGCCGAATTTTGAACCCAATCTAAAGAGAGAAGTGACTTTCTGTTCATTCTCCGCTTTCATTGTCTTGAATGTTATTTGTCTTGCTTGAAAAAGAGCAAATAGATTGAAACGCTTTGTGTTTATTTTGTATATTCTTTGATCCTTCGATTGCCAGCGCAATAATTCCTTTTATATTTTTTTTAAAAAACCAGTTTCCACATGAAGTCATCTCACCTTGAAACTACGGTACATATTCAAACCCTGGAAAATATTGCCTGTTATACCATTCTGTTCGTGTGTAATCTGTTGCCTGTTATACCATTCTGTTCGTGTGTAATCTGTTGCCTGTTATACCATTCTGTTCGTGTGTAATCTGTTGCCTGTTATACCATTCTGTTCGTGTGTAATCTGTTGCCTGTTATACCATTCTGTTCGTATATAATCTGTTGCCTGTTATACCATTCTGTTCGTATATAATCTGTTGCCTGTTATACCATTCTGTTCGTATATAATCTGTTGCCTGTTATACCATTCTGTTCGTGTGTAATCTGTTGCCTGTTATACCATTCTGTTCGTATATAATCTAAAGTGAAAGTGGAAAGCAGAAAATGGAAAGTTCCAGAGGCGATGGATTCTGCAAAAGAAAGTCTCAAGATCAGTGAAATAACAGGACACACACAGACCAACAGACAAGGACTGGAGTTGACCAAAACTGAATGGTGGTCAAAGGCCAAATAAAAGCCAAAAGAGACATGATGATTCAGGAGATGAGAAAAGAAGAAGACCAAAAAAAAAGACTCCAAATAGCATTCCAGCAGAGCCAGCAAGGGCAATGGACAATGTGGGAGAATGCACTCCAAAGAAGTCTCACTTGGAATGACATTAATTTGGCACATGGCCCCTCTCAGGATCAGCGTCATTCTCAGATCTGCATATGACCTTCTGCCCTCAAATGCAAACTTGGTGAAGTGGGGAAAAACAGACGATCCTGCATGTCCCCTCTGCCATGAAAAACAAACAGTGGAGCATGTCCTAAGCTCATGTAAAGTAGCCCTGGCTCAAGGAAGGTACACATGGAGGCACAGCCAAGTGCTGAAAGAGATTGTACAAGCAGTCTGGGCTAGTACCAACACCACAAAAGGGAAAATCAGGACTCTAAAAGCACCCGCGACATTCTTCGCGGCAGGAGGCAGCAAATCATGGCCAAGAACAACAAAGCCACTCGGAACATGAAGGCAGAGTCTGCTGAACGGGGCAGATGACTGGGAGTGCACTGCAGACGTCCCAGAATGGAAGAATCACCCAGAGATCATCAGCAAGAGTGGCATGAGACCAGACATAGTAGTCCACTCTCAGGCAACCAAGCAGCTGGTCATGGTTTCGAATCTCAGCCATGGCTCGTCCCAAGATGAGAAAAAAAGGGGCAGCAGAGGGACATCCGGAGTCATGAACCGGGTGTGGCCCAACCCCCCTAGAGTGTCAGGAGATAAGGGCCGAAACACTTGCTTGAAGGGAGCTTCTCTTCTGAGGACTCTCTGCTGCCACGCTCTCCACGAGTTTCTTTCTGCTAAGTGAATTTCTTGAGAAGAAATCAAACGTTTATTCAATTTCAAGAAAGGCTACATGCGACTTACGATTCTAAGTAAATTGTATCTGAATTATTGCTGTGAAATTTTAAACAATTGCACGACCAAGGGTAACGTTTCTTAGAATCAGCATGTGGTTTTTAGATGGAATTGTTTGCCCCTAAAAGCGTTTTTGATAATAATTCAAAAATAAGAATAATTTCAATAGTATTAATAACAATAACCACTACTAGAACACGAATAAAAACAATATGAACGATAGTTGAATTGCTGATAACACAACACGAACAATAGCGATAATAATGATAATAGTAGTAGCAGTAGTGGTGGTAGTAGTAGTAATAAAATAATAATAATAATAATAATAATATAATAATAATAATAATAATAATAATAATAATAATAATAATAATATAATAATAATAATAATAACAATAATGATCATCATAATGATGATGATGACAACAACAAACATTAATAATGATAATGATAATAATGATAATGATAATAATGATGATGATAATACGACGATGATGATGATGATGATGACGTCGACGACGACTACAACAACAACAATAACAATACCCTCAGAACTACCACCATAGCTACCACCATCACTGCTACTACTACTACTACGACGACGACCACTAACACGATCAGGATCTCAACTACTACAACCACCACTGCTACTACTTCTACTACTGCTATTTCTGGTGCTGGTGTTCCTGCTGCTGCCGCTGCTGTCATTTAGGGTAATAACCAAACCTGCTGAATAGTACTTCGTTAGATATAGCTGGAGTAGGAAGACAAAAATTATTATCAACCAGGGCAAGATAAAAGTGGATAAATATTTACAAGAAGTGTGCTTGAAAATATAGGAAGGAAAGTAAAACAGAACAGAAAATTATATGTAATGCTGACAGCAACAAGACGAGCTATATGTAATGCTGATAGCAACAAGACGAGCTAAGGAAATACGTAATGCTGATAGCAACAAGACGAGCTAAGGAGCTGACAAAGGTGGGATCGTGAGGCTTGACACTATATTGGGACAGGGTCAGAGAACACACTGCTTTGGGACTCGGGGGTAACATGCTCAGTCTGTGAGAGAAAAATAACCGAGAGTTTTTGACGAACGTCAGCCCACTCAGGCTCCAATGTCTCTCATCAAGTCTGCTCAAAGCTGCTTGTGTCTAACATTATGCACCCCCTAACACTCTATAAGACCATATTCATGGTAAGTGACTCATCACATGGTCAACTCCATCGAGCCTCCTCACCTTTTCAAAGACCGGAGTGGGTGTCAACGGAACGGCCTAGATGTAGTTGTCACAAGGCCGTTTCTTCTTTGCAGTCATGAGGGCAGATAATAGAAAGTCTTTAAAATTCGGACGGATATGAAATGATGTATCATCCGTTCAGTTCAGTTCAGTTCAGTTCAGTGGTTATAATTAACGTCTTTTATCGCAAGATGATATTAGACATAAAAATAAAAAAACTATAATTGGAACAAAAACAAACAAACAAAAACACTACACACGCAGCTTATGACATAACTGATTTTTTTTTTTTTTTCCAAATTTAAGTTTTCTTGGCAGAGGTGCTCGACACATTCATGAACTGTGAGTTTCAGATCAGTTAATGGACAAATGATCTGACCAACGATTGTTTAATGGCATGCTTTGCAACCTGATCGGCCACCTCATCGCCTCGATTGCCAAAGTGTCCGATAACCCAAGCGAGAACTATGTTGTAGCCGTCAGATGTCAGAGATGTGCAAGTTAGATACAGATGAAGAACTGAAGGTGACCGTGGTGACGGCTAGCAGATGTGCAAGTTAGATATAGATGAAGAACTGAAGGTCACCGTGGTGACGACCAGCAGTGGTTTCCGGACTAGAGATGGATCATATCGTAGGAAAGCATCCCTGTGTCTCCACTGATACAACCACTTGAGATCCAGGATCAAACCTGCGAGTTCATGAGCGTGTATGGAGCTGTTAGAAAAAAATCCAGTATAAAGGCTGTAAGTGTGTGTGTGTGTGTGTGTGTGTGTGTGTGTGTGTGTGTGTGTGTGTGTGTGTGTGTGTGTGTGTGTGTGTGTGTGTGTGTGTGCGTGCGTGCGTGTGGTGTGTGTGTGTGTGTGTGTGTGTGTGTGTGTGTGTGTTGTGTGTGTGTGTGTGTGTGTGTGTGTTGAGCAGTTAGAGAGAATCCAGGATCAAAGCCGTCAGTTCATTTGTGTGAATGGATCTTTCAGAGAGAATGATGTTTGAACATTTTTTTAGCACGAATGGCTGAGCAATAGGCAGCAGCAGACGTAACTGCCTCTTCAAACGTGAAAACTGTCGATACATATTCGTTGCATAGATGGACATTTTAAACAAAACTCGACACAACACGTCTTTAATGCTGCCTTTTTTAAGCAAGGTCTAAGCCATTTGCAGTCCGAGGTCGGTTCTCTGCAAATTTCTAAAGATTAGAAATAACTCCAAGATTAGTTTCAGTGCTCTGCAAAAGGGGAAGGATGTAGCTATGTCATAAAAGGTAGAAAAACAGAAAGTTGTAATAAGGAAATTTAGGTTCTGAAGTAGTTCAAACCATAGTTTGGAGCGAGTTTCAGTTGAATTAGAAAGCGGTAATTCTTCCGCCATTATGCACGGACCAAAACTGAGTTGATGCTCCTGATGGTTTATGGGGTGTAAAGTTTTGAGATCAGGTCTCGCAGAACCACATGTGATTCTGCCGTGAACCAGTTGGAATGGATGATTTCTTTAACATTAAAACTTTCAATAAACAGAAATGAACAGATATGTGTATATGTAAATGAATTGTTCATGAGGGGCCAGATCCAATCAGGCTTCGTTGGATCATTTCAGGGTGTTATTCATAGCAACCCTCAGAGAGTTGGAGGCAAAGTTTTCAAAATGGCGGATGACGACCTAAGCCTGGCCCAAGTGGTGTAAGGAGAAGCGTGTAGCAAAGGATTTATGGCCTGCTTGTCATTCAAGATGATAAAGAAGTTCCAAATATCATCCGGTGCTTGGTATGGCAGAACCTAGTCAGCAGATTCACTCCAGGAAGATGACGAAGGTGAGACTGGCGATTTGCAGTTTGGTGGTGGTAATGTTGTAGAGCTAGATTTCACACGTATTGTAAGAGAGCAGGCAAACCGAGAGAAGACAACAGAGCAGGAGGCTGAATCTAGCTCTGTGGCCGACCCAGATTTGATCCCAGCCATAGTCAGTCAGTCCACTGGTCAGCCCCAGGGGAGAGAGGTAAGAAGGGAGGTGTGGTGAGTAGGCCAGTCAGCTCGTGGCAGACCACGTGGTAGTGATTATGTCCAATCAGGGGACTAGTCTGAGTCCCAGGCGAGGTAGAAGTACTTTTCCCACCTCGATGCAGCTGTGCTTTTTCTTTGCCTGTATGAAGAAGTGAGTGACAGTGGGTTGTGGGGGCATGGCGGGGGAAAGGATGGGGGGGGGGGGTGTGCAATGCAAGAGAGAAGGCATCATTGTAATTGCGATGTCATGACTGTGTTGTGTGTTTGAGAGAGAGAGAGAGAGAGAGAGAGAGAGAGGAGAGAGAGAGAGAGAGAGAGAGAGAGAGAGAGAGAGAGAGAGAGGAGAGAGAGTCAAGTCAAGTCAAGTCAAGTCAAGTCCAAATTATCTTTATTGAGGGTTAAAAGAATACGCTTTGCAGCTTTTTTTCATCCTGCCCTCACAAAAAAAAGCATAAATATCAATCACAATAGTGAAAACCAGAAACTCGAAGCAATACATACGTATAAATCAGAAATATACAATGTAATGAAAACAATGAAACAATTAACAACCATTAATCAATATTGTGACGGACAATGGACACATGTCAAACATGGCAATAAAGACATTTGAGAGAGAGAGAGAGAGAGGAGAGAGAGAGAGGAGAGAGAGAGAGAGAGAGAGAGAGAGAGAAAGAGAGAGAGAGAGGGGGGCTGACAGATAGCAGAGAGACAGATAGCATTGACAAAGAATCCAATAGACAGACAGACAGACAGTCAGAGAGAAAGAGAGACAAGAGAGAGAGAGAGAGAGAGAGAGAGAGAGAGAGAGAGAGAGAGAGAGGAGGGGGGGGGGCTGACAGATAGCAGAGAGACAAATAGCATTGACAAAGAATCCAACAGACAGACAGACAGACAGTCAGAGAGAGGAGGAGAGAGAGAGAGAGAGAGAGAGAGAGAGAGAGAGGAGAGAGAGAGAGAGAGAGAGAGAGAGAGAGAGAGAGAGAGAGAAGAGAGGAGGGGGGGATCTGCAGCAAAATAGATAATCATAAATTACTTTATAATTTGTCCATCAAATATTTTTTCAGTGCTTTTTTAAACAGTAGTTTAGAAGGACATGTTTTTAAAGTAGAAGATAAATTGTTCCATGCCGTTCCTCCAGAATATATGAAGCTAGATTTGTAAAGATTGTTACGGGGTCTAGGAAACGAAAGTTTGTGAACATGTCTATTTTCATTATTTTCAAAGTTTCGGATAATTTTCTTTGGAGCTATTCCTTAACTACTTTATACATGCATAAGCATTTATTGAAGAAGAGCCTGTCTTTGAATGGAGAATATCTAACTTTTTATAGTCATCACCTGTCAAGGAATTAGATTTTAATTGCACCAACTTTATAGCTCTCTTATGCAAACGATTGATTTGTTTCAAATTTGTTTCACTAGAATTATCCCATAACGTAGACGCATAATCAATGAGAGATAAAATATGTGCATGAAAAATAATTTCCTCGACTGGAGATTCAGAAAATGTTTTATTTTTGATAATTGATAAATCCTTTTAGAAAGACGTTTTCCAAGGTCAGTAATGTGGTCGTACCACGTTAAATCATTATTGATGATAGCCCCTAGTACTTTATGAGATGTTACCTCCTCAATCCTTTGGTCATTGACATATAGCGCTGTGAACGGGGACCTCATTTTCTGCCTTTTTTGCCGTGTAGTCACATACATACATTTCGTTTTATTTGCATTCAGGGACATGTGGTTCATTTCTGTCCATTTAATCAATCTGTCGATGTTGTTCTGAAGGTTATTTACTAGAATCATAGGATTATCACTGCTAAACTGTAATGAAGTGTCATCAGCAAACTTCATTACAGAGTGTGTGTGTGTGTGTGTGTGGGTGTGTGGTGTGTGTGTGTGTGGTGTGTGTGCGTGGTGTGTGTGTGTGTGTGTGTGTGTGTGTGTGTGTGTGTGTGTGTGTGTGTGTGTGTGTGTGTGTGTGTGTGTGTGTGTGTGTGTGTGTGTGTGTGTGTGATTTTGTTGCATGTGTGAAAAAGGGGAAAACACAGAGAGAGAGAGAGAGAGAGAGAGAGAGAGAGAGGAGAGAGAGGGGAGAAGAGAGAGAGAGAGAGGGAAGAGGGAGAGAGAGAGAGAGAGAGAGAGAGAGAGAGGAAGAGAGAGAGGAGAGAGGAGGAGAGAAGAGAGAGAGGAGAGGGGGAGAGAGAGTTGGATGTGAGTTGTGGTGGTTTACATGTACATTTTTCCGTCACAGGTGAGAGGAGAGGAAGAGGTGATGGCAAGGCACTTTCCTTGCTGAATCGCTCAAACGACAGGCAGACAGGCAACTAGCAGGAGTGCAGGTGTGCACACAGCATGGCACCTGCAAGGAGACTGTGTGTGAGTGTGCACAATGCCTGTGTATGAGTGTGCACAATGCCTGTGTATGAGTGTGCACAATGCCTGTGTATGAGTGTGCACAATGCCTGTGTATGAGTGTGCACAATGCCTGTGTATGAGTGTGCACAATGCCTGTGTATGATGTGCACAATGTCTGTGTATGAGTGTGCACAATGCCTGTGTATGAGTGTGCACAATGCCTGTGTATGAGTGTGCACAATGCCTGTGTATGAGTGCACAATGCCTGTGTATGAGTGTGCACAATGCCTGTGTATGAGTGTGCACAATCCCTGTGTATGAGTGCACAATCTGTGTATGAGTGCACAATGCCTGTGTATGAGTGCACAATGCCTGTGTATGAGTGCACAATCCCTGTGTATGAGTGTGCACAATGCCTGTGTATGAGTGCACAATGCCTGTATATGAGTGTGCACAATGCTGTGTATGAGTGTGCACAATGCCTGTGTATGAGTGTGCACAATCCCTGTGTATGAGTGTGCACAATCCCTGTGTATGAGTGCACAATGCCTGTGTATGAGTGCACAATGCTGTGTATGAGTGCACAATGCCTGTGTATGAGTGTGCACAATGCCTGTGTATGAGTGTGCACAATGCCTGTGTATGAGTGTGCATAATGCCTGTGTATGAGTGTGCACAATGCCTGTGTATATGTGTGCACAATGCCTGTGCATGAGTGTGCACAATGCCTGTGTATGAGTGCACAATGCCTGTGTATGAGTGCACAATGCCTGTGTATGAGTGCACAATGCCTGTGTATGAGTGTGCAAAATGCCTGTGTATGAGTGCACAATGCCTGTGTATGAGTGTGCACAATGCCTGTGTATGAGTGTGCACAATGCCTGTCTCATCCTGCCTTGTGTCCAGACCCATGCTGCAGAGTGCACCACACTACCAACACTAAAGTGCACACACACACACACACACACACACACACACACCACACACACACACACACACACACACACACACACACAACACACACACACACACACACACACACACACACCAGTATCTTTCAGTTTTGTATATAACATGTTTTTTGTGTGCTTGACATTTTATCTCATCGGGTTTTTTTTTCCCAAATCAGTGTTTTTTTTCTTTTCAGAATCTAAAATGAAAGTAATGCTGTGATAACCACAATGCAAAACAAAAATGCCTGCGTGAATGCTAGACTGAATATGTCTACAAATCGATGATTTTCTTTAATTAAACCACTTCGGTGGCATGCTTTGATTTGATAGTTTTCCCTTATTTCCCAAGCTAATTTTGGCTGTGGAGGGTAATAAGTAACACTAGCATAGACACTATTGCAAGAAGGTTTTCATAGCCCATACTATTCTTAACGGACACTAAACAGACTATTCATTCATGACAGTTTTAAGCGTATGTAACATGCTGATTAGTAATAAGCCTACCATATTAATGTGATAAGAATATTTTTTCATAGTGTCGGATCATGTTACAAAGCGCTAAAATACCAATAGAATAAAATCAGAAAGTAAATAGGAAATAGAAATAAATGTTTACCTACCTTTATGGAAACAGTAGTCCTGAATAGGAAATAGAAATAAATGTTTACCTACCTTTATGGAAACAGTAGTCCTGAATAGGAAATAGAAATAAATGTTTA
>CM031606.1:2636250-2638750 GCA_018398815.1 Conus ventricosus
CCAAGTGGATGAGACTTGATCAGATTTACAGCCAAATTGGCTAGACTCCACCCATTTTCTGGGTTGGGACAAAAAACACTATGCAATGTTAAAGGTAGATTTTTAGACAAAATTTTTCATGAAGACAATGAAAATACGCTTTTGTTAATGAACATTCAAGTAAAAAATGAGATACATTAAGGTTTTGACCACAGACACACAAAGGAGATGGTTTTTAAAACCTGCCGAACCAGCCGTCCACCCGTATTCTGTGCAATAAATTTCGGTTCGGAATAGAACCTGGCGGACTTATACAATGACTGCTGGGGGCAGAAAAATCCCATCTGTTCTTCTGAATGGCAGCTTCAAGGTACTGTGTTCTTCTCTGGTCCAGAGTGCTTTTGTCAGAATACTGTTTATTTCAAGAACCGAATAAGGAATATCACATACAACTGTATTCGATTTGCACATTGAAGCCTCTTTTGCACAGGTATCAGCCAGTTCGTTCCCTCGAAGACTGCAGTGACCGGGTACCCATAATAATGTTATTTTAGAACCTCGCATCATTGCCTGGTGAATTGAAAATAAGATTTCACTGACGAGATCAGGACGACTTGATGTATTTTGAAGGTGTAAAGCCCTTAAAGCAGACTTGGAATCTGACAAAATCAGTATTCTTTCTGGTAATACTTGCATATCAAGAATGAAATTAATAGCTTTCATAAGAGCAAATAACTCAGCGGTTTAAAATAGAACAACCTTGGTAATATGAAATCTTTTTTCAATGTTAAGGGAAGGTATCACGAAAGCAGCACCAACCTCAGAAGTACACGAAACTGAACCATCAGTGAAAATATGCAGATAAGATTCATATTCAGCGTAAATCAATTCTTTAACAAGAGAAGCAAGCAAAAGTGGATTCTCATTTTTAGTAATATTACCATAGGAATAGAAAAAATCTGCTTGCTTCATCAACCAAAGGGGAAAGGGTATTTGGTCATTTTAACAATGTTGTCAAGCGAAAAGTCGCATGCATGTAAAAGAGGAGATACATAATCAGACAATGAAGTATATGCTTTTTTATTCCGTATCTCTCTAGAAACGTAGGTGCTTTCATCAAGTTCAGAAGTAACTGAGTTAGGGACTGTTCTTGCTCGTGCTGAGTAGCTACAAGCACAAAGCATCCTATGTTTATTTAAACGTAAAACTCCTGCCTCTCTGTAGGTCATATCAATTGATGCCCATCTTGGAAGCCCCAAAGCAATTTTAAGTGCTAAGGAATCAATACTAGTTAACTTTGACCATAACTTACAATCGAACGAACTGTCCCTAAGGCGACATGGATAAGATTAGATCCATAATTTATCAGAGGGATTCCAGTTAGGACTCGCAGTAACGCAATTTTCTTTCTTGCCTTTTCCACGAGATGATTTATATGTTTACACCAAAATAATTTATAGTGAAAAATAACGCCTAGAAATTTTACTTGCTTACTTGGGAAAATGAAAGAATCACCTATTTTTACTTTTACAGCGTCCCTACCTTCAAAATCGATATTTTTCTTTGTAAATATAATAAAAACCGATTTGTCCGTTGATAAGTTAAAACCGTTTGAATTCAATAATTAACAGTTTACTGATCGCAAATTGAAACTGTTCAACAATTTTATTACGCTTGATTTTGTTTTTTGTAAAATTACAATTTACATTTTTCCACATTGCAATATTATCTGCATAAGCAGCTAAAGTTGCCCCTTTCGTGTCAATTTGGTTAAGATCATAAAGCATCAATGAGAAGAGGATTGGAGAAATTACACTTCCTTGAGGGACACCCATGTTAACATATCTTGTACTTGACAGCACACCATTTAGTTTACTTGTAGCGTTCTTTCAGATAAAAATGATTGTAAAAACATGTGGAAACGACTTTAATCCCAATTTCATGAGCCTTGGACAATAATTTGAAATGCCAAACGGAATCGTAAAGCTCTATGAATATCAAAAAACGTGGCTAAAGTGGAGTGTCGCTTAGCCAAGGCTTTTTGATGTGTGAAGCTAGAAGACTAACATGATCAGTGACACCCCTCCTTCCTGAAACCAGCTTGAAATATTGGCAAAATCCCATTCTTTTCAAGGAAATGTTCTAATCTGAATTTCATTATCCTCTCAAAAAGTTTTCCAATGTGAGGAGTCAAAGAAATGGGTCGAAAATTAGAAGATTTTCTTTTTGATTTTCCTTGTTTATGGATAGGTACAACTGTTGCTTTCTTCCAAGCCATTGGCAGCTTTCCAGATTCCAGCATAATTGGAAGAACTCTAATAATTTTTCAGAAAGCATTGTTGAAATGTTGTTGTATGGTGTTGCTCTTTTTATAATTTTCCATGATATGTTGTAATCTATTTTCTAAAAAATGCAACTTATGTACTACAGAAAAGTGGCTGCTATTATGTAAACCCCACCTAGCATCCCTGAACTCTAAAGTAGAAATGATAAACAATTGTAGGCATAAATGGAAATCTTT
>CM031606.1:2640935-2643435 GCA_018398815.1 Conus ventricosus
AGCCAGAGGGGTGGGGGGAGCACCCTTGCCTGAAACTGTTCCCCCTGGCTGGGGTTAGCTGCTGAGGGTCCCTTCATGAGGAGGAGGGCCCTGCTATGCGTGTCGCACAGAGGATGATCCCCACATGCCAACAGAGAAGGGGGCCTCGATTTCGGAGGGAGAGGCTGAGGCGCGAGCCCCCACCCCCCCCCCCCCACCCCCCCCCCCCACCCTCCCCCTTTTTTTTTTTGACAATAACAAGGCACCGAAGTGTTGTCCGTGGAGGAGAACAAGTCGGTGCGAGATTGGAGCGGGGGAGGGCAAGCCTGCCCGCTTCCACTTCGGGACGTGATGTGGAGACGGGCCGACTTAGCGTCCCGCACTGTGCGTCCCACACTCCCGAGGTATGAGGGTTCTCAAAAGGGGGAGGCCCGAGTTGGAGGGGTAGTGTAGAGGTTGAACTAGTGTCACTCTCCCTACCCGTCCTCTTGAAAAGACTGGAACACGAAACGCGCGTGTAAAAAGATACTGAGCCATGCGCTTGTGTGGCCATAGTCAGCATGAGTGTGTTGCTTTCGAGCCCATAGATGCCAAATGAGGCGATCTTTTGCACACGGAACATAGAACGTATGTTGTTTTGGGGATCCTTAGCAACCAGTATACTGCTTACCTTGACCCCAGGTCCTGTAATGCACACTTTCCTGACATATCGATTGCCTTGAGCACCGACGGGAAAATGGCGGAAGCAAGTATCGCGTCTTCACGCGAAACGAGACTATTGGGAAACTAGGACGAGACCTTGAGAAAAATCAATACTTCGGCACAATCGAAGATGGCGGATCGATTGACCGGGAAGGGATCGATCGTCGAGAGTGACGCGCGCAATGGCGCACAAGAGTAAAATACCCTGGTGTACCTTGTAATAATGCTAAGGAGGGTACTAATAAATGTGCACCAGTTAGTAGATGAGGAGATCGTTAGGACCATCGATCTACCAGTGATAAATTTGGTACAAATAAATGCTCACCAGTAGGCAGATCAAGAGGTCGTACAGTCACTCGATCTACCTGTAGTAAGAATACATAGAGTGCCATATGGGACAAATAAATGTGGCCTGGGGAAATCCCCGTACCGGCAAGCATGTGCGACCGAAAATGGGCACCATGCGGTGAGGCAAAATGGAGAAGACGCCGACCGCAGTGGAAAATCCAAGATGGCGGGTAGATTGACCGGTGAGGGTACGGTCGTCGAAAGAGAAGCAATGGGCGCGAGAGCAAAATCGACTAGCGCGCTGAAGATATACGAGGAGGCGAAAGGTGACTCAGTAGAGGAAATCTGAGTAGAGGATCTCGGATAACCAATGCTTATTTACTGTCATAAATGAGAGACGGGAGATTAGCCTCTAGCTTGAAATTACTTCATCTTTACGTCACCCAGCCTTGACGTAAAACTTTTGTTTCATTTTTTACTTCACCCAGATTTGACGTCAGATTCAGGTGCAGCGCTTATCACAAGTAAACTTCTAGATGTTGGCAATGCGCTGCTGAGTTAGCCCCTAAACGTCATTGTAAGGCGGAGTCTTCTTCCCTTCTTCATCTTCCTCTAAGCCATCATGTTTGATGGTATATGTGTGTACAAACCAGATGGGACCGAACTCGACGAGGGATCGTAAGAAAGACGATCGGAGTAGTAGAACAATTGAAATGGGAATGAGATCAGGGAGGACGCGTTAGGGGGTGAGTAAGGGCGAATGGAGAACAATGGAGTGAAGAGAAATCGTGAGGCAGTCACGCCGTAGAGCGTGAAAAAAATGAAATAAAACGCCATCCATAAGCCTCACGCGGCAATGGTACCCATGGTCTAACGCAAGTCACAATAGAAAAGCAACGAAGCAAGCACACAAGCAATCTCTATAAAGACAGAAGTATAGGCGAGACAGAGCAAAAAAGCCTGCCCTGTTAGGCAGAGGCCGAGGTTGAATGAGGAACAGGAAGTTTACACCGGCGTCTTCCCTGGCGGAAGTAGTGTGGGCGTCACGTGATGGTCTTATTACTGCATTAGCCACAAAAAATCTCGGCCTGGCAGAGCTGACTAACTGCCGTGAATGCTATGGTCTGACATGGTACAGTATATGACGCCAAAAAATAAAGTCAATGATGCATACATACATACATACATACATACATACATGCATACATACGTACGTACGTACGTACGTACATACATACATACATACATACATACATACAACATACATACATACATACATACATACATACATACATACAAACAAAGTCAATGAAACGAATCCACAAAGCTAACGGCCCAGCCAAGAGGAGGGGCGATTACGCTCTGTGACACGCGGACTGTTGGCATCAGTATGGGACTGAGTAGGTGGTGTCCCTCACATTCTGATTAGGAGCAGGCACCGTTGGACACCGCCCACTTGGTTGGACAGCCATGCCTTGTCTCGGTTCGTTGGCTGCCTCATGACAACCCTAATGATCATTTAACGTATACC
>CM031606.1:2648435-2682234 GCA_018398815.1 Conus ventricosus
GATCAGCTGCGTGATTTGATCAGCTGGGTGATACGATCAGCTGGGTGATTTGATCAGCTGGGTGATTTGATCAGCTGGGTGATTTGATCAGCTGGGTGGGTTTGATCAGCTGGGTGATACGATCAGCTGGGTGATTTGATCAGCTGGGTGATTTGATCAGCTGGGTGATTTGATCAGCTGGGTGATTTGATCAGCTGGGTGATATGGACAGCTGGGTGATACGATCAGCTGGGTGATATGGGTGATATAGTCAGCTGGGTGATATGGTCAGCTGGGTGATACGATCAGCTGGGTGATATGGGAGATTTGATCAGCTGGGTGATATGATCAGCTGGGTGATATGGGTGATACGATCAGCTGGGTGATACGATCAGCTGGGAGATGTGAGTGATACGATCAGCTGGGTGATATGGGTGATAGGATCAGCTGAGTAATATGCGTGATACGATCAGCTGGGTGATATGGGTGATACGATCAGCTGGGTGATATGAGTGATTTGATCAGCTGGGTGATATGATCAGCTGGGTGATTTTGGGTGATACGATCAGCTGGGTGATATGGGTGATACGATTAGCTGGGTGATATGGGTGATACGATCAGCTGGGTGATATGATCATCTGGGTGATACGATCAGCTGGGTGATATGATCAGCTGGGTGATATGGGTAATATGATCAGCTAGGTGATATGGGTAATATGATCAGCTGGGTGATATGATCAGCTGGGTGATATGATCAGCTGGTGATATGATCCGCTGGGTGATATGGGTGATATGATCAGCTGGGTGATATGGGTGATATACCACTGGGAGATATGGGTGTATGACAGGGGTGATAGGGGTTTTTGACAGCTGGTGATATGGGTGAATGATCAGCTGGGTGATTGGGGTGATATGTCCTGGGTGATGGGGGTGATATATCAGCTGGGTGTATGGGTATACGATAGTGGGTGATTGATCGCGGGTGATTGATCGCGGGTGTATTATCAGCGGGTGATCGATCCTGGGTGTGTGGGTGTACGCCACTGGGTGATACGTCAGGGGTGGTATATCGCGGGGATGTGTGGGTGATATGATCAGCTGGGGATAATCCTGGGTGATTTTATCGCTGGGTAAAAGTCGCGGGGTATAATCAGCGGGGTGATAAACGGGGGTGATAAACAGCGGGTGATACGATCAGCTGGGTGATTTTTGATAGCTGGGTGTTGACACTGGGGTATGACAGCGGGTGATAGAAATCAGCTGGGTGATCGACGCGGGTGTTTTTATCAGGGGGGTGATATGCTCAGGGTTGATATGATCAGGTGGGTGATACGACAGCTGGGGTATGACAGCTGGTATACGACAGTGGGTGATAGTTTGTCACGTGCGAGTCCCTGACAGGGGGGGTTCTTAAACAGGTATGGCAGTGGCAGAAACGGAGCGTCATCAATCCCTCACACCACCAACCACAAGAGAAAGAGGTTTAAACAATTTTTTTTCTTCACATTACAACCCATTCCTCACACAAGCACTCCGGGGATGGGTCATAAAAAGGAGGGGAAAAAAAACAGCCGAGGGGGGAAAAGGAAAGAAAAAAAACCATGGGGCTAAAAGGGAAAAAAAGCACTATTCAAAACTAACTGACCTAGGGGACAAATAAATTAAATAGACCACAAAAACCCCCAAACCCCGGGGCCCCGCCCCGCCCCAACCTAACCCCACTAAACCTCTACAAAGCATTAACAAAACAAAAGAAAAACATTTAAAACAATAATACATCAAACAGGACCTTCGGGTTAAACAAAACAAAAAGAAAAAAAAAGAATCAGTGCCGGGTTTTGGCCCACACCCCCACACGCCAAACCCACACCCCACCACACACGACAAAGACTCTTTTTCCGTGCCCGAGGGGGTTCCCGTGGGGGTGGCCTAAAAAGGGCGAAGCCCGCAGGGGCTGGTTTCCCCGCCCGAGGCGAAATTGTCCCTGAAGGGTGAAGCCACCTTAAAACAGCCCAGGAGGAGGGGGGCGGGTTTTCCCAGCCCCGGGTGAAGGTTCCCGGGAAAGGGTGAGGCACACCTTAAAATCCCCGTGCAGCGACGGGTGCCTGGATAGCGTTGCCAGGCCGGGTGTGGCCCTTCAGCCAGTCCCAGCCCGGGCGCCGGAAAAATGGCAATTTTTTCCCCCCTCGGCAGTCAGTCTCTAGATGGAAGCCTTTTAGTCTTTTCAGTGGTGGAAACTTAGTGGGTTGGGCCGTGCTCAGGGAAAGGGGGTAAAGTGCCGAAAAAAGGTCAAAATGTCTCTGTCATTTAAAAAGGGTAAATAAACATAAAACTTTTTCCCTTTTTTCCCTTTGTTTTAACCTGTCTATGGATTCTTGCATCCTTCCCTTGCATCCCGTACTAGGATAATCCCTTAGTCAAAATCTCAATAAAAAAAAACCAAACTAAAACCTCCATCGTTGTCACACAAACATATGGCAAGGACACAAGAAGGGAAACAAGCGGGGCGATCGGCCCGGAATTCACACTCCGGGGTCTAAGGTCACCCTTTTCGAACGCCTGCATTCCCGACCCCGTCTCGTCCCTCGAAAAAAAGGAAAAAAAAAATAAAATTACGTACCTTCCCGGCCCACATCACAATTAAGCAATACAGCTTTGACTCGCCCTGTATATCAGGAAAAACAAATACAGCTTCTTTTGACAAAGGGTAGTTAGAGACTTTAAACTTTTCCAAAGTAACAAATACCAGCCTAAGGCCGAACGAAATTAAAAGAAATGGTTCCTAAAAACCCACCACATATGCTATCTCGTACCATTTCCCAAAACAGGCCGCCTTTTTGGGGAGCAGTTACACAAAAAAAAAAAAAAAGGTTGTCCAGCCAACGTTTTAAGGCAGAAGAAAACCGCAATCATGAGGGTTAGAAACCCAAAAAAACAGACCCTGTCCAAAGGACAAACCTTATTTACCAAAATGGCGGGGGGGCGAGGTAAGGGAAAAGGGTCCGTCCCCAACCCGATGAAGGATGGCAGGAAAAACCGGACGGTCCCAATAAATGGACTAGGCAGGGATGCCCTAGGTGCTTCTTCCAGCTGGCAGGGATGGGGACCCCGGGAGGTTACGGGGGAATCTTTTTCCCCCCAAAGGGTGGGGACATTTCCACGCAACCCCCGTCAAGTGGTTAAAACGGAGGCCCCCGCGGGCGAGATAGAGATTTCCGACCCCCCAAATTCGAAAGGAGTCCCACACCACTCGCCAAAAAGATGGCAACCAGTAACAAACAGCTCAGCTGGCAGACATCAGCTGAAAAACCCGGGGAAAACAAAAAAAAAAAAGAAAAAAAAAAAGCTTTTAAAAAAAAATAAAAAAGAGAAAATATTGAGGATGGGACAAAGCCGGACGTCGCGCCCAGGTGCAAATACACACTGGTAAACCCCCGGCCTGTATGAAGATGTCAGGGCAACCTCCACTTAATCAGGTTTGGGAAAGAATAAAAAAATTATCTTCCCCGGTATTTACGCCCGTGCAATACCCCCCCCAAAGGGGTTTGTGCCATGAGGCACAGCCAAAACCCTCCAATATGTTCTGTACCCCCTTAAATCATACAATGTAGCCCTTCTTCCTGATCTTGACTCAGCACCCCATCCGGCTGGGAAATCAGCCACACACATTTTCATAGTCATCTATGCAACATCCATGCCTCTCTGGGCAACCATTGCTAACGGGGCATGGGAGGGGTGACGGGGGGGGCGCTGAGGGTGATAGCGGGACGACTGCTGCGTTGCTTTTCGGGGGACTGCTGCGAAAACCCTACGCGCAAAGCCCTGACCACTGGTGTGGCTTCTCTGCAGCTTAAATTTCCCCCGGGGCCACGCCTGGGTGTGACGTTCAGGGCTGGAAGCCGCGCGCAGAATTCCGGGGCCTTTTGGCTGGAAAATCGGCTCAGTTTTTTAAAACTCTGTCAGCACTTTCTTCATGTCAGTGACCCGGCTGAAAGCTGTAAACCCCGAGCGTCCCTGTAGTCCTGAAAGGAAGGACTTTCAGAAAAGGGGGGTCATGCCTTTGCCTAGAAAAAGGTTTCCCATTTCCATGTTCAGCGTTTTTCCGTTTCCTACATACGTGGTACCTTTGTAAAAAGGTGCTGTTTTACGGTGTAGGAGCTGTCAACCCAACTGGCCCGGGTGTCGTTTATGGCTGTGGGCGGTCGGGTTTGGGTTTTGCTCCTCTTCGTCTCAATTTCAGGCATGCTCGACTCACTTTGGGGTTGCCCCTTTCCCTTTCCTTAACGGGCCTTACCCCAGGAGCAGGACCTGTGTGTCAACAACGCCACAGGCTCCTGGTTTCCCGGCTCTTCGGAGTTGCCCGTGGCAAACATTGCAGCTGCGACCGTGATTTTTGGATGTTGGGGGAGGGGACCCTTTTGCTCCACACTGCGTTGTTGACGGACCTTGGTCAAAGTGCCATGCTGAGTCAGGGGTTTCGGAGTGGTTTCAAGGCCTCTTTCTCTCTTGTTTGGAACGCGGGGGGGGGGCCACAAATACCCCGCTGGAAATCTGCCGATATCTCCCGACGGACCGCCCCAAGCCCCAATGAAATCAGTGGGAGTACGCGGTCGCTGAAGGGCTATCCCCAAACCCCTTTCCTTTAAAAGTTGGCGAGGACATCCCCCAGTGCGTGATCGCTTTGCCTAAAGGGTGCTCGTTCCTGACTTTTGGCTTATCCCCTCGAGGTGACAAAAGGACTAACTGCTCGTAAATGAAGCCCGCTGGGGCCCGTGCCCCTGATAGCCTTACTTTCTTCCCAACCCCCCGGGATGGGAAGGTAGGAAAAGAGGGGGTCGTGATACTCCCCCAAAATCCCACCCAAAAGTGCGGATGCGGTTTTTTGTCTTGTCCCTCCCCTTTGGGAAAACCCCCCGAACAAGATCCCCCTTTCCCCCACAAGGAAGCAAAGCTTGGGCCGGGTCCGATTTTCCGGAATTGTGGGACTCGCTTTTGGGGGTGACGACGGTTGAGTCATGTGACCCCCGTGACGGTTTCCTATTTGCCTGGCCAGGCATGCGTAGTGACACGCGCATCTGCGAAGGCTTAGCCACCGAGCCTGGCGAATGTCTTTTGGTTTTCCTCCCAAACTTGAACTGCATTCCTGAAAAACCGAACTCATGAGTTCTCAAGAGGAAACAACCTTAAAATCCTTTTCTGAGCTTAAAACCCCGTTTTCCCATGGTACGCCGGAGGCGTTCCCGACTGGTGAAAATTTTCCTCAAAAGGTTTCCTCATGGTCGAAACTGTTTCTGTGGACCGGCGTCATGTGCGTTCCGGCGAAGGCCGCTTTAAACTGGGTATAGGAAGCTCCGGGTAAAATTCGAAAAAACGCCTCCTTAGCCTTTCCCCGTAGGCTACTGAGAGGTAAAGGGTTTTACTCTGGTCTTTTGTGGTCGCGGGGCACCGCCTCAAATGCTAAATGTGGTGTCTATGTTATCGCTAGCACTGACATGGCATTTTAAACTTGGGCGGAGCCACCGGAAAAAACCCATGCCCGGGTGAAAATCCGCTATTTGAGGGGCGGAGCCATGCTGGGAAGCAACCACAGACTGTGCTTGGGTTTTCATCAATGTTAAACCCAGTTGGGCCCCGGATTTTTTTTTTCCCACCAAACGAGCCTCAAAGTCCAAACTCTTTCTTTTTTGAGCCTCCCTTTTAATGTTCTTTGTTCTCTAGTTTCCCGCTCCAGTCTCCTTTCCTCCATCCCCTTTTTTCCTGCCGTTCCCTTCTCCCTCTCTCCATTTTTCTCTCTTCCATCCCCCTTCCTCTTTCCCCTCTCTTCTTCCTTTCCCCTCTTCTCCTTGCCCTCTTCCCCTCCCCCCCCCTCTTTTCCCCCCATTCCCTTTTTCCCCGCTCTTTTTTTGGTTTCTTCCCCTTCTTCTCCAGTCCCCTCTCCCCCCTCTCCGGCCCCTCTCCTCACGCCGTTTCCTCTTCCTCTCTTTCCCTTTCCCCCCCCTCCCCTGGCCTCTCTCTCCCCCCTTCAATCCCATAAACATAGGGCCCCGGGCGCCGGCCAGGAGGATGGGGCATGGCAAAGGGCAAAAGCGGAAGTCATCCCAAAGATACGGCGGAGGGCGAAGTCCCGAGACCGAGTGGGGGGTCGTCCGGGGGAGGTGACCAGGGGGGGTTACCTCCCGTATTTTGAAACCGGTGCTGGAGGCGAACCCCCCAGGAATACACACCTGGGTGTTTTGGCCCTCTCGCCTGAGTCTGGGGCTCCCCATCCCTCGAATTCCGCACGCGAGTCTTTAGAGCGGGGATCCGGCGCCTCATCCACGTGTTCCATAACTGACAGTATAAATCATAGCCAAGTCACCAAATCCTAAAAGTCACGAATTTTTCCAACCATGCAGAACTCTGACGAACGAAATCCCCGAAGGGTTTCCCACGTGCGTGTCCACTTCGCACTTAGTTCACGGTCGAGTACTTCGAAGGCCCCAAAATTCTGATCCACCACAACCAAAATTCATGACGATACTAAATGGTATAATCCGATTCGGTGAAATCCTTGGGGTTGAAGGAACTATCCCCAAATTTCCAAAAAGGGAAAAAACCCTATCTTAAACGTGAGTCTTTGGGTAACCCACCGATGGAACCCACCTTCACCGAGAAAGACAACCCCACTGAAAAATACTGAATTTTGAAAAGCGAAAAGGTTTTTGTCAATCAAACACGCATGAAACCCTAAACCAAACCCCACGAAAAAGTGTTTTTTCCAACGCCAAGATGGTCCCCAAAACTATTTCCCCCCAAAGTCCAAGTTCCTCAAAATGGGAACACAAAAGTTAAAGTCCCAAAAAGGAAACCGAATGTATACTAAACGTATCAGCAACTCCCAAACCAAAAACGCAGCGTTTCCCCCGGAAGGAAGTAGGGTGTAAAGCACAAAAGTAACTCTATGATAAAGGGAGCAAAACTGTCCCTATTCCCAAACCCCAAGGGGGGAGAAAAAACAAAGTCTACGTGCGCTTTTTGACTAAGTGTGTCAACACCAACAAATCCCAACCGTAGGTTCAGTTAAGGTTGTTGTCACAAAACAGAGTAGTTTGAAAAAACAAAGTAACATGTTGACTTTAGACTGGTAGTCAATCCCCAAAACCGTTCAAACTCGAAAGAAAAAATGCTTCCCCCAACCCCCTTTTTATCAAGGCACGGCCGCCCAAAGCTCCCAAAGAATGAATCGATTAACCTGGCTAAGTAAAGAGTAAAGCAAACTAACCTCTTTTCCCAAATGAAAACCCCATATCCCAAAATCATAACTACCCAGGCTGGAGTTATTTCCCCCCAATTCCAACGAAGAAAAAACCCATTATGTTTTTAAAACCTTCAAAGGTTTGGAAAAAACCTCTTCAAAAAAAACCGCTGACCAAAAAAAGGGTCCCCAAACTCCGATTTTCCTTGTTGGAAAACCCCTATCAAACATGAACCATCCAAAACGGTGGGAAATTTTTCAATCGCGCACAATCTCATCAATGTAACAAAGACTGCCCTTGGCACCGGCGTGCCAAGAACCCACACAAAATTAACCACACCTGGGTAAAAAAAACCAATATCCGGACAAAAGTTGATTTTTAAAAAAAGACTTCAAATTTTTACCCCCAAAAGGAAAAAAAACACAAAACCCACACAACGGGAAATTTTAACCACGCGTTACCCAACCGCAACCAACTTACCCAGGAAAAGCAACAAGACTAAACAAAAACCCCCTAAAAGGGGGGAGGAAAATAAATTCACGACCCCTCCCCAAGGCCAAAAAAACCCAAATAAGCTTCCGGCACTGACGTAAACCCGGAAGACAATGCACCAACCCGGTCACCGGGCACCAGGCCGAACTGCTCAATCAAAAAAGTGGCCCGATGAGCGCGTCGAAAATTTTTCCCCCGCAACACGTCTGTCCACAGCGGGGAACACGTGCTAAATCACGCTCTGTCACTAAAAGGGAGACGGAAAGAAGGGGGGGGGCACCAGAAAAAGGGACAAATGGCCCTTTGGAAAAACACTGTTTACAAAGTACCTCCCCCTTTTCCCAAAATACGACTGACAAATTTATTTTTCCAATCACCAAGTACACAAAATTTGTTTAAAAATTAAGAAAGCCTAACACGAGGGAGTGGGAAAACAAAAACCTGCTTGTATGTGCGCTAGAAGGAGGAAAACCCCATCCTTTGGGTAATCCCCCTTTGACTAAACAAAACGTCCCCAACCTAGTGTGTAATAACAAATAACCCCCCCAAAATAGTCTTTCCTTTTTTTTTTTTTAAACTAAAGTAGGAACTTTCACAAGACCGAGTTTTGCGCAAACACGGTACAAACTAAGTGTCAAAAATTTGCTTTAAAAAAAAGCCCCAAATGCTGGCAAGCCCGCCACATTCCTTACCCAGTCGGGTCTTGGGTAAAAGGCCAATGCAGCCAAAACAAAACAGTAAAGCACGATTCGACACTTGCCGCAAAACCCATTAACTAAGTTTAAAAAACCCCTTTTCCCACCCCCGTCCTGTTCTAACTAAGCATAGAAAGGGAACGGAATCAGCCTACCGGCGGTAAGACAAACAAAACAACCCGGGGCGAAACCGCGGAACGGAAGCGCCGAAAGGGCCCACCCCGGAGCCCCGGACTCCCTGCCGGCGCCCCCCAAAAACCCGGTCCGCCCAAAGGGTTTTCCCCTAACTCTAGAAACCCCCCCCAACCCCCCCCGTCAAAAACGAAAGGGGTGCAGATCCCCCAAGGGTCGGGGGAGGAGTTTTGAGTGTCGCTTTTTTTACTACCCCTACACATTCCCGTACCTCGCATCTCCCCCCAAATTGTCACGTGCGAGAACCCAAGGGGGGGTTCTTTAAAAAAAGGAAGGCATGGCAGAAACGGAGCGATCACTCAATCCCACCCCCCCCAACCCAAGAAAAAGGGTTTCAACAAATTTTTACTTACATTACAACCTTTTACTCACACTAGCCTCCCCGAGGGGTATGGGCAACAAAGGAGAGGAAAAAAAGCCGAGAGGGAAAAAAAAGAAAGAAAAAAAAAAACCCTGGGGGATGAAAAAAAAGACATTCAAACTAATGCCAGGGGACGTAAATTAAATAGCCCAAAAACCCCCCAATTTCCTGGGACCCCCACCCGTCCCCCCCCAACCCAAAACCCCCCCAAAGACATTAAAAAACGAAGAAAGACCGTCTAGAAAACAATATACATCAAAAAAAGGCCCCGTCGGGAAAAAAAAAAAAATAAGAAAAAAAAAACGAAACAGTGCCGGGTTAGGCCCAACCCCCCACAGCCAAACCCACCCCCCACCCACACCGCTTGACTCATCTGATCCGTGCCCGGGAGGTTACCCGGGGGGGTGGGTCCCAAGAAGGGCAAGCCCCCTTGGGTGGTCTTCCCGCCGAGGCGAAAAGTCCCATGAAGGTGAAGCACACCTTCAAAAAGTCCTCTGCGGGAGTTTAGCTGGCTTCCCCGAGGGGGTGTCCCAGTGAAGGGGGGGCACACCTTAAAAAGTCCCCAGGCAGCGACTGGTGCTGGTAGCGTCTGCAGGTCCCGGATGTGGTCCTTTAGCCAGTCCCCAACCCGGGGCTGCGGAAACAAAAGGCAATTTTTTCCCGCCCCCCGGCGGAGTCAGTCTCTAGATGAGAAGTCATCTTTTTTTCGTCTTGTCGGGTGGCAACTTAGTGGGTTTGGCAGTGCGTCGTGTGAAGGGTCACGTGCGTAAAAAGGTCAACAAAGTCTCTGTCCTTTAAAAAGGGTAAAAAAACTTAATAAATTCTTTACTTTTTTTCCTTTCTTTTTAACCCGTATCATGGCAATCTTTGCATCCCGTACCCAGACTCCCGTACTAAGGATAACTTCCCATCAAAAACTAAAAAATAAAAAACCAATAAAAAACCATCCCTCGTCTGTCCCCACAAACTAAGGACAAGGGGCACAAGAAAAGGAACCACGCGGGGCGAAACGGCCGAATTTCCCCACCCGGGTCAAAAAGTCAAGCCGTTGAACGTCATGCATTTCCCGTCCGTCTGTACCCACAAACAACAGGGGAAAAAAAACAACACTTCGTTCCTTCCCCGGCCCCCTCAATATTTAAACAATACAAAATTGTCGCCCCTATATCAGAGAAAAACAAATACGCTTCATTTACAAAATGGTGTTAGAGCTTTCAACTTAGTCCAAGTAACCCAATACCTAGCCACTAAGGCCGAAACGCAATTTAAAAAAAATGCGTTTACAAATTCCCCCAATAAAGCATATCTGATACCACTTCCAAACCGGCACGCCCCCTTTTGGGCGAACCCCCAAAAAAAAAAGGTTTTGTCCAGCCAACACAATTAAGGCGAAGAAAAACCGCATCACTGAGGGTTTGAAAAAACCCCAAATAACAAAACATGTCCAAGACAAACCTATAGTTTCCCAAAAAGGGGGTGGGCAGGGAAAAAACGGTCCGCTCCCCAACCAAAGGGAAAGGTGGGAGCCGAAAACCGTGAGGGCCCCATGATGGACTCCCCGGTAGGGATGACCCAAGGGGTTCTTCCCCGCTGGAGGGAAGGGTCCCCCAGGTTACAGTGGAAAATTTTTTCCTTCCCACCGAAGGGGGAAGACAGTTCCACGAACCCCCGTCGAAGGGATTCAAACGAAGGCTCCCGTGGGAGAGATAGAGACTCTCCCATCCAAAGTTCAAACGAGTGCCACACACTCGCCAAAACAAGATGGCAACCAGAAAAAAAACGCTCAGCTGTGTCACCTGACATCAGCTGATGAACCACGTGGAAAACGATAAAAAAAAACAGAAAAAGAAAGCTTTTAAAAAAAAAATAAAAGAAGAGAAATATTGGAGGAGGGGAGCAAAATGCACGGACGTAGCGCGCCCAGGATGACACAAATAGCACACTGGTCAACCCCGGCCAATGTAGTGAAGATGTCACTGGCAACACTCCACTTTATATCAGGTTTGGGAAGAAATGAATTATCTTCCAAACGAAAGTATTTACGTCCGTGACAATGATCAGGTGGGTGATATGCTCAGCTGGGTGATATGCTCAGCTGGGTGATATGATCAGCTGGGTGATATGATCAGGTGGGTGATATGATCAGCTGGGTGATAGATCAGCTGGGTGATATGATCAGCTGGGTGATATTGATCAGCTGGGTGATTTTATCAGCTGGGTGATATGCACAGCTGGGTGATATGATCAGCTGGGTGATACGATCAGCTGGGTGATACGATCAGCTCTGCGCTATATGATCAGCTGGGTGATATGATCAGCTGGGTGATTTGATCAGCTGGGTGATTTGATCAGCTGAGTGATTTGATCAGCATATGTAATGTTTAGTATCTTGCAGTTACACCCTCGTTTCCATGGTGTGGAATATTGTATGCGTGGAAGCCTGAAATTAGTTTCTTGGGAATATTTTGCCTTTCCATACTTATTTACTATTGGACTGTGCTGCTATTTCATTGTTGCCTCGTGATAATATCCTGTTTGGATCTCTTATTGCTTATGACAGGTAAGTGCATGGTGAAAAGTTTATTGGTACAACCCATCGGCTCTTATTTCAGCGTTTTGTCCTGTTGTCCTGTAACTAACCCCTCTCTTTCTATATCTTATTTCAGCATTACTGGAGCTGTTGTGGCTGGCTATCAGCTTGGTCTTTTCATGGTTCAATTCGAAGACATGTCTTGTTAATTATCACCTTTGTTTTGTTTTTTTTTCCAATATGCTTGGCGAGGTCTTATTCACTGCCTACCAGGTCACCATGTCCTCTGCACATCGGGGGTTCGTGATCGTTCTGCCATGCACACTCTAATTAACATGCTGGGCATCACCCCACTGATGAACACACACACACACACACACACACACACACACACACACACACACACCACACACACACACTCTCTCTTCTCTCTCTCTCTTCTCTCTCTCTCTCTCTCTCTCTCTCCTCTCTATCTCTCTCTCTCTCCCACACACACTCACACACCAACGCTTGCACATCATGACATCCATGGACACTCTAATTAACATGCTGGCATCACCCCACTGATGAACACACACCAGCGCACACACGTCTACAGTATACGCTGGGTACCCTAAGAGATTCAAAGTCTTATCTTAGTTGACATGTGTTTCTTCTTTTGTGTCTGTTATTGGAAAGGCCCAGTATGAGTTTGCTCCAATCTCAAGGAGTCTTACAATGTTGGCCTTGAAATTATTCCAATGTTTGTTTGGTTGGTGATGTTTCTTGCTCTTCCCTTAAGTCTGGATGTGCGCCACTTCCTCTCTTGATGTTCAGATCTGAAAGATGGTCTATGGTATAGTGGCTTTGCTCTTGTTTGCTTAAGTGATTCTTCAGATTTCTTATCACATCAGATCGGCCAAGCAGTAATCCAGTTCTTATTGTTGCCTTACCAGCAAGTGTTTCTGCCCTCTCGTTTCCTTTACCTCCAGCATGTCCAGGGCAGTGCATCCATATGAGTCTCTCCAGTGGAAGGCTGCGCATTAGTCATTCCAAGCAGGGCTTCCCATTCCCCTTTTCACTTTCTGAAGTAGGTTCATGGAGTCAGTCAGTATCATGGCTTGTTGCGTTTGGAACTGGCTATGGATGTAAGCCAGTGGAGTGCTTGTGTCACTGCTTCTGCCTCCACTGTTAGACTTGAAGTTGTTAAACTGTGCGCACCATTGTCTTCCTGAATAGTTCGGCCATTTTGCTTCACTGTGTATCCCCAGCCTGACTTACATTTGGTGACATGAACCGTCAGCGTATATTGAAATATCACCTTTTGTGCAAGGTCTACCAGCTCTGAATTTCTGCGTTGGTTTTGCCTTCTGGCCATTCTCGACAATGTCCTCCAAGTTCTGGAGTGATAGCAATTTGGTTGAGGTGCTTCAAGTGGTCTGGATATGTCTCCCCATTCCTTGGTTTCTTTGACTTCTGCTATTTGGCACGCAAGCTGTATACTGTCTTCTACCTGTCCCATCCATGATTTCCCACGTCCAAGCCGAGTGCCTTTTGTTTCCTTGGCTGCCGCATGAAGTATGTTTTTTTATTCAAGGGCTCTGAAATACGCCTTCACCTATTCCAGCTTGGGTCTTGTCTTGCATGAAGAAGATCGAGCAGGTATCGCCTAGTTTGAATGGTGTGTCCTTTGTGGTTCTGAGGACCAATCTCTTTGCTTCATTTTGAATTCTTTCTCATTTGAGAAGGTTGCTGTTGGACAGTGTTGTAAGCCCTAATCCATAATCTATTACACTGAGTACAAGTGCATGATACAGTCGGTAGAGATGGCGCTGTTCAGTGCCTTTAGCTGCCATTGCTTTCATGGCAGATAAGCCTTTTTTTAATTTAAGAACAGTTTTCTCAACATGCTTTCTAAAGGTTGGCATTCTGCCAAAGCCTACACCCAAATAGCATAGGTTGTTAGTTGATTTCAACTGGTATTCCATTGAAGGAAACTGGTGAGGGTACTTGTCCTGATGTCTTGTTGTTGAGAGTGCAGACTAATGTCGGGGCTTTTGTAGAGTTGATGAACGATCCAGTTTCTTGACATCACTGAGCAATGTTGTTCAACTTTTTGCTGAACTGTTTTCCCGTTCTTTCTTCAGCATTCTTTGATGTTTTGTAGATCAGACCCTCATCTGCAAATGTCATCACTCGAGCAATTCCGTTTCTGTTGAGGTCTGCTAGGCCTTTAGTGTAAACATTTTTACAAAACGGGGGAAAGAGGAGAATCTTGAGGTAATCCCTTAGAAAGTTTACGAGGCTCAGAAGTCCAGTATTCCAAACGTAGGCTGATGGTTCTCTCCCGAAGTGCCGCTGATCCATCGTGTAAGTGTCCTACTGACTCCATAGTCAAGGAGTATTCTATGAGAAGTAAGAACTGGACTTTGTGGTATGCATCTTCCAGATCTATTGTCACAGCTAGTGTTTCTTCCTTTCTTTGGAATCCTTCGTACACTTCATAGGCAAAACTTGCCGCATTTCCCATGTACTTTTGCCTGTTCTGTAGCCTCCTTGATTTTTGGGAGGATTTGTCGACTTTCAAGATCTCTTGCGAGTTTTCTTAATGGATATAAAATGTATCAGACAGGAAGTCAGAGAATACAGTGCAGAACAAAATGTTTTGCTGGTACTGCGGACACGAACAGCAATGGCACGTCATTACATAGTACTGCATGACACGAACAGCAATGACACATCATTACATAGTACTGCGCGACACGAACAGCAATGACACATCATTACATAGTACTGCATGACACGAACAGCAATGACACATCATTATATAGTACTGCGCGACACGAACAGCAATGGCACACACGCACACACACACACACACACAACACACACACACACACACACACACACACAACACACGTAAATATCTTAGAATGGGGCCCAACAGATTGTCTCTTTTTCTGTAATGTCAGTGACAGGAAGAGCATTCCTGGTGGCGTTTATTGCCCTGCAGCTGCGCCCACCCCCAGATCGTCATTGTCAGAAAATATATCACAGGAACCCAGCCCCAGATCGTCATTGTCAGAAAATATATCACAGGAGCCCACCCCCAGATCGTCATTGTCAGAAAATATATCACGGAGCCCACCCCAGATCGTCATTGTTAGAAAATATATCACAGGAGCCCACACCCAGATCGTCATTGTCAGAAATATATCACAGGAGCCCACCCCAGATCGTCATTGTCAGATAAATAAATCACAGGAGCCAACCCCAGATCGTCATTGTCAGAAATATATCACAGGAGCCCACCCCGAGATCGTCATTGTCAGAAAATATATCACAGGAGCCCACCCCAGATCGTCATTGTCAGAAAATATATCACAGGAGCCACCCCCAGATCGTCATTGTCAGAAAATATATCACAGGAGCCAACCCCCAGATCGTCATTGTCAGAAAATATATCACAGGAGCCACCCCCAGATCGTCATTGTCAGAAAATATATCACGGAGCCCCCCCGATCGTCATTGTCAGAAAATATATCACAGGAGCCCACCCCCAGATCGTCATTGTCAGAAATATATCACAGGAGCCCACCCCAGATCGTCATTGTCGAAAATATATCACAGGAGCCCACCCCCAGATCGTCATTGTCAGAAAATATATCACAGGAGCCCACCCCCAGATCGTCATTGTCAGAATAAATATCACCGAGCCCACCCCCAGATCGTCATTGTCAGAAATATATCACAGGAGCCCACCCCCAGATCGTCATTGTCAGAAAATATATCACAGGAGCCCACCCCCAGATCGTCATTGTCAGAAAATATATCACAGGAGCCCACCCCCAGATCGTCATTGTCAGAAAATATATCACAGGAGCCCACCCCCAGATCGTCATTGTCAGAAAATATATCACAGGAGCCCACCCCCAGATCGTCATTGTCAGAAAATATATCACAGGAGCCCACCCCAGATCGTCATTGTCAGAAAATATATCACAGGAGCCCACCCCCAGATCGTCATTGTCAGAAAATATATCACAGGAGCCCACCCCCATATCGTCATTGTCAGAAAATATATCACAGGAGCCCACCCCCAGATCGTCATTTGTCAGAAAATATATCACAGGAGCCCACCCCCAGATCGTCATTGTCAGAAATATATCACAGGAGCCCACCCCCAGATCGTCATGTCAGAAAATATATCACAGGAGCCCACCCCAGATCGTCATTGTCAGAAATATATCACAGGAGCCCACCCCCAGATCGTCATTGTCAGAAAATATATCACAGGAGCCCACCCCCAGATCGTCATTGTCAGAAAATATATCACAGGAGCCCACCCCCAGATCGTCATGTCAGAAAATATATCACAGGAGCCCACCCCCAGATCGTCATTGTCAGAAAATATATCACAGGAGCCCCACCCCAGATCGTCATTGTCAGAAAATATATCACAGGAGCCACCCCAGATCGTCATTGTCAGAAATATATCACAGGAGCCCACTCCCAGATCGTCATTGTCAGAAAATATATCACAGGGAGCCCCCCCCAGATCGCCATTTTCAGAAAATATATCACAAGTGGCAAACAGGTTGAAGAGAGATCACAGTTCCTTTCAGCATAGAAAAACATGTATTTTCTTGATGCTTAGTACAGCCACGCCAAGATGCACAGTGCCGTAGGTTGTTCCTATATAGATGCACAGTGCCGTAGGTTGTTCCCATGAGTCGTATGCCTTCGGCGCTTCTCGGATAACACGAGAGCCCGAAACTGAAACTATGTATAAGAAGGTGAAAAGGTGGGGCACTTGGTCATTTGTTTGTGTGTTCACTGGTGTGGCGTTCCTTGACTGCACTGTACTTGTGTCCATAGCACATGTTAGTAGAGAACGTTGTGGTCTTCCTTGATTGCACTGTACTTGTGTCCATAGCACATGTTAGTAGAGAACGTTGTGGTCTTCCTTGATTGCACTGTACTTGTGTCCATAGCACATGTTAGTAGAGAACGTTGTGGCCTTCCTTGATTGCACTGTACTTGTGTCCATAGCACATGTTAGTAGAGAACGTTGTGGCCTTCCTTGATTGCCACTGTAACTTGTGTCGAAGCACATGTTAGTGGAGACCGTTGTGGCCTTCTTGATTGCACTGTACTTGTGTCGATAGCACATGTTGGTGGAGACCGTTGTGGCCTTCCTTCAATCCACGTCAGTAGTAGAGACCGTTGTGGCCTTCCTTGATTGCACTGTACTTGTATCGATAGCACATGTTGGTGGTGACCGGAAGAGCTTTGGGGATGAACATGTCAATGGAGACCGGAAGAGCTTTGGGATGAACATGTTGGTGGAGACCGGAAGAGCTTTGGGATGAACATGTTAGTGGAGACCGGAAGAGCTTTTGGGATGAAAATGTTGGTGGAGACCGGAAGAGCTTTGGGATGAACATGTTGGTGGAGACTGGAAGAGCTTTGGGATGAGCCTGAAGCGCATGCACCACAGTTTGCATTTCCTCGGGATGTCTGTTACATTTGCTCGGACTCTGTGGATTGAAGTGTGGTCGACACGACGTGGCTGTTGACACTAACAATTATTTAGGTGATGTGACGTGGCGAACATAATTATGTAGACGAGACGGTGTGACTGTCGATGTTTTTAAGTGATACGGGGTAAGACGGTTTGCTGTCGAACATAATTATGTCGACGAGACGGTGTGACTGTTGATGTTTTAACTGATATGGGGTAAGACGGTTTGCTGCTGACAATGTAATTAAAGTGTGGCTCTTTGCTGTGGATGGAAACAGTGTGAATGAGTGTGGGCAGGGTGGTGTGTAGGTTGGTGCCGAAGATGAATGCTGGAAGACGTCAGCACAACCAGTTCTGAATGATGTGTGGGCAGGTGGTGTGGCGGTTGGTGCCGAAGATGAATGCTGGAAGACGTCAGCACAACCTGTTCTGAATGATGTGTGGGCAGGGTGGTGTGGCTGTTTGTGCCGGAGATGATGCTGGAAGACGTCAACACAACCTGTTCTTCACCTGCATCTGGCTGATGGACATCTTGACCTACTTGAACGCCACTTTCAACTTCGCCATCTACTACACCATGGGGTCCCGCTACAGACAGACCTTCTGGCAGCTGATGACGTGCATGAGACAAAGGCCAGACTGCCGCCCCAAAGAACAGTGCACCACAACGGTTAGCTCGGTCCCTTCTGGTGGTCATATTAAGTGAGGACATCTCTGTCATAAAGAACATACACCACAACGATTAGCTCGGTCCCTTCTGGTGGTCATATTAAGTGATGGACATCTCTGTCATAAAGAACAGTACATCCACAACGATTAGCTCGGTCCCTTCTGGTGGTCATATTAAGTGATGGACACTCTGTCATAAAGAACAGTACACCACAACGATTAGCTCGGTCCCTTCTGGTGGTCATACTAAGTGATGGACACTCTGTCATAAAGAACAGTACACCACAACGATTAGCCCGTTCCCTTCTGGTGGTCATACTAAGTGATGGACATCTCTGTCATAAAGAACAGTACACCACAACGATTAGCGCGGTCCCTTCTGTGGTCATACTAAGTGATGGACATCTCTGTCCGTCATGAGCAACACATAGCATTGGATTTCTTCAAACAATGAACAGAGCGGAAGAGAAGGGGAATGTGATACGTGAGAAATTTAGCAGTCTAAAATTAACTATCGAATTTGAAAGCATAATGTTCTGATATTCAATATCAGTCAAGCTAGCTAGTAATTGAACATTTAGGCGATTTTTTTTTAAAATGTGGAAACATTATATGGTGTTTTTCTGTTTGCATACGTGTACATTTTCCTTGCTATCTGAAATTATTGTGACTACCAGACAAACCCACACATTTGCATGGACAGTTCGAACAGTTAAATCAGCTATCATAATACCAAGCTGGATTGGTTCAATTCGTATGTATTGACTTTATCAGATTTATCAACTAACGCATGGTATTTCGGTTTCATATGAAAGAGGGTCTGGCTCTAAGTAGGTATTTGTGATTCAGTTTCATTTTCATACAAGGAGGTGTCACTGCGTGCGGACTAGCCCATATACGCTACATCACATCCACTAAGTTTTGAGACCACACTACATGAATTAACAACTAAGATGTAAGAATTGAGGAAGAGGGTCTCGTGGGTAACTACTCGCCAGATGTACGACCTACGCATTAGCCCAACGCGCTGGTCAGACATTGAGTGCCTATGTACCATGCTTTTCTTACTTTTTTTGTTTTGTTTTGTATGTGTGTGTAGTGAATGTACACATGTGTGTGTGTGTGGTATGGATGTGTGGGCACAGGCCCATGTGTGTGGGTGGGCACGCGCCGCGCGCGCGCATGTGTATGTGTGTGTGTGTGTGTGGCGACTTCAAGATTTGTTTTTTCTCGTCATTGACGACATTCCTGTCACTACGTCATTCTTCATTTTGGAACATTATTCTTAAATATCTTCTGTGGATCGTTTCCTTGGTGCGCACTTGAAGTTTCGAGTAATATGTTATTTCCTCGTGCCGCCGCTTCGGGTAGCGCTACGTGGGTTTATGTTTGTGATCGGTGTGTATGATGCGTCATGTTCTTTTGTTTGGACATGAATGTGTGAATGAATGAGAACAAAAATTTGTGTGTGGTCTATTTCTCTTGTCTTTCCACTCCAGTTTAAGTCTTGGCGAGCTTGACAGTTGGACTGAAATTTCCACATTTCAATTGTTTGCTTTTTGTTGGACTGAAATTTCCATATTTCAATTGTTTGCTTTTTGTGGACTGAAATTACCACATTCAATTGTTTGCTTTTTGTTGGACTGAATTTGACCACATTCAATTGTTTGCTTTTGTTGGACTGAAATTACCACATTCAATTGTTTGCTTTTTGTTAGACTGAATTTTGACCACATTCAATTGTTTGCTTTTTGTTGGACTGAAATTACCACATTCAATTGTTTTGCTTTTTTGTTGGACTGAAACTGACCACATTCAATTGTTTGCTTTTGTTCGATTTGAATTGACCACATTCAGTTGTTTGCTTTTTGTTGGACTGAAATTGACCACATTCAATTGTTTGCTTTCTGTTGGACTGAAATTGACCACATTCAATTGTTTGCTTTTTGTTGGACTGAAATTGACCACATTTAATTGTTTGCTTTTTGTTGGACTGAAATTGACCACATTCAACTCCACGCTTTGCATTTCCTAGGGTGGAACTGGGCAAACCAAGGACTAATTAGCTATCATTTCTTCAAAATGAATTTCAGCTTGTGTTACAGGAGCCGTTGCTAAAAGCAAATGAAATGTCAATCCTCGGTTTGCAAGAAAGAAAACAAAAGTGAAACGAATGGATCAAGCATGTTGTTCAAGCTGTAAAGGAAACGATTGCAGCTTATCCTGCACACACACACACACACACACACACACACACCACACCACACACACCACACACACACACGCACACACACAAATGGCCATTGGATATATATATATATTATATATATATATATATATATATATATATATATATATATAATTTTTTTTTGCTGCTTTTTATTGTTACTTTTGTTGTTGTCGTTGCTGTCGACGATGACGACGACGACGATGATGATGTTCTCTCTCTCTCTCTCTCTCTCTTCTCGTCTCTCTCTCTCTCTCTCTCATCTCTCTCTCTCTCTCTCTAACTACAAACACACACACACACACACACACACACACACACACACACACACACACACACACACACACACACACCAACGAATCAATAACTGACGGTCCGGTGCTGTAGAGTGCGTACTGCAAAGTTCTACTTAATCACCATGGAAGTGCAGAAAAAATGAACACCCACTGTGATTGGGAATCAAAATGTCAAAATTACACCTGGCAACGAATCAAAATGTCAATATTACACCTGGCAACGAATCAAAATGTCAATATTACACCTGGCAACGAATCAAAATGTCAATATTACACCAGGCAAGGACCTGCCTCAGGCTTATTCTCCTCCGTGTGCAAAGTGGCTCTTTCTCCTCCTGTCTATTACACCTGGCAAGGACCTGCCTCAGGCTTGTTCTCCTCCGTGTGCAAAGTGGCTCTTTCTCCTCCTGTCATATTACACCTGGCAAGGACCTGCCTCAGGCTTGTTCTCCTCCGTGTGCAATGTGCTCTTTCTCCTCCTTCATTATTACACCTGGCAAGGACCTGCCTCAGGCTTGTTCTCCTCCGTGGCAAAGTGGCTCTTTCTCCTCCTTCATATTACACCTGGCAAGGACCTGCCTCAGGCTTGTTCTCCTCCGTGTGCAAAGTGGCTCTTTCCCTCCTGTCATATTACACCTGGCAAGGACCTGCCTCAGGCTTGTTCTCCTCCGTGTGCAAAGTGGCTCTTTCTCCTCCTGTCATATTACACTGGCAAGGACCTGCCTCAGGCTTGCTCCCCTTTCCCATGTGCAAAGTGGCTCTTTCTCCTCCTGTCATATTACACCTGGCAAGGACCTGCCTCAGGCTTGTTCCCCCTCCGTGTGCAAAGTGGCTCTTTCTCCTCCTGTCATATTACACCTGGCAAGGACCTGCCTCAGCTTGTTCTCCTCAGTGTGCAAAGTGGCTCTTTGTCCTCCTGTCCTGACAGGCTGCTACAACAGTGAACCGCCCCCTCATCCCCCTCCCCATCCCCCGTCTCAACCACTGTCGCATACAGTATCGTGTTGCAAACCAGCCGACAGTATTCTGCACTCACTGTGCGGTACCAATGATGCTATGCCTGTGTATGTTGTAGCGACAAGCAGTGTACGCATGTCCAAGGAGGACCCACTGTCATCGTCTATGGTTTGGAGACAAAGCCACCTAGTCCAATGATAGACGTGTACACGATGAAATACGTCATTAACAACGCCTACGTGCTATTGTCAATGATAACACGGTGGTCATGAAGCGTTTTGATTGAGGCGGTGATCAGTTGTGAAATGACAAAGTCTTCAAGTCGGTAATAAAGTCTTCCAGTATGTGACTGCGCTCTGTGGGGTTTTGCCCAAGACTACAACAAAAAAAAGTAAATCCTTTGAGACTGTGTGAAAGGAAACAGTCTCTCTCTAGCTCCTCTACAGCATGAAAACTACCAAACGAAGACAAATTAGTGTTGGTGTCATTTTCCATGGTTTCTTTTCTCAACCAGGTTGTTGCGGCTCAGTTCCATCACCTGAAATTTGCCAGGCTGTTAAGTGGATAGCATCCCCTTCACACACACACACACACACACACACACACACACACACACACACACACACACACACACACACTCACGAGTCATTGGGCGTATTTAATACCATCTGACTGCGCCATCAGCCTCGTCAGTTGTGAAGTTTTTTCCCCTTCGTCATTTGACAATTACATAAACTTTTTTTTAATTCCACCTAATGGGGGTATCCACGAATCATTAGGTGTATTTTAAATTTCCCTCTGACTGCGCCATTGGCCCCCGCTAGCTGTGTAGCTCCATCCAACACACACTGTCCCCACCCCCGTCCCTTTATTAGAGGATATATATTATATTGGGTATTTATATAGCGCCTATCCTCGGTCACAGACCAAGCTCTAAGCGCTTTACAAAAAACACACTACCTCACTCATTCAACGGGCTGCCTACCAGGTAGAGCCGACCAAAGAACAATCTACTGGCGCTCATTCAGTCGTTTCCCGCACCATTCATATATCAGTCACTCATTTTCATTTATCTCATTCCATTCCTCCAGTTTCTCACACAGGATGCATGCGATGCTTATTCGTGTCCTCCATTTCCACCGGTTTACGATGGCACACCGATAACAGTAAGTGACAATGTTTGTGGCTTGGTAAGAAATACCAGGCGGCTATCTTCAATCTAACATCAATTTTGCCAGGGCAGCGGGGAACCCCCCTGCTCTTTTCGATTTTCAACTGCCTTGGGTTCTTTAACGTGTGCAGGGGGCCAGGAAAGCACCGGGTCCGACTCGCTTATAGTCCCCATCCGTCCGATGACTTGACGTTTCAGTTCGATTTGTCATTCAAACTGGGAGACCCAGGTGATGGGCCGATCAGCAGTAACTAGCGCCCTCACCTAGCGGATAGGGGAGACCCAGGTGATGGGCCGATCAGCAGTACCTAGCGCCCTCACCTAGCGGATAGGGGAGACCCAGGTGATGGGCCGATCAGCAGTATGACCATAACGTTTTGTAAAACTCCACCTAACACACACCGTCGCACCCCCGCCCCTTTATTATGATGATATGACCATAACGTTTGTAAAACTCCACCTAACACAACATTCGCGCTAGGCGGAGGCGCTAGGTACTGCTGATCGGCCCATTATCTGGGTCTCCCCTATCCGCTAGGTGAGGGCGCTACTGCTGATCGGCCCATTATCTGGGTCTCCCCTATCCGCTAGGTGAGGGCGCTACTGCTGATCGGCCCATGACCTGGGTCTCCCCTAATCTGCTAGGTGAGGGCGCTAGGTACTGCTGATCGGCCCATTACCTGGGTCTTCCCTATCCGCTAGGTGAGGGCGCTAGGTACCGCTTATCGGCCCATCACCTGGGTCTTCCCTATCCACTAGGTGAGGGCGCTACTGCTGATCGGCCCATCACCTTGGTCTCCCCTATCCGCTAGGTGAGGGCGCCAGGTACTGCTGATCGGCCCATCACCTGGGTCTCCCCTATCCGCTAGGTGAGGGCGCTAGTACTGCTGATCGGCCCATCACCTGGTCTCCCCTATCCGCTAGCGAAGGCGATAGGTACTGCTGATCGGCCATTGTCTGGGTCTCCCTATCCGCTAGTGAGGCGCTAGTCTGCTGATCGGCCCATTGTCTGGGTCTCCCCTATCCGCTAGGTGAGGGCGCTAGGTACTGCTGATCGGCCAATTGTCTGGGTCTCCCCTATCCGCTAGGTGAGGGCGCTAGGTACCGCTGATCGGCCCATCACCTGGGTCTCCACTGCGCGCGGCATTCTCCTCGTCTAAAGGGCTTAAGGCCCTTTATATAAGATTTCGTCCTTTCACACCACACACGCGCGCGCGTGTGTGGGCGTCCCCGTGCGCGGGTACACACACAGAAAAAGGAGATCAGTCTATAAAGCCTACTGCCTTCCCCCATTTACACTCCCTGGTTCGTGTTTTTTTTCGGCAGAATGAGATCTCGTGCCCGTCTACGGAGATGAGTGTGGGGAAGGACTCTCTCTTCTCTCTCTCTCTCCTCTCTCTCTCTCACTCTCCCCTTTTCTCTCTCTTTTTCCTCTTCTCTCTCTCTTCTCTCTCTCTCTCTCTCTCTCTCTCTCTCTCTCTCTCTCTCTGTGTGTGTCTCTCTCTCTCTCTCCAGTAAAAACATGGCATACAAACACCCAAACGAAACAAAACCAACCCCCCTGCCACCGATGTGAAAACACCACGCCCACCCTCTCATACAAGCAACACAAAGCGGCACGCAGCTTGCGTCCTCAAAAATCAAGCAAACCACCACCCCATTCCTACGCCTACAAATGAAACCCAGCATTTACACAACCTCAAACAAAGGTCAACACTCTGGTCAAAACTATTGTCAAAGGTTCAAAACTCTTGCACTCTCACACCAAAAGGGTATTCGCCGATTAGAAGCAAAACAATCATCTGAAATCTGACTCAAACACCTCAAACAAACCAGTTTATACCTCCCCCAAACCCCAAAACCAAACCACACCATCTGGCAGCCGTACTGATTCTGCTCTGCCCGCCTTCCCCCCCTCCAACAAGTTCTCCATGCTGCTCCACGTTAATGAAAAGGGGGAGCAGAGATTCAGAACGACTCAGAAACAGACACACAACTCTGATCAAGCCACAGTGCAGACACAGTCAAACCACTTCAAATGTCCCCCACAGTCCAAAAAAAACCAGCAATTCATATCAGATAAAGCCCACTACTGCTCAGACCACTGACACAAAGGGGCTGGAAACAGTCCACACAGAAACCGCCACCACAGGAACAACAAAAACACACAGTCAAAGACAGTGGTTAATGATGCAACTCAAAACAGTCAGGGTCAGACTAGCAGCAACAAACTTTTATCACCTCGTCAGCTTTTTGCACAACTGCGGGTTGAAAACTGATATCTCAAATGTCTTTTAGGAGACTCAGCCATACGTAAATTACCCCAAGCCTCTATTTTACAAAGGTAAGAGCCAAATCATCAGTGTTCCAGGTCTCACTGTCGATGATCTTATTTCATTGGGTTAAACACATTCCACGCAACAACACCACACAGCAAATCATACTACACAATTGGAATAAACACGTGCAAACGTACATCAATCACGGAAAACACATGGGCACAGCTGATCAAAAACATAAAACATGTTTTCCCTCAGGCTAGACTATTGGCTTCCTCCATCATCCCCCCAATGGGACAGCACATCGGTCAGCATTTTAAACCTGGTTTAACCATAGCATTATCTTCATCATCCTTACCCTCATCGGTCAGCATTTTAAACTTGGTTTAACCATAGCCTTATCTTCATCATCCTTACCCTCATCGGTCAGCATTTTAAACTAGGTTTGAATTCTGTCGCCCTTCATGCTCCTGCTCTCATGGTGATCTGCTTCCATTGCCTGTCTATGCATGATTGCCTGTCTATGCATGATTGCCTGTCTATGCATGATTGCCTGTCTATGCATGATTGCCTGTCTATGTATGTGGCCTTGGTGTGATTCTGTCGGTAGTGGTCGGTATCAGGAAATTTATGAGACGGTGATGGCGCCCTCCAGAGGATGAGATCACTTGAGCCGTCCATGACTAAGCAATTATTGTCGTCTGTGGGCGGCTTAGAAGGTGGTGTAATGTATATGTTGAATAGAACAGGCACCACTGAACACCACCCAAGTGACCTGGCAGGCACCCTGAACACCACCAAGTGACTCGGCAGCAGCGCAGTGTTCCTCTGGTGTTTTTGCCATAGGACGACTTGACATTGACCTGTGCCTATGGATTTCCGAAGCTAAGACTGGCGGGCCAGGCAGGGCTATGGCTGTGGGCAAGGGGTCGGAATAACAAACGTAAAAGTACGCTCAAGATATTAAGACTGAATGATTTTTTTAAACATGCTTTTTCAAACCTTCTCTTGTTTCATACTAAAGAAATAAGATATCCCACAGAACGCTGTCAAAGCCTACAATGCTAAACAACCACAGCAAGGAAAACAGTATGGTGATGTAATCGCGTCATAATGTTGAGATTTATCCACATCACTAAGAATGAAGTTACCGGGTTTTTTTTTTTCACTCTCCAAACAACTGCATAAATGAATTAAACTACCTCCCATTGTAATGAACCCAGATTACTGTTGATTTTAAACATATTCAGAGCACGGTATTAATGTATCAAAAGTAGTCAAATGAACGCAAGCTCTCAATTATATGAGCATAAGAATCATGAAACATAGAGGGCTTTCTTTAATTCAGTTGCTTATTTCATATGAATACAGGACAACAGTTTTTGATATGACCACTCTATGTCCTGACCCGAACTGGGACAGATGTTATCGACCATGACGAAAACACGCATAAAAACACATAGATGAGCACCACAGTTTATGCAACAGATAATTGTTCCTATTTGTCAGTAAGGATGGATCCTTTTGGCCTAGAATGCCCCATTTTAGCATCAGCAGAAGCCTACACAATTATGCCAAATCAGCAGGGTCGTTTTTCTTCTTTTTTACTCGTTTTTTTTCGCCATAGGGGATAAATACGCTCGGCCAGCCAATACGAGCACTACCGACTCAGTAGCTACAAGTACTACCCTCCCACCTGTGATGAGGCCTTCAGTACCTCCCTCCCATGATGAGGCCTTCAAGCACTACCCTCCACCTGTGATGAGGCCCTTCAAGCACTTGCCCCACTTGATGGGCCCTCAAGCATTACCCTCCCACTGTGATGAGGCCTTCAAGCACTTACCCTCCCACCTGTGATGAGGCCCTTCAAGCACTTACCCTCCCACCTGTGATGACCCCTTCAAGCTTACCCCCCCCTGTGATGAGGCTCCGCTTGCCATTTTTCCTGCCCTTAAGGCCATTTTTTGCTTCGGCTATTTTTTTAAATGTTTTCATATAAACCCTCACATTTGTCAGGGACTGTGCTCTCACCGTTTGTCACAGGAAAAAAAATTCTCTCTCTCCTTCTCTCTCTTCTCTCCTCTCTCCCTCTCCTCTTCCCTTTTTCTTTCTCTCTCTCCTCTCTCTCTCTCCCCCCCTCCCTCGCTCCTCTCTCTTCTCTCTACTCTCTCTCTCTCTCTGTCCTCTCTCCTCTCTCTCTTACACACACACAACACAACACACCACACACACACACACACACACCCACCCCCTCTTCTCATTTTTTCATTTTGCAACTTGATTTTTTTCGAAATTTTCCAAAATTGGGATCCATTATGAAAAAAAACCCCAAATTTTTTAAAGAAATTTGAATATGTGGAAAACCCCCATTTTCTCTTTTTTCCCGAAATTCATGCTATCGGAAACCTATCATGAAATGTTGTTTCTTATTAAAAAATTAAACAGTTTTAACGAGATTAAAGAAAATTAAAAAAATTTTTCGTTGAGATTTTAAGAAATTTAAATTTTAAAGGTGAAGCAGCCCATTCCCCTTTTTTGGACCGTTTAGTTCCCCCTTGATGTGTTAGGATTGCACCACAACCAACACACACAACACACCACACACAACCAAAACCCACACACTCGTTGTTTTGGATATAGTCGGGGGGAAAAATTTTGTTTTGATTACGATATGAACCGATGTTGGAAAATAAAAATTTATGAGAAATAAACTCGTTTGAGGGGAGAGAGAGGAAAAGGGGGAAAGAAGAAGCAGGAGGGATTCCAGGAATGTAGTTGGGGACTAAATTTAAAATTTTGCCTATGACAAAAAAAAGAACGCGTTTGAAAGGAAGAAGAAAAAACCCGTCCAAGCCCTAGGTTGGAGGGGACGAGGAAAAAGACTTCTCTTAAAGAACGCTCAGAAGCGGAGCCGTTCCTGAACCTGGTCCAGGCGACCCCGGCACTTCACATGGCCACCCCAAAGGAAACACTATCACATGCGCCGACCAAGGGAAACATATCACTGCTGCCGACCCAAGGAATCCTATCACTGCTCCGACCCAAGGAATCACTATCACATGCGCCGACCCCAAAGGAAAAACCCCCATGCTGCCGCCCAGGAAAAACTACACATGCGCCGACCCCAAAGGGAACACTTCCATGCTGCCGACCCCCAAAGGGAAACAATATCACCTGCCGACCCCAAAGGGAAACACATCACTGCGCCGACCCAAAAACATTTCACATGCTGCCCCCCAAGGGAACACTTCCATGCTGCCCACCAAGGGGAAACACTATCAATGCTGGGCCCACCCAAGATCACTTCACTGCTGCCGACCCAAGGGGTCACTATCACATGCTGCCGACCCAAGGAATCACTATCAAAATGCTGCCGCCCCAAAGGGAAATCACTATCACATGCTGCCGACCCAAGGAATCACTATCACATGCGCCGACCCAAGGAAACACTATCACTTGCTGCCGACCCAAGGAATCACTATCACATGCTGCCGACCCAAGGAATCACTATCACATGCTGCCGACCCAAGGAATCACTATCACATGCTGCCGCCCCAAGGAATCACTATCACATGCTGCCGACCCAAGGAATCACTATCACATGCTGGCCGACCCAAGGAATCACTATCACATGCTGCCGACCCAGGAATCACTATCACATGTTTGCCGACCCAAGGAATCACTAACACAGGGCTCCCGGGACCCAAGGAATCACTAATCACATGCTCCCCGACCCAAGGAATCACTATCACATGCTGCCGACCCAAGGAATCACTATCACATGCTGCCGACCAAGGAATCACTATCACATGCGCCGACCCAAAGGAATCACAAACACATGCTGCCGACCAAGGAATCACTATCACATCTGCCGACCCAAGGAATTCACAATCCCACATGCTGCCGAGGTAATGTGTAATGACCTGTTTGTGTAACAAACACGACCTATGGTGTGGTGTACAGTGTGTGTGTGTGTGTGTGTGGTGTGTGTGTGTGTTGTGTGTGTGTGTTGTGTGTGTGTGTGTGTGTGGTGTGTGGGGGTAAACCCTGGCCAGGTAAGAAGCTATTTTATAGAATATAACTTGGTTTTAGGAAGAACTGATCTTTTGCGTTTTGATCTTGTTTTACATTACAGTTGTTCATGTACGCACTACGAGTGGAGAAGAAACTAACTTCGTTTTCTTTCTCAGTCATTTTCAGCAGAAAGTCTTACACATGATTACCCTATTCCCAGAGGCAATGGAATGTTTTGTGGGTGCATGAGCGCACGAATGTGTACTTATGTGTTAGAGCAAACGTAGGTTTATGTAAACGTGAGGCTTAAAACACCTAGGATACCACTGTAAATCAAACACAATACAACGTGTCATCTTCAGGTACCACGTACTCAAACACAAATTACAACGTGTCATCTTCAGGTACCCAGTAAATCAACACAAAACAACGTGTCATCTTCAGGGACCACTGTACTCAACACAATACAACGTGTCATCTTCGGGTACCACTGTACTCAAACACAATACAACGTGTCATCTTCGGGTACCCCTGTACTCAAACACAATACAAAGTGTATCTTCGGTACCACTGTACTCAAACACAATACAACGTGTCATCTTCAGGTACCACTGTACTCAAACACAATACAACGTGTCATCCTCGGGGATCACTGTACTCAAACACATTTCAACGTGTCGTCTTCGAGCTGGAGTCAGTACAGGGTGAAGATGTATAGGATGAAGATGTACAGGGTGAAGATGTATAGGGTGAAGTGTACAGGGTGAAGATGTACGGGTGAAGATGTATAGGGTGAAGATGTACAGGGTGAAGATGTACAGGGTGAAGATGTGTAGGGTGAAGATGTTCAGGGTGAAGATGTAAAAAGATGATGATGTACGGGGTGAAGATGTATAGGGTGAAGATGTACAGGGTGACGATGTATGGGGTGAGATGTATGGGGTGAAGATGTATGGGGTGAAGATTTTTATAGGGTGAAGGAAAGAGAGCAAAAAGAGGGAAGGAGCAGAAAAGGAAGAAGAGCAGAGAAAAAACAGTTGAAAGAGAATAGAATGAAGAGAACAGAGTGATAAAACAAAGTTTTGACAACAGAAAGGAAACAGCAGAGAATAAATCGGAATAAAGAAGTACGGCTGGAAGAAAAGCAGAGAAGCAGAATAATGAGGTAAAAAATGAGGTAAACAACCCGAGAGAAAGCAGAATGAAAGTGTAGTGAGTGACTAGGGTGAGATACAAGGAAGAACAGGGCGATGTAGGAATGAAGAAGCGTGGACAGGGGGACAATAACAAGCCAGGACAGCAGGCAGGAGGAGAATGGATCGGGGAATGGCAGAGAGGCCACAGTGAAGGAGCATCGAGGGGACAAGAGTGGAATGTAGCAAAGAACCGAGTAAAAGATAGCCACTCAATTCCAGCAAACACGAAAGAGCAGGTGAGTAGCCAGAGTGAACTAAGCTGTCGGATACAGCAGCAGGAGCAAGCATGAGGACACAGGAGCAAGCATGAGGACCAGGAGCAAGTATGAGGACACAGGAGCAAGCATGAGGACACAGGAGCAAGCATGAGGACACATGAGGCAAGCATGAGGAAAACGGAGCAAGCATGAGGACACAGGAGCAAGCATGATAACACAGGGGCAAGGAGCAAGCATGAGGACACAGGAGCAAGCATGAGGACACAGGAGCAAGCATGAGGACACAGGGCAAGCATGAGGACAGAGCAGCATGAGGACACAGCTTTGTGTATCATAACAATCACTTCAGGAAAGGTCAAATTGCAATAACATTTGCATCCAGGTGAATCAAGAAAGACCAACCAAGAATGTTCAGTTAATTGTAGACGGTGCCCTGTTTGATGCTTTGCTGGGCTTTTTTCTCGGGTGCAGACATTACCACAACTCCTAACACCAACAGAACCATCCCAGCGACATCTCTGAAGATCATTGAGCGTTGTCCAGGTGTAGACTATCTCGTGAAACAAACACGGCAACGACATTTGTGCAGAGAAACGATCAGTTGTGACTCCTCCACGCTTTACCCAGTTTACAGCTGATGGTGGAGTGGTGCATGGGTGTGTGGGGGTTCCACTGATTTCTGCAATATGCACGTGAGGTGACGCAGGGTATGCATGTGCGTGCTCGTGTTCAACAGCGGCTGGCATTATGGTGTGGTCTGGTTGACAGGAAAATATGGATTGCGTATATGCTGCTAGAGAGACCGAATGTCGTGACTAAGAACTGGGGTTTGTCGTTTCCTTATCCATCGAGACATATTTTATGAGTCAGCTTCAAATTCAATGTGGATGATAATCAAGAACAAACCGAAAAATTCAATCAATTTCAGGCAAAAGACATTATCATGTATTCATTCAATCTAAGACTGAAGATCGTAGATACATAACGGCACCCTATGTGAACAAACGTTTTCCCCTTCAAAGCTGAACTGACATTGCATTGTAAACGGGGTCATCATGGTTAGTGTTCAGCGGTCATATATCTTGCGACTTGTAACCAAATGAAGTTGATAAAAGTGACATACAAACCATATTACACCCGGACAATACAGTGCCGTTTGTGTACTGAACGTTCCATACCAGCGTCCATATTTCTTGCTCAAAACATCAAAAATTCACTTATTCTCGACCGTTGGATTCTCAGCTTCATCAAATTGGCGTTATCTGTTTTCGTGTCTCTCAATCCTCATAAACTCCCAATGGGTTGCTTAACTGTTCGTTGCCTAATTATTCGAAATTTTCTTTCCTTTTCTGCGGTGCAAATCTGAAAGCGAGTGTGAAGAGGGACGGGATGAAACGGAACACCGTCCCTTCAGCAGCCCTTTGACTGTCAGGGATGGTGGCGTCAAACTAAACAAATGTTCAAGCTTGTCGTGTCGGGTTTAAATTTAGATCATGAAATAGATCCCATGACTGTCAGAAATTTGGCCTGAAAATGGTTCCTTTAAAAACTGGAAAGAATTGGGAAAATGCATTATGTATCTTTAGAAATTACTTTCAATTCCGTGTAAATCTGGGTTACTCGTCAGGTGGTCCTCAGTGCCTTTTTTTGTATAGTAAGTTTCGTAAATGGTCTGACCCAATACTGTGATCTACAATAGGATCACTTCAGATATATCAGTATAAGACCCCCACATTCCCGTTTCAAGGATTTAATCAGCAAGGGAGTTTTACACAAGAGGGTTTGAAGGAACCGTTGGTAATTCACCAGCGTTCGCAGCACTTTGTGAATAATAACTTACGGGGTTTCGGTATGCCTGCACCTCAAGTTTTAGCGACCCAGTCAGAATCAATCCCGTCTAACTTTACACACACTAGACAGAGTTGATTGGCGTTTCGCACAGACATGTGGTTCACACGTTCATGTCTTGTGACCCTGAGAGTTACTATGGACACTCCTATCATTCTGAAGTTTGCGTTGCGAGTACGAGTGCTGACAAGGAAAACATGCTATTATCCGCTGAGAAAAATGTGAAATGCGCACATGGCGTGTTCATTTGTAATGATGATGTCACGCCACTACATCACACGTTAGTATGTGATTTCAGACAGGATTGTCCAGACAATAGCGATGAGTCATTTTGTGAGCATCCTTCCTGTCAGGGCTTCGGATGTTTTAATGGTCAATGTGTTTTACACAGTCAACGTTGTAATGAGCACTCTGATTGTGGATGATTCTGATGAGAAGAGTTGCCACCAACAGGATACGACTTCGTGTACATACTGCTTCCCTTCAGAGACGCGAAGATGATGCAGCGAATTCACATAAGCTTGGATGGTACAGGTCACTTTACTCAACAGATTATGGAAGCGGGAGAACCTTGTCCTGACACTCATTATCGTTGCACATCTGAGTGGCTGTACTGTCTTCCCATCTCTGACTGTGTTTATGGAGAGGATGAACAGGAATGTAATGATGTGCAATGCTCTGGATTGTTTCGGTGTCGAGCGTCTACAAATTGTCTGCATGCAGACCATCTGTGTGATGGCTGGAGCCAGTGCCCATACCGAGACGATGAGCTGTTATGTGATACGACTTGTCCCGATGGCTGTCTGTGTCAAGGTCACTCGTTCCGCTGCAGAAACAAGTTTCCTGTTGATCTCTTCCCACAGCTTCGATATCTGGACGCATCAGGATCAGGGATGTCGCTGATTGATTTTAACACAATATCTATCTTATTCATCTTAGTCTTTCTCGGTGCATATTTCCAACACATCAGGCATAAAACCTCTCAACTTGCAGTTCATTGATCTTGCAAGGCAACTCTCTAACATCTCTCGCCATGCTGATTTTCTTCAGCTTTGGAGTTTGAAGACCCTTATATTGACAGGAAACCCTGTCAGGCCGACTGCAGTACAGAACTTTACAAAATGTATACAGTACTCACTAAGGTGGATAGATGTATCAAAAAACAAATCTTCATGAACTGAATAGTGAATTGTTTCACTTTCTGCCTTCGGTTTAAACATCTAAATCTCTCTTTTTCCGCCATTAAAACCATTGGGTCTGTGGGTTTTAAAAACTTGACACATCTGCAGGAAGTGGATATCAGATTTAACACCGGTGGCAGATGTCTCTTTTGGTTTGTTTTCTGGGTCTGGTCATTTAAAATCTATCTTTGCTTCCAGTTACAGATTCTGCTGTAAAAACTTACTTCCAAGCGAGTCGGATAAAATACAGTGCTCAGCTCCCAACACTGTATTTCCTTCGTGCACCAAGCTGATGTCCAATGAACTGTACAGAGCTTACTTCGTGTGGTCAGTGTCTGCTCCACGTTAGGAAACTTGGTTTGTTTCATCAGTTTGTACACGGGCACAGGTGATTTGGAAAGGAATTTGTTGATAATTGCTCATTTGTTGTTAGCTCAATCTTTTATGGGCTACCATGTCAGTATTGTTGTAGTAGCTAATGAGATGCTTGAGACCATTACATCCACTGTGAAAAGATATGATGAACAGCCTGCCTTGTACTCTGGCCGAGTTTCTTTTCTATTTGTCCAGTGAGACCTTAGTTGTGATCGTTGCACGCATCACTATGGATCACTCATTCGTTTGCTTTGTAAGGATTCACGTATGTTCCCAGACCGTTTTGCTGAGGTCAGCTTTATGGCCATGTGTGCGGAATCTGCGTCTTAACTTTATTATGATACCACATGAATTCCGAAGTGATTCGTGGCCTGTGGTCAT